>CAUYUJ010019914.1:62500-75000 GCA_963575745.1 Prorocentrum cordatum | reverse complement strand
TCGTCGTAGTCGTCGTCGACGGCGTCGTCGTCATCGACGTCGATGTCGTCGTCGGCGTCGGTGTCGTTGCCAAGGGCCTTTTGGTACCTACCGTCACGGTCTTAAGAGGCTTTGCAAACCAAATTGCGGGTGGGTGGGTGGGATGTTTGCAAGAGCATGGGATGTGTCAAACCGTGGGTAAAAATCAATTGCACCGCATACATTGCACCACGTCGGTTGCACCACATAGCTCGCCCCGCAAATATTTCAACGCATAGATGGCGCCACACAGATCGCACCACATAGATCGCATCACATCGTATGATATGGAACACACTGTGTGAGGTCCGCGCTGACTACCATACATACGTACCTGCATACATGCGTACATACATGTATACATATATAAATACATACATATAAACAGATTTCTGCACAACCATATAGCGTATGTATATACATGCATACATACAAACATACCGACATTCATATGAGTACACAACAAATGTACACAAACAGCTATTCGTCGAACAATGCTTGTACTTTGGGGTTTTTGGTTGGTTTCGCCATCTCGGGGTGAGTGGCGGTTTTTGCGGGCGGTGCCGCCCGCCGCCGTCGCCGTCACCGTCGCCACCGCTCGCGGCGAGTGGCGGCTTTTGCGGGCGGTGCCGCCCGTCGCCGCCGTCGCCGTCGCCGTCGCCGCCGCTCGGGGCGAGTGGCGGTTTTTGCGGGCGGTGCCGCCCGTCGCCGCCGTCGCCGTCGCAAAGGTTTTTTGTTTGCTGTTTGATTTCTCTTTGTAAAATTGAGCATCCACGCATCCACCACCCTCCCGAGGTCGGATTTATCGACCCCCCGTTTCGTATTGCAATTTTCATATGATTCTGCCCCATCGTCCATCCCAAAAACGAATTCGCACAATCCCAAAGGTGCCGGTCTCCTCCCCCCCCCGCCATCCTCTGCAAAAACACGAATGCGCGCACATTCGTTGATCAAAACCCATCACTTGTCAAATCCTTGTTGCAAAAAGCGGGACGAAGTGCGCACGCGCGCGTCGTCGCGCGCTCATGCCGCAATCCCTTTAAAGCGTTATTGGTTTCGTAAAGATTTCCAAATCGATTGTCCAAACAACATTTCAACACATGGTTTCGCAACACGGATGTTCAAAAGAAGCTTGCGCGCGCGCGCCTTTGCGAAACAAACAAATAAACTTGAAACATTTTCAAAAAACAATCAAACAAAAGGGCTTCGCGCGCGCGTGTCTTGCGCGCGTGCGCGAGAAAATTTGCAACAAATGGACGGAACTCACACGCGCGAGTCGTCGCGCGCATGCCGGAATCAATCAACAACCTTAGGCTTCGTAGCGATGTCAAACCCGAGCTCAACAAATATGCAAACCACACAAGTTTTCGCATCATCCGGTTTCAACAAAAAATGGTCTCGCACCTTTCTGCAGATTCTTAAGAAACCACCGGTTTCTCAACATATTTCAGAAATTCTCCCAAGCGAGCCTCTGGCGCCGCACGCCGAAATCGTTCGCACGCCTTTGTGCGCGTGCTCGTGGGTGTGCTGGGGGGGCACGATCCGTGTCAAATAATTCCATGCGGGCCACTCTCGCGCGTCGGCCGCGCGCGCGTGTCGAACTCTTTCCAAAACTTTCATCACCGACGCGAAAACGCCGTCATCGTCGTCGGCGTGATCATCATCGGCGCCGTCACTGGCCGCGCCGTCGTCGTTGTCAACATCGCAACCAGCATCGCTACTATCAGCATCGTGTCTACTGTTGTCGACGCTGCCATGATACTGCGCCCGCCCAAGTCGCCGACTCGCACTGAACTGCCCGCTGGAATGTGCCCAGTGGTCAGCGCCACCGCGGCCGCGGCGGTCGCGCCAAACTAGCTGGCCGCTGCGCGCGCGTGTTTGGGTCGGCGCGGCCGCAGAGATGCACCAGCGAATGCCAAGCACTCATCGCAATCTCCGCCGCTGGGTTTTTCAAACCAAGTTGCGGGTGGGTGGGTGGGATGTTTGGAAACGCAGGGGATGTGTCAGCTCCTTTTGTTAAAACCACCTGCCCCACAGACATTGCACCGCATATATTGCATTACGCAGGTCGCATCGCATACATGGCGCCGCATAGATTGTATCGCATAGACTGCCAGAACATACTGTTTGGGGTCCACGCTGGCAAACATATCTATATTTTCACACACGAACGTGTGCGCATACATCCTCGATGTCGTCGCTGCTCGCAGGGGCGAGCGCGGGCGAACAGGAGGGCTTGGGCCCCTCCTGGGCCCCGGATCTAGCCGAAATCGGCACGTTCCCCTAACACGCTGGCCGCAACAACTTCACTTGACTGGAATCGGCCGAAGTTCGGCGGGCGCACACATCCGCCAGCGTGCCCCCTTTAGCACGTTGGGGCGCACTGGAATGCCAACTGCTGTCTGGCAAGGTGTCTGTAATCTCTAAATAGAGGCCTCCGCCCTCGCGGGGCACGCCGGGCTGCATGCCTCGCCCCCTTTTGTCCCGAGGGCACAACCGAGAGGCCCAGGTGCCTCCAAGACGGTCCCATGTCCCTCCAAGACGGGCCACTTTGGGCCTCGCGATGGCCCAAGATGGCTTCAAGACAGCCCACGAGGCCGTCCAGGCGCTCGCCCCAAGGGGCCGTCCCAAGGTGAACTCCAGAGGCACATACCATCGATTTCCAATCGGTTTTCGCATGTGTTTCGGGCTCTCGCCTTCTCGAGCTTCAGAAGTCGCAAGGCGACCCAAGAGGCGACCAGGACTGCCTCAAGTCGGCCCAAGAGGCCCCCCAATGGGGCCCCACGACGGCCCAAGAGGCGCCGAAGACGGCCCAATAGGAGCCCGAGAATGCCCAAGAGGGCCCCAAGACGGCACCAAGAGTGTGAACACGAGAACGAGAAAACTAGGTTTCCGCCCAGAGAGGGCTCAGGAAGCCTCAAAATAGCCAAAAGAGGCCCCCACGAGGCCCCCGAGAAGCAATAATCATTGCCCTCCCGTAGCTTTTCAATGTTTTTATGTTCTTCCTTTTCGTGCTTCCGATACCCCAAGACCGCCCCAAAGGCCCCCAAGACTCTCCCGAGGCGGCCCAAGAGGCCAACAAGAGAGCTCGAAGACGGCCTAAAAGAGCCCCACCACTGCCACAAGAGGCGCCCAAGACTGCCCAAGAGGGCCCCAAGACGCCCACCAAAGGGCCAATTGTGGGAACATGAACCAAGCATTCGAGCCGTATGCCCCAAGAGGCTCCCCGCAGGCCCCCTAGCACTTTCGAAGAGCTGCCACCGAGAATTCTGCGCTGGCACGGTGGCGGAAGTGCATGAGGCAGCTGGATCTCTCTCTCTCTCGCTCTTTACTCCTCTCTCTCTCTCTCTCCCTCTCCCCCTCTTTCGAAATCTATACACTAAGCGCTTATCACACTGCTCCTCGTGGCCGCCCGAGATGAGGCGCATGTACACCGAGTCCAGCATGTTCCAGGTAAGCTTCTGCGGCCTGTAAATGCTCGCCACGACCACGATCGTCTCGATGTCTGTGAACTGCTTCGTCAGGCAGTCCAGGTTCACCTTGACCAGCTCGTCGTCGCCCGGAGAATCACCAGACCGGTCGTCGGCAAAGGCCTGCATCGCATAGCCGTAGCTGCCATGACTGCACCTCAAGCTATTCGGCTGCTTGTTGTTGAAGTAGATGACCTTGCCGCCCTCTTTTCCTCCTCCTCCTCCTCATCATCATGCTGCTCCTGACTGAATCCTCCTCCTCCTCCTCCTCCTCAAGGAAGGGGCGGTCATCCTCCTCCCGTTCATCAAGCTTCCCCCCTGGGGAGGAGGAAGGAGCCGAGAACCTTATCCTTGATGTACTCCTTCCTCTTGTTCAGCGGCACGAGCGAAAGGTCGATATCCAGCCCTTCGACGTCGCCCTCGGTGCCCCACCCCATGCCAATGTAGACCGTGGAGGCGCCAGTCTTGGCCCACTTTGCCTCTACGGGCGCGCACAAAAACCTTTTCACCACAGGGGCAAACCACTGGACGTTGATCTGCACGTTCATGGAGCCGCCAGAGCGCATGGAGTCGTGGCGCCCAATCTCCTTGCAGCAGCCGCAGCTCGCACCAGAGCCCTTCTTCGCCTCCATGCAATACTTCTTCTTGAACCGGCCGCCGAGGCGCTCGCACTCCTCCTCCGTCGCGCACTTCTCATGCTTTGACCTGCCGCAGAAATAGCCCGCCTGCTTCTGAACCTGGTCTGCAAAGGAGTCCGAATCCGAGCACTTCCCGAGACTTGGATAGGAGCCCTGGGCGCCCTTGTACTTGTTGTCATTGATGACAACCGTCGACTTTCGCACTTGCCTCTGGACTCGCTGACATGCACTCATCCCTAGACAACCCTCTTCGGTTTTGCGCTCGATGCTCCGCAGCAGAAACGCAGGGACAGTGGCATCGGAACGCAAGTGCGCAAGCAGAGGAGAAGAGAAGGGCGTCCGACAGAAACCCTAGAACACGATAGTATGCTCAGGTCGAGCATGTCCTCCGACAGGCGGATTTCTGGCAGAAAAGCAGAAGAGAATCAAAACAAAAAGCAAACATCGGGCTCTGGAAAAGCAGGACAGAATCCAAAAATGTTCAAAAATAGTACAACGAATCGTTCCCCGACTAATCTTTTTGGCTATTTTTGAATGCTCCTCCTGCAGAGGGACGTGCCCGCCGTAATTCAAGGGGCCCAAGGACGCACAAATAAATACACACAAATAAAAGGATTCCCCATATTTTCCCATATTGTCTGGCTTTCTGTCCTCCCCCCCACTTCCCATATTTTCCCATATGTTCCTGGGGATCGACGATTAATTGTGTCTGTGTGTTTCTTTCCCTCCCGAGTAACAGTGTGCGCACGGGAGCAGCACCGCGCGACGCCCGGCGGCGCTCGGAGGGCCGGAGAGGCCCGAGAGGGGGCCCCAGCAGAAGCACACCGCCGCCGCGGCCGCTGGAAGCCAGCCCCTCCAGCCCGATCCCCAGACCCACAGGTCCTGGAATTTCCACCAGGTGCTAGCAGAAGAACAAGAAGATGACGAAGAAGAAGGAAAAGAAGAAGAACAAGAAGAAGGACAAGGAGAACAAGAAGAAGCAGAATGAGAAGAAGGAGAACAAAGCAACGAAAACACGCCATAAACATAAACTTTTGGCGCTCCGCGCGGATTTCTTGGATCCGCGCTGGGCCCCCGACACAAGATGCCCCGGGATGGACCCGAAGGGGCCACAGAGGCCTCCAAGATTCCCCCAAGAAGGCCCCCGAGCATCCCCGAAACTTTGAGTGGGCCCTGGAAACGTCAGGGCCGTTTTTTTGTCACCGGTTCCATTTGCCGCTTTTTGGCTGGTGCTGGCAACGTTTTCTGCCAGTTCCGTTGCCGTTTCCTTCCCGTTTATGGCTCCAATTCCAATCGCGGAGCCGTTTCTGTTGCCGTGTTCGGTCGCCGTGCTTTGCCGCTTCCGTTTCCAAGACACACTTTTGCCGGACACTGTGAGAGAACGGCCCTGCTGCTTCCGGGGCCCACTGAGCCCCGAAGGACTTTGGAACACGAGCCAGGCGCAGTGTGGGGGGATGGACCGAGGGCCATCGGGTCCCCGCTCTCGCGCGGAAGGCCGCCTCTGGCCGTCCCTCCTACCGCCTCTTGCGCCCAGGCTGCTCTCGCTTCTCGGGGTCGGCGGTAGCCGCCGGGCGGCCTCGGCAGTAACTCTCACAACGAAGCAGCAGGCGCGCGAAACCGCAGCAAGTCGAAGCCGGCGGCGCCCACAAAGGTCGATGGGGGTCTCTCGGGCGCCCCGGGTCTGGCCGAACTCGGCGCGCTGCCCCGAACCGCAATTTCCGCAAGCGCCCACGCAATCCAGCGGAGACCGGTGCACAAGGAAAGCTTCCCCAGGAAGCCCCAGCCTGAGGCCCAAGGACGTGCTCTGAGCTTTGGTGTGGGAACGTCGCGCGCTCCACAGCAAGACCATCGAAGACCAAGGAACCCAGGGCACCCTGGAGGCGAGCAGGGCGTTTCCTGGCATGGGCCTCCACTGTATTGCACGCCAGGCGGAACGCCGGCAGGAAAGCCTCCCGGCTCCAGCCTGCGCCAAGCGACCATCCGTACACAGACGCCCGCCGTCGAGTTTTCTCCCCTGGCCTTAAAGTTGTGGACGCCATGACAATGGACACTCTAACAATCCTATCCGAACAAATGTGTAAAACATGTTCTAACAACGTTTCGAACATGTGTTCACATATTTGAAGCATGTTTGAAGCATGTTTTAGATATCTGGGAATTATTTGGCAGCACGCTTCCTCTCCATTCATCGACTTCCTCAACCTTCAAGGGTGGCGGTGCATGAAATCACAGGCCTTCGGTGGTGATGCACACGCGGCCACCATCCCTCGAGGCTCAGGAACAATCCACGGTGGAATGCCTGTGTACGATTTTCTTTTTTCTCTTTTCACTACCGCTGGGCGTCTCCTCATTCCTCCCTCGTAAACCGCGGCCTAATTCGCGTTCGTTTGTTCTACCAACGCCTTATCCGTCAGCGCAGTCCCTGCCCAGCCGCCGACGTAAAAAGTGTGCACGCTCTTGCGGCGGACAGCCTGGGCCTGCCCTGCATACGAGCTACAGCTGCCAGCACAAGCTCCCACTTCAGCCCTTGCCCCAACCTCCAGCCCATGCGATCCACACACACACACACACACACACACGCGCGCAGACGCACACGCACACGCACACGCACACGCACACGCACGCACCGTCCTCACCCCCGTCCGCTTCGACGCCTGGTGGCTTTCGGGCCGAAACTCGGGCCTCTGGCGGTCGTCCGGGACGAGTCGGGCCCCCCTGGAACGCTCTCGCTCGGCGCAGCTGCTGCAAGGCATCCCGAGGCTGGAAAATCTCCGAGATCCAACGACAACGGCAGAAATCATGGCATCCCCGGGCCCTCCCGCGCGCTGCACGGCGCGCGCGCCACCTGCTGCGGTCTGCTCGTGCAGATCTTGCTGTGCCTTGCTGCTGTTGTTGCTTCGCCCTGGCCTGTCGATGGGCAACTCGGCATACAGCACGTCGATGTCCATGATGGCGGGGCGCTGCATCGCCACCTTCTTGTACTTGGTGCTGACGTCCTCCCACACGGACTTCATGGCCATCAGGCGCGGAGTGTACTGCATCCTGGCGGATCAAGACGGGGCCAGAGTCGGGGGAAGATCAGGCCGAGACCAAGCGGGGATCTCTGAGATCCGGCGGCTCTGGAGGAGGATGCATCGGGCGCCGCGGTCGTTCCAGAGCGCTCCAGAACGCTCTGAGACCTCTCCAAAAACCTCTGCAACGATCTGTCCCAGTCCTGGTCCCGCCCAGCTGGCCCCGCCGCCGGCCGTCCCCAGGGGGGCCCAGGAGCCACCGACTTGGTAGGCCCGCCAGTGGGCCAGAGGACCACGACAACAACGGCGCAGGCCCGGTCGTTGCTGCCTGCCTCTGGCCCCCGAAGTGTCTGCCGGGATGTCCCTACATACACTGGACGCCTCTGGACGTAATAATACGAGGGCGGGATGTGCACCGCTGGTCGCCGGGCATGACCAGTTCGAGGATCTCCGAGGTCCAGCGTGCGACCTCTTACAGGGGAAGGAGAGTGGAGAGCACGATCGCAGGACCTCGACGCAGCACGACTGCCACCAGTGCGAACCAGCAAACCTCGCCGAGGAAACTGGGAACGCACGCGGGAGGGCCAGCAAGAGGGAAGCGACTGAGCGTTGAGGAAACCGTGGTCTGCGAGAGGAAGCGGGCGTGCTGCATGTAAAGAGATATCCCCCGAGACCAGACACGGAGAGCAGCACTTCGCACGGAGCGCAGAAGGGCGCGAGGCAGGGATGGAAGAGCAACAACAGAGAGAGAGAGAACATCAGTGCAAGCAGCAGACAGGAGCTGTGGAGGCCCGACCGCCAAAGCAAACATGAGCGGAGGCACGCGCCCTCGAACATCGGCAGGCCAGACAGCGGGATGAGATGCTAACCTGCCCGACCAGGAGAACAAGACTATGCCGCGTCGCAGTGACAACCTGTCGAACGGTCTGGAATTAGGTCGGACATGTCCTCCTACAGGCGGAGCTTGGACGACAAGAAAAAAGAAATGGCCAACACAAGACTCAACACACATCAAACTAACAATACAAAACTCATCCCCAGAGCATGTCTTGATTATTTTTGAATGTTTCCCTTGTAGAGGGACAGGCCCGACTTACGTCTGGAAGCTTGTGGAACATAGATTGAGGCTTGGCCATGGCCATCACCGCTGCCCTCAGCAGACAAGGAATCCTCCTCCAGGGTCTGAAGCCTCCCAGACGCATTCCTTCAAGCACGCCCCGTACCGTAATACTGGCATGGAAGAAAACGGGGCCTGAGGGAAAAGGGTCCTGGATCCTGGGGCTTGCCCTAGGACCACCTTTTCATCCTGCGCCGCTGCTTGACAGTCCTGGGGCCCGTGGAAGAGGCCCTGGGAAGCCGACAACGTCGAAACTGCTCGGGAACCGTTTCCGTCAGGACCCGCTCGCTTCCCAACGAGAAGACAAGGGCGGAACCCCAGCGCGGTCGAAACCGCAAAGAGGACTCCCGGGCTGCTTCTCAGCCTGCACCTCCCCGAGGCCTTGGGCTCCCTCCTGGCGCCCTTCGGCAGTGGCCAACTGGGGCGGAGAGAAGACGGGCCGGGTAGAGGAGGCAGAGAGCAGCCCTGACCTGGCAGAGCTAGCTAGCGCTCCGCCTCCAGACGGCGAGAGGGAGCGCAGGGAAGCGAGGGTGAGCTTGCAGCGCACGCGGCCACGTCCGTCCAGGCATGCGCATCCTGCCGAGGCGCAAACGGAGCGGGCCACTGCCAGGTGCAGCGCCCAACCCCCTCGCGCCGACGTGCAAACCACGCATCGCACAACGGGCGTGCCGATCGCGACACCGGCAGCAGGCGGCTGAGCACCTGGACCTGGCCAGCGACCGAGGACGACTGGCCACTGCGCGAGGCATCCAGCAGTCGGCCCGGGCGCGGACGGCGGCTCCAGAGCGCTCCAGGACGACATGTCCCCCCTCTTCCCTCCTGGGCGCCCCCAGAACATACTGGAACGAAGGACAAAACGGCGAGGACGATATGTCCAGAACGGCGTGGCTCCAAACCTACGGGGCGCTGCCCCCCTCTTCACTCCTACACTGTGCGCCCCCCCTGGAGCGACTTGCTGGGGTGTCTGACCTCTGATCCCAACCATTGGGATGGCCAATCGACCCAATGTCCTGGCTGCCAACGGCATGAAGAAGCCGTCCGGGTTCCACTCGCCCATCTTGATGAAGCTCTCCTTCCCCTCCCTGACTCCCTATTCCATCCTCCTCCTGGCTCCTCCCCCTCCTCCTCCACCTCCCCCTCCCCCTCCTACTCCTACTTCTACTACTACTACTACTACTACTACTACTACTACTACTACTACTACTACCACTACTACTACTACTACTACTACTACTACTACTACTACTACTACTACTACTACTACTACTACTACTACTACTACTACTACTACTACTACTACTACTACTACTACTACTACTACTACTACTACTACTACTACTACTACTACTACTACTACTACTACTACTACTACTACTACTACTACTACTACTACTACTACTGCTACTACTACTACTATACTACTACTACTACTACTACTGCTGCTACTACTACTACTACTACTACTACTACTACTACTACTACTACTACTACTACTACTACTACTACTACTACTACTACTACTACTACTACTACTACTACTACTACTACTACTACTACTACTACTACTACTACTACTACTACTACTACTACTACTACTACTACTACAACTACTACTACTACTACTACTACTACTAACTACGACTACGACTACGACTACTACTACTACTACTACTACTACTACTACTACTAGTGCTACTACTACTAATATTAATAATAATACTACTAAACCATCTACTGCTAATGCAACTGCTATTAGTACTACTACTACTACTACTACTACTACTACTACTACTACTACTACTACTACTACTACTACTACTACTGCTGCTGCTACTACGACTACTACGATTACTACTACCACTACTGCTGCTACGGCTACTAATAATAGTAATAATAATAACACAATCCAGGACGTGTCATACTTACCAGCCTGGAACATATCCCTATCCCTATGCTGGGCACCTCCTCATCACGATGCCAATCTTAGGGATTCCCTTATCTTTTGAGGGCGAATCCCTAAGATTGTCATCGCCTTTTGGCGTGTCGATCTTAGGGATAGGGATACGTTCGAAGCTGGTAACATACGCTCCTGGACAAAACTGGCAAAGGAGAGCACAAAAGCCTTCGCAACGGCAGGCGGCCTGTCCACCGCCAAACGCGGGAGAACGACAAACCATGCATCGTCTGGGCCACAGGCAAGATAACAGGAGAGCATATCTCTGGGCGCAGCACGTCGTCTTCGAGTCAACCTGGCTATGTCTTTGTAACCTGTAACCAAACTGCACTCCAAAGATACCCAGCCAACCGGGCCCAAAACCTGCAACTCCAATATCCTCACCCATCCTCCGGAGTCTGCAGCCCACATGTCCTCACCCACCCGCCTAAACCATCTTTTAGATCATCACCACGAGCCTGAAACCGAACCCGGTCTCCCCAACCACCTGACAACAAAAATACTATCACACACCAACCTGCCAATGCAATCCGAATACCCTCACTCCCACACCTGACCTGACATCCATGCTCGCATATCTCAACCCGCCAGCCTGAAAAGATGTCTCCAAATACATCTCCTCCTCGCCCGTCCGCCCAGAACTGTAACACAGACTGGTCTCACGTCGCTGCCGAAACACGCAGCCAACATGATCCTCAGCAAGGAGCTTAATGCTCTTCACCCATCGCCAGCAACACTTTTTCCTGACGGAGAAGAGCGCAGGAGCGCGCGACCACTGAACCTCACCACGGTACGACTAGCACCGCCGCGTGCAACAAACGCTCGCCAGTCAACGAAGAACGCTACGCCGACCTGTCACAGGCAAGCTCATGCGACAAACTGCAGCCTGAGAGAAGAATGAATTACGGTGTGAATATAATGCCAGAGGGGGAGAGGAAGGAAAGGAGGAAAGAGGGGAGACGCGGACAAGGAGAAGCGACTCCGAAGCCTTGATGATGCGTGACAAAACGAACGACCGACGCCGAGAGATCCTAAGAGAAATCCGGAAATCGCGCTGTCCGAAGACAAGGCGCACGAAGGAGAGATCTCTCTCGAAATGTGGCGATTGAAACAGGAGCCGAAGAAGAGCCAAACCTCGGAACACTTGGCGACTGCCAGAGTCCTAAACGCCCCAAACCCACCTCCATGGCTGACAACGACTGCTGCCAACACGAGCACAGCCGGGACAGGACAACACTACGCAGTGCCACAACAGTGCTGACAAAAGTGCGCTCGGCGAGCGCAGGGGCGAGCCCCCGAAGCAGACTGGCACGCACGACCCCGCGAAAGCTCCTCGCCAACATGGCGGCTAGCAGCAGCGCTCTAAGGGGTCACTTGGCCGCAGAATTAGCCTTACACTGGGGGAAGGGGCGAAGGGGAAGGAAGGGAAGGAGAGTGGGAATGGAAGAGATCCAGCGCGCAACGCATATCAACGCATCGCGACTAGAGGGCACAAGCCGCCCGCACCACACCGGTGACGCGGGCGCGGAGCATCGGCCAGCGCATGGTCTGACGCGAAAGCAGGGTATGCAACAAGAACAAACAACTACGTGCAGGGGGGCGTCCTTTGGCGGCAAGCTGGTCAAAGCGCCGCGGTCCCGCAGCCGCGGAGTGGAACCATAGAGCGGGCTCCACGCACCGCTGGGGATGGCCTATGCTGTACTAATGCAAGAACGCGTCAACGTATGACAAGAAAAACGCGGGAACAAGGGTGCGAAGGGCAAGGGAGCAGCCTGGCCCATGCGCCACGGCCCCGCAGCCGCGGAGGGGAGGCACAGGGCGGGCCCGCGCACCAGGGGCGACAGCCCATGCCATACAAGTGCACGCATTTCCGCATGAAAGGCAGGTAAGCAGGCCACCGCAAACAAAACTGCAATCCCGATGTCATCTCGCGCCCGCATACAACAACCCAAAAAT
This sequence comes from Prorocentrum cordatum, assembly GCA_963575745.1. Classification (NCBI taxonomy): domain Eukaryota; class Dinophyceae; order Prorocentrales; family Prorocentraceae; genus Prorocentrum; species Prorocentrum cordatum. The sequence continues at coordinate 62,836 of CAUYUJ010019914.1, read as the reverse complement.
CCCAGCCCACCCGCATACGAAAAAAACAGCCAAGGCATCCTCAAGCACCTGCCACCGACTGCAACCCCAAACTCCCCGACCTGCCACCAAGAAGGGCAAACAGCTACGCTCCCAAGCACGTGGTCATGCGACGCCTCCCGCATGGGGTCGGAGTAGATGCAGTAGAGATCCCCCCTTCGAAGGAAGAGGAGGACAGGGCTCGAAGACGGAGGATCGAGGATTCGAGCTCTTGGGATTTTATGTTCGCTTTTTGTCAGGCCTCCGGCAGACCTCTCGTCGCCACGGCTCTGGGTTACCCTCGAGATATTCTGGTCAGCGGACCCGGGGGATTGGGCA
>CAUYUJ010019914.1:42500-57500 GCA_963575745.1 Prorocentrum cordatum | reverse complement strand
CTTGCGCGGGCACGCTGCATTGCGTCGCCATTTTACTGGCGCGCCAGCGGTGCGCGTCAACTGACGCGCAACTTTTGGCCTGGCTTGACACGCACTGCCGCGCATAAGGCGCGCGTGGCTGGGCGCGCCAGCATCCGCGACCGCGCTGCTTAGACTGGCGCACACGTGCTACAAGCGCCGCGCCCGTGCGAAATACTTGACCACGCTTCTCACGCATGGGGTCGCGCGCGTGAAAGACTCCGCTGCGTTCCCCCACGGCGCAGCGCCATCCTGGGCACCCACCAAGTACGACTGCTGCAAAGGCTCCTGGTGGGGTCCATCCACGGCAGCAAACATGCCGCGCAAACTCTTCGGGTGGAAATTGACGAAAAGCGTTTTGCGATCTCGCCATGCAGCAGTTCTGCGACGCACCTGCCCCGCGTCGAAGCAGCGCTTGTACCTTCGGCGCAGCCGCAGACAACCTCCAAATCTCGGCGCAACTGCCGAGCCAAAACATGCATGGCCATCTGCGCTCAAAGAGCCGTCCTCCACTAGCGTCGCAGGACAGCGCAAGTCACGATCAAATGCCCACCGGATCTGGCCAAAGAAGACGGACCGACAGTGGGCATGGTAATCAAGGTTTGAACAATCGCGGCTTGCAACGCGCGGATGTCCTGCAATGCGGCCTCCAATCCGAATGGACCAAGGCGCAGTGCCTGCACGCTTCCCTTGTCGTCAGCCCGCGGATACGGTCTGTGTGGCACTTCGTCATGCCACCCATCATTCGCCTCAATGTCTCCGCCAGGGATGCACGCGACCGCCTCGATTCGTGCTCCGACCAGCAAAATGTAATAGCGCCCCGAAAAGCTTGCGCCGCTGACCAGACAAATGAACGCGAGTCTCTTCGCCCTCAGCGGCAAGGCCGAATGCCGAACGCCCTCCGCAATCATCCAGCCACGACAAGCCCCCTGTAGTCCCGCCTGCAGCTCGTTCGAATTGCCGTCGTGCGCGTTGACCCATGCGACCACGCTTGAGCTGGTAGCCTCCGCAGTTCCCGCTTTTCATCAGCTCGTCGACGGTAGCGCGGGTGAGTCAGCGCCCCCGAAGGCGCAGAATGACATCCTGATTCGACCTGTTCTGATTGTAAAACTCAGCCGCCAGCGCCTGGCCGAAGCGAAAATCGCTCTGCTGGGAAAAGGCAGACGACCTCCTTCGCAGTGACACTCGAGCGCGCACCGAGCTGGCACTTGAAAGCGCCAGCCAATGAAGGCCCCATGCGGGCGTTTACGGGCACGAACTTGTCGCCATTTCAGAGCGTCGCCTCGTGTAGGACGGTTTAAAATTCGACCAGCGCTGATCGCGATATGGTATTTGAACATGAACACTTCCGGCTCCATCACGTCGGCCGCGAAACCCCTGCTGCCGCTGCGGGTGGCGACCCCCTCTGTCCGCCCCCTGCTCAGGAACGGTGGGGTGCGTGCCCCTTTTGGCGGACTCCCCAATCGCAAAACTCACATCATCCTCGTGCACCCCCTCCGCCTCGTTGTGCCAAATACAATCGCCCTCCTCGCATTGCGCCGTGCGACCGTAACCGAAGGCGCTGGCGGCGTCGCAGCCCGCGCGCAAGAATCGTCTGGCCTGAGCGGGCGCCCTTCCCAGCAACTATGCGCGAGGCCATCGCGAGGAACCAGCGACGGCGGCATCTTGCAGCGCGAACCCACGGGGGCGGGCGGAAGGCGCCGCTGCGAAGATGACCGCGATGGGGGAAGGCGCGTCACCAACAACGCATCAGATGAACGAATCTCCTGCCAGCTAGCCCGGCCTCGCCGTTCTTTTGGCCGGGCGCGAGACACAAATTACTGGCGACTGCAGAGGTGGCGCGCGCGGACGTCGCGCGCGGACGCAAGCGCGAGGCGGCCGTCGACGAGGCTCAGCGTACTGTTCCAGGCCCTGCAGTTGTTGCTAGGCGAACGGGTCGGGAGTACGAGGTTCTGCCTCAATTTCGTCTTCCTGAGGGCATCTCGAGGGGCACACACCTTACCTCCGCCGCCTTCCGCCGCACTTCCGCCGCCCTCCGCCGCCCTTCCGCCGGCGGAGGCGGCCCCGTTTTACTTCCGCCGACCTCCCGCCGCCCCTCCATGACAACTCATTCGATCCTCGAAGGTAAGGCTCTTCTTAGAACCCATCTGTTTTTCGGATCTGCGGCGAGCTCGATCTGGAGAGCGGTCGGCGCAGTGTGGGACGCGTCGACAATGCAAGGGACGCACACGGGAGCAGCACGGCAAAGAGCGGAGGGGGGGGGCAGGGCCGCGCGGGACGGCTGGAACGCCTTCGCGCGTCAAGCACTGCGGGAGGTGCGAGGCTCAGGCTCAAAAGCTCGCCGCTGTCGGTGCGCGAGCAGAGCAGTTCTCAGCAAGCACTTGCAACACGAAACCGTGCCATCATGAGACCTCGTGGGTCGCAGTTGCCGTCAATCTCTGAGGGACCTCGGTTGCCACAGAGCCTCTGAGGGTACCCAGGGACATCGGGGGGTGAACAGCTTCCACTAACCAGCCTCGAACGTATCCCTACCCCTAAGATGGGCGAGCAAAAAGCGAGGTCAATCTTAGGGATAGGCCGTCAGAAACTGAGGGAATCCTTAAGATCGGCATCGAGGTGAGGTGATGTCAAACATAGGGATAGGGAGATGTTTCAAACTGGTAATCCATGGGTCACCTGTTGGCAGCACGGTCTCGTACCTGACCTGCCTGCTGCATCCACACACGGGGCAGGTCGTGCGGCAGGCGCTGAGGCCGAGAGGGCCTTTTCGGGACGGCCGCAGACGCTCCGAGCAAGAAACATCCACACGAGAGAGACCGGGCCGAAGACGACCCGTGCAGAGACGAACCTCGTCTAGCCTTCCACTTCTTCATAAAACGTGAATGGGCGCAATGCGCGCCAGAGGCGGGAGCACGCTGGCGCACGGTCTGGTGGCAGAGGAGGTTTGTGCTCATGGAGGGGAGGAGGGAGGCTGAACATTTGTGGAGGGGGAGAGAGAGAGAGAGAGAGAGAGAGGAGACAGGGGGTGGGGCGCGGGGCGGGAGAAGGCGGAGGAGGGGCGTGTGGAGAGTGAGAAAAAGCTGGCAGGAGTGGGGGAAAGGGGGTTGCGTAGGAGGCTGAGGGGGGAGCGGGTGCACCAGCTGGTAGGCCGTCTCCTGGAACTCGAGGCGGGAGAACTCCTCGTCGGTGTCCAGCAGGTCCCCGAAAACGATGTCCGAGACGCCGTGGTCGAACGTGAACGCCATGGCACTGCCTGCAGAAAAGCGCGGTGGAGGATGAGGCCGACGACGAAGAGGCGGCCAGGGACAGGACAGGACAACGGCCCTCGAAGGGCACCGGTGAAGCAGGCATGCTTCGGGCGCTCCGCCCCATTGCCCAGCGGTCGACTGCAACACCATCCAGCTAAAGGGGGCGACGGGCAGTCGACAGTGCGATGCGGAACCGGAGCGGGGGGAGGCACGAAGACGGGGGGAGGGGGCGCAGCAGCAGCAGCAGCAGCAGCAGCAGCAGCAGGAGGACGGCGAGCAGACAGACGATGGCGGGAGCAGGAGGTGCGCGAGGGGGGGAAGCGCGCCTCCGAACCCATCCTGCTTGATCGGCCACGCGAAATCGTCGTCCTTGCCCAGCACCTCCCCGGTCCTCCAGTACCTACTGCTCGACTCGTCGCTGAAAAAGCCCTGGTTGGTGACCTGCGCGCTGTGCGCGGCACGGCGCGGTGCAACCCAGAGCTTCGGAGGCGAGCGCGCGGGGCCACGAGGCCCCATTTCGTCTTCCTGCTCTAAGCAGGCTGCACCTGAAACCTCAAACACCTGCAACACTTTCAAGCCCCCGCAATCGGTCCTCCTTCTCTTCGTCCTTCACCCCTCCTCCTCCTCCTCCTCCTCCTCCTCCTCCTCCTCCTCCTCCTCCTCCTCCCTCCTCACGTTCTTCTCCTCCTCCCCATCCCCTCTCCTCCTCCTCCTCCTCCTCCTCCTCCTCCTCCTCCTCACGTCCTGCTCCACCTCATCACTTGGGGGGGGGAGGGGGGAGGAGGGAGAAAAGAGGAGGGATGGGACGAGTAGGAAAGACGATAATCATGCAGGAGGATGAGGACGGAGGGCAGGAGGGAGGAGGAGGAGGAGGAGGAGGAGGAGGAGGAGGAGGAGGAGGAGGATAAGGAGGAGGAGGAGGAAGAGGAGCAGGAGGAGGGAAGAAGATGAGGCAGAGGGGGGTGCGAGGATGATGCTCGAGGAAGATGCGGGGCAGAGGGAAAAGTATAAAGAGGAGAAGAAGGGAAAAGGACGAGGAAGATGGGGGAGGAGGACGAGGGGGGGGGGGGGGGGCAACATATGGGAAGGAGGAGTGAGATGAGGACCTCAGGAGAGAAGAGGAATAAAGGTAGGGTGGGGGAGGGAGTAGGAGCAGGAGGGGGAGGAGGGAGGATGGAAGAGAAGGAGGAGACGAGGGCAGGGGAGGAGGAGGAGGAGGAGGAGGAGGAGGAGGAGGAGGAGGAGGAGGAGGAGGAGGAGGAGGAGGAGGAGGAGGAGGAGGAGAAGAAGGCCGAGCTGGGAAAAGGTAGGACGAAGGAGAAGGGACGAGGGATGGGAGATATGAATGGGAGGTGGCGGAGGAGGAGGGAGAGTAGGAAGATGATGAGGATGAGGACGGAGGGATCCTTCCTCCACCCTCCCCCCGGCCGTCGGCCTGCGTCCCCCCCCGCTGGAACTGCAAGGTCAGCTGTCCGATGGCGTTGCCGTGCGCCATTCGCATGGACACGCCGAAGGTACCCGCCCCCCCCGTTGCGGGGCCCAAGTCCTTACCCCGAACCTGTGTCGGCGGTGGACAAACCTCCCTTTGGCAAGCCTCCCCTTACTGAAAACGGCCTGGGACCGAAACCTGCGGACCTGGACCCGCAAAACTGGCGGCCGCGAGGCCCTCTCGCGAACCGACCACGGCCAATTCCTTAATCGACGTGTCAGGGTAGAAGGTCTGTCCACCCCCGACCGTGGGTTTTGCAATTCAGTGCTCGCCCTTCTGCCCATCCTGCGTCCGATAGGGCCCCTGGCGGCCGAGGATGGTGGCTCCCAAATCGCCCAAGGTACTAGCGATTAGAGTCAGGTCGGGCGTATCCCCCTACAGGGGCATTCTGGACGAAACATTAAACATAGACAAAACAAATATTCAAGAAATGTTTACACATACGCAAAAATCACACTATAATACAGTTTAAACTGATTTGGGATACTCCTCTTGTAGAGGGACACGCCCGACTTAAAATCAGAGCCCTCCGAAGGGACGGCGGAGTAACGGTGTCCAGGGAGGGCGCCCCGTCGAGAGACAGCCCTCCATGCCGGCAGGGGTCGCCGCAGTCGCCCCCCTGCGGGGCCCGAGCTGCGCACGGGACGCCGACGATGCGGCGGCGGGGGGGCATCTGCGAATCTGGACGGCCGGTTCGGTCTCCGGACCCCATGACCAAGGCCGCGCTAACGGCAATGCTGGTGAACGGCGATGTTGGGAACCCGACTTTTCTGACGCCGAGCTCGCGCAAAACGAACTGTAGGAAATCACGAACCACACTCTCCTACACTTCAAATGTGCGAATGCACCGAGCGAAAACGACGCAGCGAATTGTAGGAAAGCGCGAACCACGATGTCCTACAATTGGCTTGGCCACGAACCAGTCCCACCTACAACGCCGAAGCCTACTTCGTCGTTGCCTACATCGCCGTTGGCGCGCCTACGGCCCTGCGCAAGAATCATGACTGCATGGGGCCCAGGGACACGCAGAGAAGTACACACACAAATCCCAAGAGATCCCTAACATTTCTCTAGATCTGGGGGATGTTCGTCTTCCCCCCCCCACTTCCCATATCTTCCAATCTGTTCTGGGGAACCGGGTTCTTCCTGGTCCACGGGGGTCGTCCCCTCCTCTGCCCCGTGCTGCTGTTGCTCTCCTAGGTCGTCCACCTGGGGGCCTCCTGGCGAGAGGAGCTTGCACGAACAGATTTTTACGCAGAGACCGCCTGCCCGTGGAGCTGGCGACGCCGGGTGGCTTCATAGTTTCACCGCGCCCGGCGGCGGTAGCGTCGGCGCTTCCTTTTCCTGCCCATGCACCTCTGACGTCAACGGCGCCTTTCTTTTCAAGATGTGTGTGTGAATGTGTATGTATGTATGTGTGTGTGTTTCTCTCTCTCTGGCTCTTTCTCTCTAGGGAACCGACGATTCCTTGTGTACCTGCGCCGTTTCCCTCCCGACCCCGTGCGACGGCCAGGTCGGCCTCCGGAGGGCGGCCCCACGGCACGGCGAGGGCCCCGCGGGGGCGCCGCCGCGAGGGCCGCCGAGGCCTCCGCGAGGGCCCCATGTTTTACCAGCCTCGAACGTATCCCTATCCCTAAGATTGACACGCCAAAAGGCGATGACAATCTCAGGGATTCGCCCTCAAAAAATAAGGGAATCCCTGAGATTGGCATCGTGATAAGGAGGTGCCCATCATAGGGATAGGGATATGTTCCAGGCTGGTAGATATTGAGCACGGACCGGCCGTACTGGCATCCCTATAGTCCTGCCACGAAATGGTCTTAGAGCCCAGAGATGTTCTGAGGACAAAAAACAGTGTTCTTAGACCATGAACCCGATGTGTGAAACCAAGACAGTCTCAACCAGAGATGTTGTAAGAACGTTTCGTGCATACCACGAAAGGTTCTCAGAACATTGCTTGGTGGGGCTATAGGCGAGCCGGGGCGCTCCGCCACTGCTGAACCATATGGGAACATAGGCGATCCGCAGGCGCCGCCCAAGGGCACCCCCGCAGCCCCGAGAGGAAGGGGCCCAGGGACGCACAAGCGAACAGACACGCCTCCCAGGATGCCCCGTCTCTTCCCACCTCACCTTTGCTAAGAGGAGTCTCGTTCCTCCCCCCCCCACGCTTCCCATCTTTTCCCACCTGTTTTCCTGTGGGGTCGACGACCGATCCGACGACTGAGAATGGTGTCTGTGCGTCGTGTTCTTCCCCACCCTGACGAGAGCAGCCAGCCCCGCGGCCCCCCGGCGAGGTGGCCCCCGCCAGCGCCCCCTGTGGAGGGCTGCCTGCAGGGGCCCCCCTAAGGGTGGCCGCCCACGCCGACGCTCCCCCCCAAGGGGCCCAAGGGGAGACGTCGAGTGCGATGGCGATGACGATGATAGTGGCGATGGCGGTGATTAGGGAAACGAAAACTGGCACAAATATAAAAACTCGGAGGTCCGCGCGGATGTATTGGATCCGCGCTGGACGCCCATCCCTGGCGCGCGGGGCGCGCCAGGGGCGGCGCCAGAGGCGCCGCCAGGGGGTCCCAGCTACGACCCGAGAACTCCGCGCGGACCTCCGAGTTTTTATGTTTATGTCACTTTTCGTTTCCCTAGTGATGGTGGTGATGGTGAGGGCGAGGGCGAGGAGGAGGACGACGCCGACGAGGATCCCGGGACGAGCGGGCGAGGGGGCGACGGCGCATGGCCTCGCCGCCGGGCTCCCCCCAGGGGGGGGGGGACAACCAAAGTCCAGCACCCTTGCTGAATCAGAAGAAGAAACAACTACATGAGCATAAACTTTTGGCGCTCCTCGTGGATCCAAGAAATCCGCGCGGATCGCCAGAAGTTTATGTTTATGGCGTTTTTTCTTCTTCAACGAATGATGTTTGGCCCATTTGGCCAAATATGCCACATACGTCCCCAGAACATCAGTGGCCGGCGGTGACTCGCCCTGGAGGCGCCTTCGATAATTGCTGCCATCGCCATGGTGCTGCTTCTGAGTGAGCGACTCGAGGGTGGCCAGCTCCTGCTCCAAGGCTTCATCACCGAGGCTGACATCGTGCACATCGACACGCCTCGCCGTCGCAATTGCGACGACTGCGACAAGGAAATGGCCGCATCCCGCCATACCAGAGGATGAGGCTACTGCTGACTTTCGCTGACAATGATCTAACTCCGATTGCTCGAGTGGCGACTTGAGCCGAACTGACGGTGGACCGCGGCTGAGTTCTGCCGCGGGCGGGTGATGCCGAAAACGCCGTGCGGTACGCTCGCAGTTTGTCTCGCGTGTGGCTGTCCGTCAGTGCCACGAGGCATGAAGAGGAGCGTCCTCAACAAAGTCCCACCGAGCTCTCTGCACTGGCAATTGCCCAGGTACTCGTGACAGGACCCGGGTCCAGGATGCCCAGAATTCTGGGGCTCCTCTTGGCGCTCCTGGGAATCCCACGTGATCTTCCCCGAGGCATTGGAAGCGTAGTTGCGAGTCCACGGCCCCAAGTAGGGGAATCTCGAACTGAAATTTGGAGCCCTCCAACCCACGATGTCATCGAAAGCGCCCGTTGGCCCCCATCAGGCCACCAAGAGACCCCAGAAGGGCACCCAAGAGGTCCCTCAAGAGGCTCCCCAAGGCCCCTTGCAAGGGAGCCTCCGATGGGCCCACAAGGTGCCTGCCAAGAGGACCAGAGAGGCATCCAAGAAGCCTCTTGTCCACGACCCCTGCGCGGCCATGATAGTCGAATAACATAATCAACCAGAACCACGCAGGCGCTTCGCGCGCGATCATGTCTTAGCATGCTCCAGTTGTAATCCAAAGTGTTCGGCATCACGGGACGTACCCAAACCCCCGACGTCATGATTTGTTCATAGCGTCGACCTATGGAGGTCTCGACCCATTCCCCTGGACCGGCTTTTCATCCTGAATCGTTTTTGGTGCCCCCAAAAGCCGAAGATAGCAAAAAACCTCCCGTCAAGATTTTCCCATTGCCCGAGGGGGTCTGGGTAGAAGGTCACACGGATCGTGCCCCCCGCGCCCACGCGATGACCCGAGAGCACATCCGAGGACGCGGGGGCGGATTCAGGAGAAGCTCGAGCCACAACACGGTGGGCAGCCCCGGTCCCACCTCGACCATTTAATTGTTGCGCCCCGTCCAAGCGCTTTTTTTTGATCCGCGGGTCGAGAGCGCACCTCTTCCGGTCGAAGCTAAGCGGGCCGCGCGAAGCTTGAATTAGGCAGCGAAGAGGAGGGAGGAAGCGGCGGAGCCTCAGAGCGAGCGTCCTGTCCAAACACATCACGGTGGGAGGCTGCTTTCGCTACTCTCGGCCCCCGAGGCCGAGACCTCCCCGCGTCCTGAAGAGCAGCAGCGGAGGAGTGCCTGCTGCTCTCTGGGCCCAGGGATACCCCCTACCGTACATCGACAGCATGCTGCACCACTTTGCTGCGCACTGACACCGGTACTGCATGGCTCTTTCCCCCCCTTCCCCCCGATCTTAATATCAGGTCGGGCCTGTCCCCCTACAGGGGGATTTTGGACGAAATAGAAAAATAGTCAAAAAGTGCCCAGCAGATGCACCAAAATTGTCAAAAAATAGTCCCCCGACTAGTTTTGAGTATTTTTGAATGTCCCTCCTGTAGAGAAACAGGCCCGACTTAATCTGAATACTGGGTGCACGGCGAAGGGCCCTTGGGCGCCGGGGGGCTCCCGGCAAAATGTTGCACCATCGAGCTGTTTCGGTCAGCCCGGACTGACCCCAATATGAAGGTCGGGAGGGAGAGGGGTGGATACCAAACGCTTACTCTATTCCCCCAATTAAAGGAGGGGGGGTGGAGGGGGGAGGGGGGGGGGGGGGGGGGGGGGCAAACGTCGTGGGGGGTGCCACGCCGAAAATTATCCCAGGGCCTAATCTTCACGCCAGCGAGAAATCCGTCGCCCAAACGCTGGCGAAAATGATGCACCATCTCGTGGTCGCCAATGAGAATGGTGATAATAATGGATATGATAACGATGATGGTGATGGCGTTGATGGTGAAGACGATCACGAGATCATAAAGATGATGGTAAAAAGATGAGAACAGTTCTGCCAACTGCGGTGAATGTGAACATACGCCGGATACGTGCAATGCGCGAGCGCGGTTGCTGCATAGAACTAACGAACATCTGTAAGATGGACATCCCAATAACAGTCAATGTTAAGAACGATATGTATTCATAGGCGCCCGCGAAATTTAAGCCGCCATCTCGCGAGGGCCGGCGCCAGTAAATATTCTTCGGGGCCCAACGCCGGCAAACATTATATTGGTTCCCAAAAGAGCGCGCTCTGAAAATTACACCACCCACGTTTAATAAAGGAGATACAATATAGAACAGCGATGCGACATATTGTCCGCGCCAGGTGGTGCAACATTTTGCCGATGCACCGTAGGATCAGGTTTGGCGTGTCCTCCTACAGGCGGATGTTGCATGGAAGTTTAAATATACCCTCCAACAATTTTCAAAAAGGTCAACATAAGTAAAAACACATCGTCCCCAGACTATTGTTTGACTATGTTTGAAAACTTCTCCTATAGAGGGACAGGCCCAACTTACCTGTAGGACCGCCCATGTGCGGCCCCGGGCAACAGACAACTGCCTCGAGGAAAGCTGCCCAGCTCTCCAATGAAGGGGCCCTGGGACACACAAATAAAAAGACACAAATAGCAGGATTTCCCATATTTTCAAATTTTGTTCCGTGTTTTTGTCTTCCCCCCCTACTTCCCAGATTGTCCCATATTTTCTGGGGAATCGATGGTGGATTGTGTCGGTGTGTCTTTGTTATCCCTCCTGATCCACAGAGTCCGCGCCGCGAAAGCATCGCGGCCTGTCGGAGGCCTGCTCTCTGCCCTGGCTCGCCGGCCAGCCGGGCGCTCCCGAGAGCGCCTGGCCGGGGGGCGCAGCGGAGCGAAGCAGACACGAGCTCGAGAAGGACAGGTATACCTCTTCCGCGTAGTTTTAGGTCGGGCCCGTCCCCCTACAGGCGGATCTTGGAGATATATTAGAAATAATCAAAAATATCCAAACGTGCTCAACAACAGTCAAAAATTGTCCCCAGACTATTTGTTGTACTTATTTTTGAACATTCCCCCTGTAGAGATGACAGGCCCGACTTCATCGTAGTTGTGCCGCGCGGGATGCGCAGCCCCATGGAGCTCCCGGAAGTCTGAGCGCTGCGGAGGCGGGCGCTCGCGAGGCAGCTCCTGGCGCGCGAGGCGCTGTCGGAGCCGGCGGCGAGGCCTCGCGCGAGGCGCGCGGCAGCTCCCGCAGGGCGCGGCGCCCCGCCGGGCGGGCGCGGAGGACGGGGCCCTCGAGGCCGCCCCCCCTCCCGTGCCCGCTCGCCGGCCTCTCCCTGCGGCTCCCGCGCCACGCGGGCGCCGCTCCCCCGCTCCCGTCGCCCTGCGATCCTGCCGCCCCCGCCCCTGCTGCGGCTTCCGCCCTCCCCGCGTCCATCTCCACCCCCGCCGCGCCCCGACCTGCCTCTCGCCCCGCGCCCGCCCCCCCTCCTTCCCTCCCTCCGCCCTCCCCGCCTGCGCCCCGAGCTGCCCGCCTCCCTCTCCCCGCTCCCCCGCTCCCCTGCTCTGAGCGCCCGGGCGGTACCCCTGTCCGGTCAGCTGGTGCAGCTCGCGAAGCTGATCCTGAGGAGCGCGGGAGTGGTGGAGGGGGGTGGCAGGAGGAGGCGATAAGGGGTGAGGAGGGCACTGCGGAAGAGGAGGGCGGCACAAGGGGAGGAATGGGTGGAGGATGGGGCGAAGGAGCGGTGGGGGGGAAGCAGAGGGGAGCAGAGGAGGAGCTGGAAGAGGCGCACGATGGAAGAAAAAGAAGCAGGCACATGTAATGTGTATGAGGCAAAAGAGGTCGAGGAACAAGTGGGCGTTGACGTCGGGACGAACTTGAGCGGACTACAGAAATGATGATGCGGAGGTGGTTGAGACTCAGGAGGGTGGACGGGGTGTGTGAGTTTGGCGAGGGCTGTGGGGGCGGCGGAGAGGACGAAGGGAAAGAGGGGGAAGTGAAGCGGTGGGGGATCATCAGGAGGAGAGCCACGAAGAGGGGAAGGCGGATGGCGAGGAGAGGGTAAGAGGCTCGGGCGGAGGGGAGGAGGCCGTGGAGAAGCGGCAGCAGGAAGGAACGAGCAGGAGCAGCAGGAGGAGAGGCGTATGGGCGGGTGGGGGAGGAGCAGGAACAACGCACGCGGTCCTCCAGCCCGCGCTTCTCCCGGAGCAAGGATTCCAAGACGGCGTACCTGCCGTTCAGCTCCTGCTCCAGCAGCTCCTCGCTTTTGACGCTGCCCGTCTCGCTGGCGCCGTCGGCCGACCCGCTGCCGCCTCGGCGGGGGCGGATGGCCTTGCGGCCAGCTCCGGGCGAACGCTGGAGACGGCATCCGCCACCCTCGGGACCACACCGGGCGCACCGCACGCCCGCGAGCATTCCGAGCGCAACGCACGTCCAGTGGCTCGGTCACGGGAGCGCACCGCTCCCGTGGTCGCCACTTGGTGTCAGGTCGCGCCGCCCGTGTGCGAAGCAACGCTGGTCCAGCCGCCGAAGACGCCGACCACGAACAGACAATTGCAAGTCGATGCAAGGCCGGCGAACGACCTGCTGGCATCACGACGGAATCGATCCGGGAAGACGTCGGCGAATGCTTGCAAGGCCTCCCGTCAATCTGTCCCACGAGGGAGCGACAGCACGACGCTCCGCGACCAGACTCGCCCAAGCACCGCTGGCATACGTCACACGCTGCCTCCCCCATGCTGCGTCCCCCCATTCTTGGAATTGCTGCCGCCCGCTCCCCTCGCCCCACCCTCCTCCCACTCTGATCCCCGCCTTCTCCCCCTCCACTTTTTTTTTGTTTTTTTTCTTTTGTTTTTTTTATTTCTTTTTTGTGCCTTTTCCCCATCCGCCACCGTGGCCCTGGCGTAGCGCCTGTGCCCTCCAGGACGAAGCCAGCAGCGTCGACGTGGCGTCAGGTGCAGCGCGATCCACCGTCGCTGGCTAACATTTGTTATACAAGGGGGGGGGTCAGATATCGGTCCCCTTCTCTCCCGTGAATCCCCCACTGGCCATCGCTCGGACGTCCGTTTCCTGTGTTTGTTTTGTTTTCGTGCGTGGTTTTTTCGCCAAATGATCAAGGATGCTCCTTGATGGTCTTCGCCGAAGGCAAACTGCTACACGTCCGAGCGATGCCAAGCCCCCGTAACCACCCCCAGACAGCTGGGGGCGCCCTCCCCGCACGCGAGGACTATTCGGGGGGGTCGAGACCCACCTCTCGCGAAAATCATTCGGGGGACTGGGACCCCCCCCCCGCGGCAACGACGACGACGCCTACGACCACGCCGACGGCGGCGACAGCGTCGCCGGCGGCGGCGCGCGCCGGTCGCCGGCGCCCCCGCCATCTGCCACTAGGGCTCGATCCAGCTCTTCAGAATCCAACCAGGGTTCGATCCAGCTCTTGCTCCTAGGGCTGGATCCCCCCCTCGAAAAAATCAGGAAAAAGATTTGATCAAGCCCCTGACGTCGCACAGAGGCTCGATCGCTCTCCACGGGGTTCAGCTATAATGGAATCCCACGACGGCTCAATCCAGCCTTGATGCAATCCGATTCATGTTGGATCCAACTCTATTAATCCGCTTAGGGCTCGGTCCAAATCTACTAGAATCCTACGGTGCCCGAAACCAGCTCTCAAAAAATCTCACTCGGGGCCCATCCAGCTCTACTAGAATCCCACTGAAGCTGGAAATCGCTTTAAAGAGATTATACTACAGGACTGGATCCAGCTCTGAACGCATCCTACAAAGGTTCGGTCCAGCTCCGGCTGGATCCAGCTCTAGTAGAAGCATAGCAGGGCTGGATCCAAGCCACATGGAATTCTACGAAGCCTCGATCCATCGTCCGTGCAAAACAATGACAGAGTTGGATCCAGCTCTAATAGGACCCTGCTAGGGCTCGGTCCATCCTGAACCGAATTCTGCTGAGGCTGGATCCAGCTCTGATAAAATCCAATGAGGGCTCGATCCAGCTTTCATGGGGTCCTACTCGGGCTCGGACTAACTTCTATCGCATCCCGCTTGGGCTCGATTGTGGTAATCGTCGTCGTCGTTTTTGTCGTCGTCGCCGTTATCGTGGTCGTCGGCGTCGTCGGCGTCGTCGGCGTCGTCGTCGTCGCCCTGCGTCGTGCGTCGTGCGTCGTGCGTCGTCGCCGTCGTCGTCGTCGTAATCCACGTCGCTCGCTGGAGCCGGCGGCGACGTCGTCGTCGTCCTCGTCCTCGCTGTTGCAGGGGGAAAGAAGGGGGGGAGGGGGGGGCGGTGGAGAGGGGGGAGGGAGGGGTGGTTCTGGATTCCCGAATACTTTTCTGGGGACGGGGGGGGGGGAGCGTGGACCTCCCCGAACTATATATATATATATATATATATATATATATCAGAGTGAGGGGGCCGAACGGTCATTCACTGTCCCTGGGTGCGTGGCTGAAGTGGGATTCCGCGGTGCGGATTCGTGTTGTTGTTGTTGTTTGTTGTTGTTGTTGTTTGTTGTCGTCGTCCCACCCGCAACCCGCCCCGCGACCCACCCGCGACCCACCCCGCGACCCACCCGCGACCCACCCGCGACCCACCCGCGACCCACCCGCGACCCACCCGCGACCCACCCCGCGACCCACCCCGCGACCCACCCACCCGCGACCCACCGACCCACGCGACCCACCCCCCGCGACACCCCGCGACCCCGCGACCCACGACCCACCCACCTACCCGCGACCCACCCCGCGACCCACCCCGCGACCCACCCGCGACCCACCTTCGACCCAAACCACGTTCAAGGTACAAACCAACATTTTCGGCGCCTGCGGTGGGTTTTTTTTGCATTCCTTCCAGGTGGAGAGCCCGCGACCCACCCCGCGATCAACTCGCGACCAACCCGCGACCCAAACCACGTTCAGGGTACAAACCGCATTTTTCGGCGCCTGCGGCGGGCATCTTTTGCATTCGTTCCAGGTGGAGAGACCGCGGCCCACCCGCGACCACGTTCAGGGTACAAACCAAATTTTTCGGCGCTTGCGGCGGGCATCTTTTGCATTCGTTCCCGGTGGAGAACCCGCGGCCCGCCCGCGACCCAAACCACGCTCAGTGTACAAACCAATTTTTTCGGCGCCTGCGGCGGGCAACTTTTGCAGGAGGACGAGGAGGAGGAGGA
>CAUYUJ010019914.1:27500-40000 GCA_963575745.1 Prorocentrum cordatum | reverse complement strand
GCTCTGGGGCCCCAGGCGCTCTCAGTTGAGGTGTTCCAGCCACTGTCGCCTGAGACACTCTCGCAAGTCTCACTTCGGAGGTGCCTTGCACCATGGTGGTTCGGCCACTTTCGCGTGCGACTTCTCGCAACTCTACGTTCAAGGATGCCCTGGGCAGAGGTGTTCAGACCACCCCTCGCTTGAAACTTCCTCGCACGGCTGACTTCGAATATGCCCTCCCCTGAGCGAAGGTGTACAGGCCATTTTCACCCGGGACGTCCTCGCAACGCTGACTTCGGCGACGCACTGTCCCATGGTAGTCTGACCACGTTTGCCTGAGACCCTCGCGCCTTTTAGTGGCGCGATGATATGAACAACTGGTCAGGCCACCACCGCCTGATATACGCATGTGTATGCGCACACATAGTTACACTGACAATTTGCATATACATGTACATATCCACACAAACGTATAATATATGTACACATGTACTATGCATTCATAGACGCATGTGTGTGCGCATGTACGCACGCTCGCACTCCGCTAGCGTGCGAATTCCAAAGGACCAAGGTGCATGGCGCGCAGCGCCAATGCAGTCTTGTATATATATATATATATATATACAATGGCTCGGAGGGGACCCTTGGGGTGGGGACCCTGGCAGAAGACGCTCTTTCCGGCATCAGGAGGCACAAGACTAGAGTGAGAAGAAACGGAATGATATCATAACAATTTCGGATCTCAGAGCGCACTTCTTGGCAAGCGGAGCGCGCCAGGGGTGGCTCCAAGGTTTCATCCAAGGGGGCCCAGCGCTGATCCAAGAACATCCGCGCGGAGCTCCGGAAGTTTCTGTTCATGTCGTCCCAGACATGCGACGTCCTGACTTTCTCCACTGCGGGGTCCCTGGAAGCCCCGACCCTCTTCCCAGGACCCGCTCTTCGTCCCGAGCCGCTTTTTGACGGTCCCGAGGCCCGGCGAGGGCCCCCCGAGGTCGAAAACGGCCAAACACCCGCCCGCCCTGCTTTTTCTACGACGCCATCGTGTCTGGGTGTGCGTCCGCCACGCGCGGCCGCGCTGCTGCTCCTGCCGGCGGTGCGCGCGGGCGGCGCCGAGGCCGCGTCGCGGGCCGCTCTGCGTGGCACGCCTCGTGGAGCGGCCGGGGGCGCCTGCGCGATTCCTTCGGGCAAAAAGCTCCCCGGGGCGCGTGCCGCGGGGCACGCTCCTCCCCCCGCCTCTCCTCCCTCCCCTCCTCCCTCCCCCTCCCTTCCCCCTCCTCGCCACAGGGCTTCTTCGCGCTTGTGTTCTTTTTTGCTCCCCCTTTTGAACAAAAAACATGCGTCAGTGCCGGTCCGGCCGTGTCGCGGCGGATAGGCCCCGAGGGCGGGCGCCGCTTCCGACAGGGCACGCACGGCGGCGGCGGGCGCCGCGGGGCCGCGCGCCGGAGGGCGGGCGCCCGATCGGCGCGGCCGGCCCGCCCGCCGCCACGCGGCCGTGCGGGCGAGGCGAGCGTTGGGCAGGCGCGCCGACGGGAGCGGAGCTGCAGTCGGACGTGAGTGGAGAGGATGGCCAGAAGAGGCCCGCGCGCGAGAGCGCCGAGCGGCCCCGGGGAGACACCCCCGGACGCCCAGGCCTTCTACCCACACGAGCCACAAAGCAGCATATGTGGTCCTATGGCTTTGGGGGTCTGGCAGGCAGAGCTTGGGAGAACAGCGAAAACCAGTCCACAGAAAAGAGGCAGACAAATCAAACAACATCCAAAGATCGTGCCCCGACTATTTCTGTTGTAACTGCAGTCGGATTTGAATGGGGAGGGCACGCGCGAGGACACGAGACCCTTCCGAGGGCCACGTTGCGGAACGCAGGAGGCACGGGCCGCACGACACAAGACATCACGAGGGGTACCCTTGATCTGGCAGGGTGGACCTGCTAATCCGGGCAGCCTGTGAGTCGGGCATGTCCTTCTGCAGGCGGAGCTTGGACGAAAAATGGAACATAGTCAAAACATGCTCCAACAAAAATCAAAGATGATCCACGAATCTGTGAAGAGTGCACTCCCCTGCCCCTCTGCCGCCCGTGCCACCATGTGTGTATGTTGTACACGCTTGTCTTGTTTTGTGGCATGCACGCTGCCCGCCGCTGTTTTGGCTCAAGTCCTAGGGCCCTGGGACGCACCCGCAGTTGGACTGCCGCGCGGTCTTTGCTGAAAACAACTGCACTGACATTGGTAGCGGAGCTAGTAAGCTCCAGCGGACGCACTGCGTGCTCTGCTTCGGTGGTTGTGACCACCCGCGTGGGCCGCCATGGCCACCAGCCACGACGGCTCAGACGTGGAGGCTGCGTCCTCCGCAGGCACAGGTCCCCCGGACCTGCATGCAGTCCTGCGCGTGATGGCCGAGACCCAGCGGGAGCTCTTGGCCTTGCATCGGGATCGTGGCGACGGCGGTCCCAGACGTACACGTCTACTGCTGTCGCAGGTGAGGCTCCCAGAGTTCGATGGTGGAGTCGGTACGAGTACTAAGAAGTACCGAGAGTGGCGCAAGGAGGTTGAAGTCATCCGCAACCTCAATCAGCTCTCAGACGTGGAGCTGGGCCTGATCATCTACAGTCAAGTGACAGGTCGAGCCAAAGAGCTCATCGAGGTGCTTGACGCGTCGGACCTCCGACGCGAGGAGACGCTCGAGACCATCTTTGCTATCTACGACGACGCCTTCGAGAAGATGGATCACGAGCGCCTCGATCAGGTGCATCAGGATTGGGAGCGAGCACACCGTCGAGCTGGGCAGCCGATCATGGATTGGACCACGTACCTGCGCAAGAAGCGCATGGAGTTGCAGCTCGAGGATCCCACATCAGCGATCAGCGATCGCGCATTGGCAAGCAAGATGCTTCGTGGCGCTGGACTGTCGCAGAAGGAGCGAGCGCAGGTGCTCTTCAACTGTGGCGGCATCTACGACTCGAAGCGGATGGAGGTTGTGCTGAAGGCAGCCTATTCGAAGGTGCACGACACCGAGAAGCGCTCAGTGCTCCCTCGCCGCTCGCCGTTTGCGGCGCAGCGTGAGCACGGGCGCTCCTCTGGGAGTTCGGGCGGTCGCTATCCGCACCCTCCCATGGCTCGTAGGCCATACGTGCTGCGAGGACGCCCTGGCCAGCACGTACACGAGGTAGAGAACGGCGAAGACTACGATGAACACCACGGCGACCTCGAGGAGGCGCATCATGACGAAGATGAAGCAGACGACCAGGACGATGGAGACCATGGAGGGGCCGAGGGCACCCTCTTCGAGGACGGCGCTGAGGTCGACGAGGAGCTGGTGTCGGACAACGACGGGCCTGACGACGAGGAGTACGAGGCACCGGAGGATCTTCAGGAAGCGTTCTTGGCCGGCTGGAGGGCCAAGCAGAAGACGGCGGTACAGCGTCAGAAGCGCGGGTTCGTTGCTCCTCGGCAGCGGGACCCCAAGAAGATCAACGCTAGCGGCTCCTTCCAGGCTGGTCGGAAGCCGACAGACCAGCGCAAGGCTAACAGCCGGTGTGCTGACTGCGATCAGCCTGGCCACTGGCGTGGCGACCCGGAGTGCCCCAAGGTGAAGAGTGGCGAGCGCGAGCCGTACAACAAGATCGGGCCTAAGAATGGCCAGCCAGCGTCGCCCAACCAGCGGACCTCTGTGAAGCCGCCGGCGCCTAGGCAGGTGCATGGACCGATCGTCCACTGGGTTGGCATGGCAGGCAGTGCCGAGGAGCGTCGTGGCCGCGCTCCATGGCGCCGTGCTCCCCAGTCGGTGCCTGCCCAGAGGCATCCAGTGGAGGGTCGAGCGGACGCGCCAGAGCGGATCATTATGCACCCCAGGCCCAAAAGCATGCCTGCGCCGAGCCTACGCCAGGACGCCGACGACGGCCCAGGGGCCGCACAGAGCAGTGATGAACGCGCGCGCGCCCGTGCCAGGCGCGGGGAGGATCAGGAGGACGAGGATGCTGTCGTGCGTTGCCATCGCATTTTGGCCAACACCCACGCAAAGGGGCACAGCGTGGAGTTGGAGTTTCCTGACCTTGCCACGGTCCATCACATCGTGGAGCGCGTGACGAACAAGAAGCCTATCTTCTTCAAGCAAGGCCGCTTCGAGAGCCTCGACTTCGCCCAGGGTCGGCTCGTGCGCCTGCAGCTGACCACCTCGAGGCCTTGTACGGCGGCTGAGGTGGATCTCGACGAGATCACGGCAACTATATTCAAGATCGTGATGGGCGGCAATCGTGATACCAAGCCCCGTGACGATCGGCGCGGTGAAGGCGGGAGTCGTGACACCAAGCAGCGTGAAGATCATCATCGAGATCGTCGGGACGACCGCCAGCGTGATCGGGGAGCTGTTCTTCGCGAGCCTCGCGCCCCTCCTCCGCCCGAGGCGGAGGCTTCCTCGCGTTCAAGGTCGCGGAGTACACCAGGAGGCCGCGGTGTGAAGAAAGAGAAGCGGAGTCCACCAGAAGACCGCGGTGAGAAGGAAGAAAAGGAAGAAAAGAAAGAGAAGAAGAAGAAGGCGAGGAGCAGCAAAGAAGAGAAGAAAGAGAGAAAGAAGGCAAGAAGCAGCAAGGAGGTGAAGAACGAGGACGAGGCCAGCGAGGATCCTGAGGCCACCGAGGACGACAACGACCAGCGGCGTGAGGATAAGGAGGTGCCGTTCACGCCAGAGGAGATGGACGAGATCTTCTGCAGCTGGTATCCGCGTCAGGATATCTTCAGGGATTACCTGACGCCGCCGGCAACCATCCACTTCATCACTAAGAACGATCGCATCGTGCGCCTCAATCTCTACACGCGCCGCTGCGAGAAGCCAGATTTCTCCTTATCCAGCGGCCCTGCGAGGGCCCATCCCGTATACGTGGTGGAGGCGTCGGCAAAGGGAGCATCGAAGACCAAAGAATCCCCAGACGGAGCTGTGCCTGGACTAACGTCTGCCGCTCCGACTGGGGAGGCCGCCGCTGTCCCTAAGGAAGAGGACTGGGTCATGGCAGGAGCCTCCGAGGAAGTGAGAAAGAGCGAGGAAAAGAAGCGACTAGAGGTTTTGCAGCGTGATAAAGCTGAGTTGCTGGATCGCCTCGCGCTGATAGAGAAACAGGAGATGGAGATGCACACCCGATTGAACCCATGCGAGGTCTACGACGGCCTACAGAAGCGACGTGAGCAGGCACCTCTGCCAGAGCGTGCCCTGCCCACATCTCCTGAGCAGCAGGGAGTCGGAAGCGTGTGGAAGAACATGGAGGCAATACGACGGCGTGTCCACCTTCCAGCGCCTCCAGGAGCCGCGAGCTCAGGTGCCCCTGCCGCTGCGACGGCATCTTCAGCTGCATCTGGAGTCCCGCGTGTAGTCACCGCCTCTGGACGGAGCTACGTCATGAGTGTCGGTGCCACGCAGAGTGACCTGGAGAAGCAGCAGATGCATCGAGCCATGTACGACTCGCAGTTCGACGGCGAGAGGCTGGTTCCAGGCCCGAAGGCGAAGTTCGACCCAGAGCTCATGCAGCAGCAGGCTGAATGTGTTCATCCTGTGGGCGAGTTGAAGTGGCAGTCAAACGGCACCGTGATCTTCGCGAAGTGCAAGAAGTGTTCGCTGAAGTCGGTGATTCATTACACGCTGGAGAAGCCCAAGAAGGATGAAGGGGAACCTTCCAAGAACACCCCAGACGGAGCTGTGCCAGGACTAACGTCTGCCGCCCCGACTGGGGAGGATGTTGCCGTCAAAGGGGGCGCGGACCCCTGGGCAGCAAAGGGCGCAGACCCTTGGGCAGCAAAAGGGGGATCTGCGGCCCACATGGTCACCACCCGAGAGGAGTGCCCCCGCAAGGTGGTAGATGAGCAGTCCGTCATGCTTGTTGTCTTGCCCGCGGGGCTGGCTATGATTGACACGGGCTGCAAGCGGGCTGTCGGTGGACGTCCGTGGCATGTCGAGCTGCAGAAGACTTTGGATGCCATGGGCGTGCCGTACCACAGCATCAATCAGCGCGAGTACTTCAAGTTCGGCCCAGGCGTGCCGCTCTTGTCAGAGCGTGCGTGGTGCTACACAGTCGGCATCAACGGTACGCAGGGCGAAGTTGTGATCTCCGAGGTCGATGCCGAGGTGCCAGGTCTCATCGGCCCTGATGAGATGGCAGAGTGGGACGCAGCAATCAGCTTCAGGAACGGTACTTTCACGGCGAATGGTGTGACCAAGCCGTTGGTCCCGGCTGCGTCCGGGCATCCGTGCGTGTCATTGCTGGATTTCCCGGCACCGGTCACGAGTGCCTTCCCCGTCGGACAGTCCGAGGAGCAGGACGAGCTCGCAGACGAGATGTTCAGCGGAACTGCGAGTCACGAGGAGAAGGATGAGCGCAGCGTCGCTGAGACCGTCGAGGAGGAGGACTCGCACGATTCTGACAGCAACGACGGCCAGGACGCAGGCGACTCAGAGCTGAGCACATCCCACTATCACACCAGCGACCCAGAGTCCGCGGAGACGGCATCGAGTGACGAGGAGGTTTTCATGGAGAACGCGGACAACGAGGTTTTCATGACGAAAGGTGCTCGCAGGCACGTCCGGAGCAACCTGAAGGAGCTGGAGGTTCTGATGACCGAGGAAATGGCGAACAGGAAGCTTCGGGCTGATCAGCAGGAGCAGGACGCCCTCAGGTACTACCAGGAGGAACGTGCACTGCCCTTTCAGAAGGAGACCCGGCGGCGGCCGGGGCCCTGGAGGATCGTAGAGGTCTTCGCATGGGCTTGCCAACTCACGATCCTGGCGGCGAGCATGGGATGGGACGCCCACCAGCCCATCGCAGCGCCAGAGTTCGACCTCCTGACGGTCCAGGGCAGGAACGAGGCACGGGCGTACCTGGTCGCAGTGGACCCAGACTTCGTGGCTTTGTCCCCACCTCCTACGGCATGGAGTCGGATGCAGAGTGTCGACCAGCGAAGGCCTATGCGAGTGCGCCGGCAACGCCGAGAGCGGACCGAGTACCGCATGTTGCTCTCGTTCACGGACGAGGTGATGCAGTGGCAAGCTGCAAGGGGACGCGCAGCCATGGTAATGGACCACGCGCAATCGACAATCTGGAGCCAGCCACCCGTGAGTGCAACGAAGTCGAACCCAGCATTCGAGGACGCAATCTGCCTCAAGGACACCACGAGAGTGTTGGCGAACCCTGGGGTTTGCACGGCCGTGCGCGGGAGCTGCGCAGAGGAGTTCGGCACGGCTGTGATGAGCGGTGCCGCGGATCATTTGGCCTGGCAGTTCGAGAACTCGAGTTTTCCTGCAGCACAACTCCCTGACCCCACGGAGGAGCCCAGGAGTTATGGACCCGAGCCCGCGGAGCATGGTCATGGAGAGGTTCCCAGGGACGTTTCGGAGAGACCTGAGTGGGGCAAAACACCGCAGGAGGTTCGAGCAGAGATTCGCGAGGCACTGCAGAAGACGGTGAAGGAGGAGTCCATGCAGCACCCTGCGGAGGAGGAGGAGGTTGCAGCCTCCTGGTCAGAAATGGAGCTTCCAGAGGTGGTGCGGCAGGACATCATGATGAAGATTCCGCGAAGTACGCGACGTGCTGTGCGCAAGGCCCATCGCGGTCTTGGACACCCCAGCCGACCGACGTTCATCAAGATGCTGCGTCTCGGCGGTGCCACACCTAACGCGTTGGCATACGCGAAGCATTGGCAGTGTCCGACTTGTGCTGAGTCGGAGGCGCCGCCCCGTCCGGTGCAAGGGACGGCGGATGTGCGACCATTCGGCTTCAATGTGACGGTTGTGATCGACGTGAAGTACCTACGGGACGCGGCCAAGGAGCAGCTGGTGGTCCTCAGCATGGTGGATGCCGGTACGGGATGGCACTGCGCCTGCCTTCTCAAGAATAGGACGGCCAAGCACGTAGCACGCCAGATCATGAACGAGTGGTTCAAGCATTACGGCGTGCCAGAAAACATCGTGATCGATCAGGGCGGCGAGTTCGAGGGCTACTTCAACGCGTTGATGGAGCAGTTCGGCATTAATACGAAGACGACGGGAGCTCATGCAGCATGGCAGCATGGCCTGGCCGAGCGCCACGGAGGATTGCTCGGCACTATCTGGGGCAAGGTGGTGCACGAGTTCCACGTCCAGGGCAAGTCGATGTCTACTGTGGCCCTGGCTGCCATCATCAATGCGAAAAACTCCACGATCAGCCGCAATGGATTGACCCCGGAGCAGGCTGTCTTCGGGCGGATCTTGAACTTTACGGAGGTGACTAACAGGGACGACGATGAGGTTCTCATGTCGGTCCTCGGCGCCAAGGGCATAGCTTGGCGTTCGTCCCAAATCCGCACCGCAGCAAAGATGATGTTGCTGGAGCGCGACGCGACGGACAAGGTGCGGAGGGCGCTGCTACGACAGGCGCCGACGGTCGTCGGTGATCTGTGCCCAGGATCGAGGGTGTATTTCTGGGCACCGAATCCGTTCAAGGGACGTCGTCGGCAAGATCCTGAAAGATGGCGGGGTCCTGCGACTGTGATCGCGAAGGAGTCCAACAGCCGTTACTACGTATCCTGGCGTGGTCACGTGCTACTTGTTGCTCGTGAGCAGCTCCGGCACGCCTCCTCCCAGGAGGCCGCAGCTGCGGAGTCCATCCAGACGGACGTGCGACTGACACAGCAGCGAGATGACCGCGCTTACCACGACATCGTGGACGTCACGCCCAAGGTGAAGGTTCAGAAGGTGAAGAAGACGTTCTTGAAGAAGGAGCGTGACCGACATGGGGAGCTCGAGGGGTCCAGGCAGCCTCGTGTGGACCTGAGGGCCCTGGACGCCATTGAGGCACAGGCCAAGGAGGAGGAGCCGCCTGAGCAGCAGCAGCTGCCGCAGCTTCCCCCTCCGAAGAGGGAACGTTCTCGTTCCCCTCCAGGGCGGATATCCTCTGAGGTGTACCCGAAGGCCTCTCCGGGAGCATCGGGCTCTGGCGGCCCTTCGGTGCCGCCGATTCCCAGAGACGATTTCGAGCTTGAGCGAAAACGGAAGTTCCTGGTAGATGACGTGCCGATTTGCATCAAGAAGACGCGTCTGCAGGCTGCTCCTACGAGTGGTTTGCCGGCCCTCCGCGAAGTGGCCATGAACGCCGTTGTGCACTCGGGGCCTCAGGAGTGGTTCGACCAGAATGCCTTGGATGGTGTCTCCACGCTCGTTCAGAAGGTCGTACGAGGAGTACGTGTACACCGAGAGCCACGGCGGAGACTCTATGATCACGACCGCCACCGGGAGTGCAATCGCCTCTCGGTGATGCTCTCCGCTACGGGCCAGTGTGCCTACAAGGACGACGGCGCGAACCGTACCAACGAGCGCACGGAGGACAGCTGGGTTGGTCTCACGCTTTTCTACCACGACAAGCCGGACGCTCATGCACAAGGGGTGTACTATTTGGACACTCCGGAGGGGCTTGTACGACAGCCGATGACTTACGAAGAATGGATCAACGTGTCATCTGTGTATGACGCATGGCTGCAGGAGGCCAGGTACGAGCACGACGTGTTCGCACTCGTGATGAAGCAGAACGCGAAGGAGCTAGACCCACGTCACTTCAACCAGCACGAGAAGGCTAAGTTCGACGAGGCCGATGCCGCCGAGTGGCGGCAATGGATCGCCAACAACACGGTCGAGCTGGTCACCGAGGAGGAGGAGAAGAGCATCCCGAAGGACAAGATCATCTCGGTGCCCATGCGTTCGGTTCGCACGAACCGGGGACGAGGGCCGGAGCTGGAGGCGAAGTCTCGCTTGATCATCCCTGGCCATCTCGATCCGCAGCTTGGTCTATTCAGGACGGATTCGCCTACTACTTCCCCTTTGGCTGTGCTGGTGTGTGCGTCTATCACAATGGCGATGGATTGGACATTCGAATGTTTCGACGTAGCGACTGCGTTCCTGTCCGGGCTGAAGCTGGAACGGGAGCTGTATGTGAGGGCTCCTAAGGACGGGCTTCCAGCCGTCGACGGTGCTGGATGGCCAGCCGTGCGGCCTTATGCGTTGCTGCGCTTGCTGAAAGGGGCGTACGGTCTGACTGAGGCGCCTCGGTTGTGGTATCTCCGAGCCCGCCAGGTGTTGACGGACGAGGTCGGTTTCGTGGAGCTGCGCTGTGCTCGAGCTGTCTTCGTTTATCGAATGAAAGACAAGTTGATCGCTATGTTGACCTTGCACGTCGATGACGGCATGCTGTTTGGAGACCCACACGATCCCCAGTACCAGGAGGTGAAGGCGAACATCAACAGTCGTTTCAACATCAAGCACTGGAAGAAGGGCAACGACAAGGAGGCAATCGCCTATCTCGGTGAGGAGTGGTGGCGCCACCCTGATCACATCGAGATCAGCATGCACGAGTACATCGGCAAGCTGACGAGGCACCCCCTTGCAAGGGGTGACAACGAGGAGCGGGAGATGACTCCCGAGGAGCACCACGACTACCGGAGCTTGCTCCAGAAGGTGCGGTGGCCTGTCGCACGCGTGGTGCCACAACTCGCGTATAGTGTCTCGGCGCTCGCACAGAAGGATCCGAAAGGTCGGAGGTTGCTGCACCTGCGAGTGCTCAATGACATCATCGACCGGCTTCAGGACTACGACAAGAGAGGTCTTGCGACTCTCCGGATCCGCCGTGTGGACATCGAGCGCTTGCAGGTGCTCACGCTTATGGACGCTTCGTTTGCGAAGGAACCCGGCTGTAAGAGCCAGATGGGGTTCATGAGTATGATTACGGACACCCGAGTTTTGAAGGAGCTAACCGTATGCTGTCTAGTGGAGTTTCAGAGCAGTACTATTACACGAGTTGTTGGATCTACGATGGCCGCAGAATCTGCGGCTATGTCCGTGGCTTTGGATCGGCAGCTTTACCTCAGGCTGCTGATTGAGGCAATCTTGTACGGGGAGCCGCCCTTGCAAGGGGACTGGAGGCTGGCGCTGAAGGTTCCAGGGGCGCTCGTGACGGATGCGAAGTCGCTCTACGATCACACGTCCAAGATCGGGTCGATGCCGGTGTCTCGGCAGACCCTCATTGACTTGCTGGTGGCCAAGGATTTGATAGAGCAGGAGGCCACCAAGTTCAAGTGGCTGCCTAATAGCCACATGCTAGCGGATGTGTTGACAAAAGCCGTGCAGCCTAACGAGGTACTATCGCAGTTCCTCCGCCACGGCCTGTTCAGCATGGTGCCTACTGCTGAGCAAGAGGATGAGGAGGCACACCGTCTGCAGCTGCGCCGCGGACAGCGTGAGCGAGCCAAGGAGCGAAAGGCCCAGCGTCGGGTCGCCGTTCCAGGGCCTGCGAGCCCGTGAGGTCCTGATTGCAGCTGCTGATGGACCTAGTGAGAGCTACGGGGATGTATGCATATCCTTTGAGTTGATCGTCTGGAGTAGTGTATCCAGATATTCATATTCTTGTATTTATATTTTGAGCCTCAGGCCGCACCTTGCTTGAGGTGTCTCATGCATATCTTTTGAGTTGACAGTCTGGATTGGTGAATCTAGACATTCATATTTATATTTCGAGCCTCAGGCCGCATCTGCTTGAGGTGTTTCGGCCCGTGGGCTGATATACATTATAATTGCGTGCAGCGTTGCCCTTTCAGAGGGAGCGGCATCGGGGCAGCATTGTACTCACCCAGTGTGAAGAGTGCACTCCCCTGCCCCTCTGCCGCCCGTGCCACCATGTGTGTATGTTGTACACGCTTGTCTTGTTTTGTGGCATGCACGCTGCCCGCCGCTGTTTTGGCTCAAGTCCTAGGGCCCTGGGACGCACCCGCAGTTGGACTGCCGCGCGGTCTTTGCTGAAAACAACTGCACTGACAGAATCGTCCCCAGACATTTTTTGCCAGTTTTGAATTTTCCAGCTATGGAGGGACATGCCCGACTTACAGAGTAGAGGAACACACAACTCTTAACAGACATAAGCTTCGGGAGCTCCGCGCGGACTTCTCTTGGATTGGCGCTGGGACCCCCTTGGCGCCGCTCCGCGCAGGATGGCGGTCTGGCGCCGATCCTAGAGGAGGAGGAGGAAGAGGAGGAGGAGGAGGAGGAGGCGGAGAAGGGGAGGAGAAGGAGGAGGAGGAGGGGGAGGAGGGGGAGAAGGAGGAGGAGGCGGAGGAGGAGGAGGGGGAGGGGAAGGAGGAGGAGGAGGAGGAGGAGGAGGAGGAGGAGGAGGAGGAGGAGGGGGAGGAGGACAGCCAGGCGAACCTCCGAGAATTTCATGTGTCGTGCCGTTTGCCGCCCTTCGCGGAAGAGCGGGGGCAACCGGAGGGCCCCGCCGTGCGCAGCAGGTCTGGCGCCGTCCCCTGCTGCGGCCTCTGCGCCAGGGGGCGCCAGGACCCACGCGGTATAATTCGAGGGAGGCGAGAGAGACCGGGGACGACGCCCGGCAGCCAGATGCCGTCGGGCAGGCAACGCTCATCCTAAATCCCCAGACCCCCGACGTCACGACTTTTTCACTACGTCGACCCCTGGAGGTCTCGACCCATTCCCCTGGACGGGTGTTTCATCCCGAGTCGTTTTTGACG
>CAUYUJ010019914.1:12500-25000 GCA_963575745.1 Prorocentrum cordatum | reverse complement strand
GCCCCGAGCGGGGGAGGGGGCGCGGCGGCGGAGGCCGGGCCTCGGAGTACAGCGCCTCCAGGCTGCAGCTCTCGCGGCCCCGCCAGGTGCCGGCGGCGGGCTCCCACGGGGCCTATGGGCAGGAGGGGCGAGGGCGCCCAGAGCAGACAGCTGCTGCTCTTTCTCCATCCTCCTCCTCCCCTCCTCCTCCTCCTCCTCCTCCCTCCTCCACCTCCCCTCCACCTCCTCCACCTCACCTCCTTCCTCCTCCTCCTCCCCTCCTCATCCCCCTCCTCCCCCTCCCCCTCCCCCTCCTCCTCCTCCTCCTCCTCCTCCTCCTCCACCTCCTCCTCCTCAGCCACGAAGCATCTCGGGCAGGGCAGGCAGGAAGAGGCACGACTGCGCCGATGACCCTCAGGACGAATGTTCGCGCCCGCCAGCGTGCGCGCAGGCGGTGCAATAAGGGCCAGCACGGGCTGCGTGCTTTCGGTGGAGCTGCACGCGGCTGCATACATATATACACACACACACACATTTTGCGTCGCGGCCACGCGCGCAGCGACGCGGCAGAACCAGGCGGACGGTGCAAGAGGAAGCGAGCCTGGCCCTTGCGCAGCCACCGAGAGGGGGGGGGGACACACACCCCACGACGGGAGCAATGGAGGCGGCAACCGACAGCTGGACGACCGCGTGAGGGCCGCGGCTGCGGCGCACTGCAAGGAACGACTCGTTCAGGGCGACAGGCGCGGGACATGCAGGGACAGGGGGAAGAGGGGCAGGAGAAATGCTTGCGATGACGCCCGCTGCGCGCCGCCTTCTCCCTCCCCTCCGTCTCACTCCTGAGGGGGCAGACGAGGAAGGCTTCGTCCCGCGCGTGGGGGGCGAGGGCTTCGTCGTTCACCCGCTTCTCGCTTTCCGCCCCCTTCTGCCGAGCCCGAGGTCCTGGCGCCGCGCCCGAGCCTCTGTCCAGCGAGCAAGAGAGCAGGAGGGAAAGCATTCGAGAGGGCGGGGGGGACATCAGGGCCGGGGACTGCGGCGCGCGACAGGGAGAGAGGCGCCGCCTCCGCCGCAGTCGCCGACGCAAGTCCCCGCCGCCGCCGTCGCTGTCAATTCGTCGTCGCCGCCGCCGCAGCTGTCGCCGCCGCCGCCGCCGTCGCCATCGCGTGGCCGCCGCCGCCGTCGCCATCGCGTGGCCGCCGCCGCCGCTGCGGTGCGGCTTGGGGAGGACTTCGGAGCGGATCCGAGCGTGGCCACGAGGGCTCCCCAGGGGGCCCCAGGAGGGGGGCGAAAGATGTCGAGATCCTTGATCGCTGGTTGTCGTAATGCGCCAACGCGTAGTCGTCTTCTTCGGTCGCCGTCGTCGCCCTGTCGTCGTCGCATCCGTCGTCGGGCGGAACGAATCGAATCTCGGGCCTCTTCCTGGAACGCGTTCAGGTCAAAATCTCGAGGCGGACCCAGGAGTAGCCACGAGGGCACTCCAGGACGCCACCCAACAACACAGAGACAAAAACTCGATCGCTGGAGGAGGGCCAAATTAAACAACGGCGACTCTCCCGTCCAACAATCCGCTCAAGTCCCCGGACCCCGCTCAAATCTCCAGACCCCTCTAAGGGTCGATCCTGTCTCGCCTCTCAGGGTGCCTGTCGTGACGGGAAGCTTCCAGCAAGCCCGCGAACGGACGCCAGACACCAGGGAACGACACAACTGGTCTCGACCCTCCGCCGACCGTGGGATCCAACGGTGTGAAACAAAATGCGATCAGAGCCCTAAGTAACGCTATCTTTCTGCTGCATTTGTTCGAACCAGGTCGATATGTGATGGTCCGGGGGGCCCCGAAAGATGCGAATACGCCCGTTGCGACCAAAACTACGACGCCAAGATCCCTGAAATCCGATGTCGTGACCTTTGCCAGGCGGGGTCCACGTAAATCGCGACCCATTCCCCAGGACCGGTTTTTCGTCCTGAGTCGTTCTTGGACGGCCCCGAGGCCCAGCGAGGGCCCACAGGGGCCGCACTTTGCGAAAAACCTCTGTCTTGATTTGTTCAATACGTTGGATCGCTGGGATCTCAATGTCCTACGAGATGAGAGGAACAAAACACCATATAAACATAAACTTTCGAAGGTCCGCGCGGGTTTCCGCGATCCGCGCCAGGCCCCCCTCTCTGGCGCGCGGAGCGCGCCAGGGGCGGCGCTGGAGGCGCCGCAGGGGGGGGCCCAATGCGGATCCAAGAAACCCGCGCGAAGCATAGTTTATGTTTATCCAAGGCCGCCGCCACGCGAACGGCGATGTTGCTGAACGGTGATGTTGGAAACCGAACTGCAGGAAATCACAAACCACCCTTTCCTAAAATTCCGATCTGCGGATGTACCGAACGAAAACGGCACAACGCATTGCAAGAAAGCGCGGGCCGCGCGTTCCAACAATGCCGAAACCTATATCGCCGTGAACTGCATTCGCCGTTGGCGCGCCTACGGTTTGTGGCGTGTTTTCTGAATAGGCCCTGGGACACACACATTCGCCGGCCCAGGTTCACAATATTTCTAGCTCGCGCGCGCGGGGCGGCCCCTGGGGGTCCCTGGACGAAAAGTACCCCGGCAAGGTCCCGGGTGAAGCCCGCAGAGCGCTGCAGGAGCGCACCAACAGGGCCCCGAGACGTCCCCGAGTCCCAAGAAGGGCCAAGAGAGAGTCCCAAGAAGAGCCAAGAGCGCCCAAGAGGTTCCCGAGATGGTACACCAAGGGTCCGAGATGCCACAAGATCGCTCCAAGACGCTCAAGATAGCACCCAGACGCCCTTCAAGAGCACTCTCGAGAGGGCCCCAGGAGGCAAAATTCGCTGCTAAGGTTTTGGGGAGATTTTGGCGTTTCCCCCTTTTCGGCAGCGCGACGCCCCAAGACGGCCCAAGAGGCCCCCAAGATCGCCCCAAGACGGCCCAAGAGTCCCCAAGAGGGCCTCAAAACCGCCCCAGAGGGCCCCAAGACGACCCAAGAGACAGCCCAAGAGGCCCCCAAGACGGCTCCAAGAGGTTGTCCAGACGGGAGACCCGCACGGATATTTCGAGCCCTCGGCCCCGCGAGGCCCCCAGGAGCGCCCAAGAGGCCCCCGAAAGGCTCCCAAGAGGCCCCAAGAGGCCCCCAAGAGGCCCTAAGATGCCCCAACGAGGCCCTCAGGAGGCCCCCAAGAGGCCCCCAAGCGGCCCCAGGAGGCCCCCCAAACGCTCCCCAAGGCACGCAAGCAAGTGCCAGCGATGCTACAATATGGGCCGGCGGAGTGCGCGAAGCGATTGAACAGATACACACAAGTAACAGGATTCACCCTATTTTCACATATTCTCTGGGTTTTTGTCTTCCCCCCACTTCCCATATTTTCCTACATTTCCCTGGGGACCGACGATGCATCGTGTCTGTGTTTTGTCCCCTCCTGCTCTTCTTCTTCTTCTTCTTCTTCGAAGGATCCTCGACTGCCGCCGGCGCCTCGGGCACCTCGGGCGGCACCGGCGGCGCGGCAGGCGCCGCGGCGGCGCGCTCGGCGCCCTGGCCGGCGAGCAGCAGGCGGGCCTTCAGCGCGCGGAGCTGGCCCAGGCGGCCGTCCTGGCGCGCTCGGCCGCGGCCGGGGCTCCAGCCGCCGGCTTTGGGTCGGGCACGTCCTCTTACAGGCGGACTCTGGAGGGCCGATCGAAAACATACACAGAAGAGTTAAAAAAAATAGAACGATCGCATTCAAACTATTTTTGTGGACTATGCTGGGATGTCCCTCCTATGTAGAGGGACATGCCCGACTTCACGCTGGCCGGCGGCACCCCGCGCACCAGCACTGCCAGCGTCTCGAGAGAAACGCGAGGCACATCTGTTTCGCAGCTTCCGGCCTCTGGCTGGCTATCGCTCGGACGTCCATTCCCTGTGTTGTTTTTTTGTTTCGTGCGTGGTTTTTTCGCAGGATGATCCAGGATGCTCCTCAATGGTAGTAGTAATAATAATACCACTCATACTACTAATACTGCTAATAATGATAATAATAAGAAGAAGAATACTGATAATACTACAACTAATAATACTGATAAGATTCATATTAATAATCCCCGCCGAGAAAAAGTGCACACGTCCGAGCGATACCTAGCTGGGGCCCCTCGCAGGGCCCCAGAAGCGCCTGACAGGAACGCCTCGAGACAAACTGGCGAAGGTCCGCGCGGACGTTCGGATCGGCGCTGGGCCACCCTGCGGGCGCCTGCAGCGCCGACCCTGGCGCGCGCGGCACACCAGAGCGTGGGGTGCAGCGCCGAGCCTAGGAGATCCGGCGTGGACCTTCGGAAGCTTGTGCTTGCAGGGCGGGCGCGGCCACAAGATACCCTCGCAAGTAACCCAACCCTGAGAACCCTGAAAACCCGGAGCACCCTGAACGCAGCAATTCCTTCAACGGCTGCGGGAATTCACCGCGCAGCGCGAGGAGCGAAGAAACCCAGGATACCCTGACGAAGAACTTGACGCGCGCCCCCACTGTATGCCCTGGTGCGCAGCCGAAACATTGCCACCTGAACGTGGGTCCAGGTCGAACTCTCCGCCGAGGGCCGACGGACCCACGGATACCACCCCAAGTGACGAAACGAATATCCGAAGGTGGGAGGACCGAACGTTCGGAGCTGTTCTTAGGGCTACCTAACCAGGGTTGTCCTTAGCCCCGGTGCCGGCTGTACGGCAAGCGTCGAGGCGATAGGCGCCCGATAGCGAAGCCAGACGCTCCTGGGCGGGATGGGGCTCCTGTGCTAAGCCGCTCGAGGCGAAGAGGTCTCATGCCCCAGCGCTCTCTCTTGCCCTGGGGCAGAAGAGACGATAGGGCTGCTGACGCAGAGTCTCTGCACCCCCCCTCTTCCCCTGGGTCCCCCTCGAATGTCTCCTCCTCTGGGCGCTGATGCTGGTGATGCTGTCGCCGTCGCCGCTGCTCATACTGCTGCTGCTCGTCCTCGTGGATGCCCTGCGCACCAAGCAGTCCAGGCAAAGCTAGCCAAACTAATTGGACCAACCAAATCACGAGACTAGGTAGACCGCGTATAGCAGCCAACCGACCAAAAACCAAAGCCATCAAACAAACGAGACCAAACCAATCAGACCAGAACAGGCCAAACAGATGAACCACGCGACGAACCAGACCAAACCAACTGAAACAACAGGATCGGAGAAAAAACCTGCGCGAGCGGCCACACCGACGACACCTACAAACCAAGATCGGATACGAAAAAACGTTGCCGACCGGACCAACCAGACAAATCGGACGAGCCAGGCCAACCAGACCAAGTGGAGCAACCACGCCAGACCAAGCAGACCAACCAACCAAACCATCTATATACAAGAACAGCAAGCCCACACCAGCCACGCCAAGAAAACCCAGCCACACGAACCAGACCAATAAAACAACCGAACCAGACAAACCGAGCCAGTTGGTCTTACCAGACCAGACCGGCCAGACCAACCATGTGAACTACTCGACCAAAAATTGTTTCATTCCTTGGCGGTAACGCATGTTAGCCTCCTGGGGGGGGGGGTAGCGGTAACGGGGGCCACGGCGGCCCCCCCCCGAGGCACGTCGTCGTCCTCGTCATCGTCGTCGTCCAAGCCCAGTGCCTATGCACACATCACGGGCTCTGTACACCGCAATGCCTTTTGTGCGCCAGAACTACTGCAGAACTGGCATGTGTGCGCACCACGGCGACTGTACACACCAAAACAGCCGTGTGCACCACAACGCCTTTGTACATCACACTGTTTGTGCACACTACGGCGCCTGTGCACCACAGCTGCTGCTTCAACACCCCCTGTGCACCACAGTGCATGCAAGCTTGTCACCAAAACGCGGAAAGCCGCTCGGGGCCCGAACGTATCACACACAATAAGTGAATTGACTGTAATTCCTCGTTTTTCTGGCCCGAGGAGCGCTCGGATATTTTGGGCCCACAACGCTTGTGTACACCATAACGACTGTGCGCGTCATGGCAACTGCGCGCACCACGGCACCCGTGAACACCATGCGGTTTCGGGGCGCGCGGAGCGGCGTCAGCCGAGGGAATACAGGCAGGAGAAGCAAACGGAACAGCAGCACCAGCAGGAGGAGTAAAAGAAACCCCACGATGGGGGTCGACAGCTAAGGGCCCGCGGCCTTTCTCCAAGAACACTGCCAAGATGCACGCCACTATCTGACAACATGTACACTCTGTGGCCCCGACGGAGCCACATTCCGGGAAATCGTTGGGGGCCCCGATGTATCAGATTCAACCTGTGGTCTGTGATTATTGGTTTTTCTGGTCCGAGGAACGCTAGGACCCTGTCAGTCTACAGCGAATGTCAAACACAACGCCTGCGTGCACCACGAGGCCTGTGTACACCACAATACTTGTGTACACCACAATGCCCGCGTCCTGTATGCGCGAGGAGGACGACGACGATGAGAACGAAACTGAAGTGGGAGGGAAGTGGGAGGAGGAAGAAAAAATAGGAAGAGATGCGCGTGTACATAATAGCTCACGGTGCACGTTACATCATAGCGACCTTGCGCACTACAGCGATTGTGCACACCACGGCGCCTGTGTACACCACAGGGTTTGTGATGTTCGTGCGTACACCCATCTTGCCCGTGTGTACCACAGCTGCTGCTGCAACGACAATTGTGTGCGCCTCAGCGCTGGTGTACATCGCAGTGCCTGCGTACACCATAATGCACGTCCGCGTGCACCGCGGCCCCAGTAGTGCCCGCGTGCACCACAGACCCTAGGCTGCCCAGGATCGCGCACTGGACTGGGCCTGGGCGTTACTGCCACGGGGGGGCAGGGTGGGGGTAATATGTTTTATCCATTGGGTGGATCAAGAAATAGTCTCGAACCAAACCAGACCAAACAAGTCGGATCAGAGCAGACCAACCTTGACCAGCCAGCTCCAGCAGCGAGGGCACATGCATTGGACAAACGACTGCAATGCAAAACGAAGATGCAATGCACAAAAACTATTCGTTTGGTGGTCGTCGCCGCATGCGCCCTTCGACCCTCCCTGCACCTCACCAAAACCCCGCTCGACTCGCGCGAGGAATCCTAAGCTCAAGCTCTGGATGCGAAGCAGCACAACTCCGAAGCTCAAGAGCAAGCCCCGAGCTGCAAGCGTTCTCGTCTGAGGCTTGGCGTCTCACCCTGCGCTGCACGGCCAAGAACTTTCCAGGCGATGGATGGGCGACAAGCTGTCGCCGCCGAACAGACGCGCGACGACGATGTGGGCGAGAAGAGCGAGACTTTTGTTGACCGCGCGCCGAACTGGGAGCCGGCGGTAAGCCGTCAACCTTGGTTACCGCCGGGAACTCGTAGAGCTTCCTCGTGCAATGCGGGCGCGGAATCTCGCATTGTGCGCGCGAGGGCGCGGTCTGATGAAGGAGGACGTGGAGAACAAATTTTCGGAGGTCCGCGTGGACTTCGGGGTCGGCGTTGCAGGCGCCGCCAGGGTGGGCCCAGCGCCGATCCGAGAAACCCGCGCGAAGCTCCGACCCTTTATGTTTATGTTGTTCTTCGACCCCCGTCGTTGCGGTGCGGCGATGTGCTGTCAACCAAACCTGCGGGGTGGGCTCTTTTCCTTGTCTCTGTGCACTTCAGCTTCGGTTTCAATGAAGGGGCCCTTGGACACACAAATAAATACACACAAATAAACATGTTCCCAAAAGGTTCCCCATATGTTCCTATATTTTCTGGGCTTTGTCTTCCCACCCAATTCCCATATTTTCCTAAATTTTCTTGGGGATCGACGATTAATTGTGTCTGTGTTTTTTCCCCTCCTGATTCAACTTCGTCTGCCGATGCACCGTGAAACGCACTCGGGCCTGCTAGCCCGAGTCGGATTTTCCGCTCGCACGGGTGCCCCCCCCTGTCGATGCACCTGGATAGCGGGCAGGACATCCACCTCCAGAATGATCACCCCGACTCGCGAAGCCGTTTGGTAAACGCACCCACAGAAGGAATCGAACAGGACAGGGCGGTTCAGTAAACGCCCAGGGCCGTTTAGCAAACGGCAGTTATCGGGTCTGGGTGGTTTCTCCTCCCCTGACTGGAGGCCGGACGAGGCGAACCGCCAGCCGCCTCGATTCTAACGCTGGACGCCTGGGGTGGTGAGCCGTCGCCGTTGCCGCCGCCGCCGAGGACGGCGGCGGGGCGGCGAGGACGGCGCAGCGACGAGGCAGACCCCCGCGCCTGTGGGGACGGTCGTCGAGATCCCTGCGGGATAAACGGCGACGGCGCAGGTCTCGACGACGACGACGACGACGACGACGACGACGACGACGACGACGACGACGACGACGACGACGACGACGACGGACCGCGACAGGGCGCGGCCTGACCGTTCGCCTCCGTGCCGAGCCCCTTCCGCAACGGCCCCCTCGCCCTGGAGGCCCCCCCCTCCGGCGGTCTGCCCAGCTACTGGAGCGGGGCGCCAGGGGTCGTCGCGCAAAGGGCCTGCCAGAGGAGAAGAAGGAGGAGGAGGAGGAGGAAGAGGAGGAGAAGGAGGAGGAGGAAGAGGAGGAGAAGGAGGAGGAGGAGGAGGAGGAGTGCTGCAAGGGTCGGTCGCGCCGCCCGCCTCCCCTCCCGCGGCGGCGCGGGCTCCGTCCTCGCATGGAACCGTCATCTTGATCGCGCGGCCCTCCCCACCTTTGCCATAAACTCGGCGCGACCGCGCGGCAGGGAAGGCAACAGGAAGGGGAGGACGGAGGGGGGGGAGGGACGGGACGGGGGAGGGGGGCGATGGACGCGGGGCGGAGGCAGGGCAGAAGGGAGGGGGAGATGGGGGGAAGGGTAGAGGGAATGGGGAGGCGGGAAGGCAAGAGGGGCGGGACGGGACGGTTGCGGTCTGGCGCGGCGTGTTCCCCCGAGGCAGCGCGAAAGGCCACCGGCGCAGACATGACGGGACACGCGTCTGCGCAGGCAAGGAGTGGGAGACATGGTAAGCTGTGGGAGGGAGCAGGGAGGGCGGAGGAAGTAGGGCGGGGCGACCAGAGGGGGGCATGGAGGGAGGAGGCAAGAGGGAAGGGGGATACGTAGTTGATGAGGGTCAAGGGCGGGGGAGGGCCAACTCAGGATTGAGACGTCTTGCCAGGCCGTGGATGATTGCACCCGGGCTGGTCGAGAAAAGGATCGGGAACGGTGTCCTATCCCATGCTCCCTGCGCACGCAAATGCCCCTCGCTCCTCCCAGACCACCCTCTGCACCGTTCATCGTGCCTTCCTGCCCCTGCCCCCCCCTCTCCATCCCTCGCCCCTCGCCCTCCTCCCTCGCCCTCGCCCTCCTCTCTCGCCCCTCGCCTTTTCTCCCTCAACCCCTCGCCCTCCTCCCTCGCCCCCTACCCCTGGCCTTCCCCCGTCCCCCTCCCCCTCCTCCCCATCCTCCTCCCTCTCCTCTGGGTGCCTGGCGCCTGGAGGCGAAAGGATCCGTCGGATGCCGCCCCCCCCCCCCCAAGGCTGGCCGGCCCTGGGGGGGAAGCCAGGCGACTCCCGGAGCAGTTGCGCCAGGAGTCGCAGGCTGGTGGGAGATGAACGTGAACAGTAGGCAGCAAACGGCGACAGCAGAGGAGAGGGACCAGAGAGAGAGAGAGACAGACAGACAGACAGACAGACAGACAGACAGACAGACAGACAGACAGACAGACAGACAGACAGACAGACAGACAGACAGACAGACAGACAGACAGACAGACAGACAGAGGGAGAGCGAGAGAGAAAGAAAGAAAGAGGAAGAGAAAGAGAGAGAGAGAGAGAGCAAGAGAGAGAGAGAGAGAGAGAACAGAGAGAGAGAGAAAGAGAAACCAAAAACAAAAACGACGGGGGGAAGGAGAAGGGGAGGAGGAATCTGAGCGGCAGGCGGTGGCGGCGGTGGCGGTGGTGGGGCTACGTCGGGTGCCGCCTGCTTGGGTGGAAGGCTCACAATGGCTTCCCCGCCGTGGGCCCACCCGGCCATAAGGGACCCCCCGCAAGCTTTCCCCAGGTCATCGACGGGATCCCTCTCGCACAAGCATAGAGGCCTCCTAGATGGGGTCGGAGCAGATGGTGTCACAGGATCGCGCCGCATCGCCGATGCATCGGCGACGTCGGCGTGAAGAAAATCAAGCTCCACATCGAGCCGCATCGTCGATGCATCGCCGATGTATCGGCAATGCCGCGCGATCCTCCGACCCCATCTATGCCGACCCCATCTGTCTGTAAGGCCTAGAAAGAAGGCGTAGGGTTCCCACTGCATCGACCTGGAGGCCGCCCGGGACGGGGTCCACGGAGCGTGGGGGAGGTTCGAGCACTCCGCGGGGCAAGAGGTGGCGTGGTGCCCGCTGGGCAGTGCCACTCGCGCCAGAGTGGAAGGGAAGAAGGTATCTCTCCCTCTGGCCATAAGAGCCCCCGCATGCGTTCACTGGCCCCGCGACTGGTGCCCTCACCTGCCAAGCAGGCGTAGGAAACCCATGCCGCGAGGCTGGCGGCCGCGTGGGAATGTCCACCGGGCGTGGGGGAGGTGTGCACTTTCTGTGGCGGTGGCCACCGTTGACGCAGGTGATACCCCCCAGCAACCTCCCCTGCTGATCCACCCGTCCAAGGGTGACGGCGGCGGCGTGCACAGCGGCACATTGGCGGCTAGGTGGCGAGGTAAAAGAGGTAAGCGTACGAAGGAGGAGCAATAGCCCTGATGGCTTGCTGCACTGCTGTTGCGGCCACCTGGCCAACAGTGGCGATGGAGATGAGATGGTGGCTGGAGGAGAGGGGCGAGCGGGGGTGACGCAAGCGAGGTATGCATTCGAAGGAGGAGCGATCGCCCTGATGGCTTGCGCACTGCTGGTTGCGGCCGCCTGGCCGACGCCTTAGCGTGCGTCGGAGCGGGTGGCTCGGCGGATGACGCTATGCGCCGCGGCCTCTCTGGCCCGTGCCGGTCGGCCGACGGTCCATTTGTCATCCCCCAGCCAATGATGCGCCCCCCACCAGCTGATCCACCCGCCCCACAGTGACGGTGGCGGCGTGTGCAAGCCATCAGGCCTTCGAACGCATACCTCGCCTGCATCACCAACCGCTCGCCCCGCTCCCCTAGCCACCACCTCCGTCGCCACGATGCTGGCCAGGCGACCGCGACAGCAGTGCGTCAAGCCATGTTGCTTATGCTCCTCCTTCGTACGCTCACCTATCTCACCTCACCACCTGGCCGCCAATTTGACGCTGCAAGCTGCTGGTTGCGGCCGCCTGGCCAACGCCTGAGCGTGCGTCGGAGCGGGTGGCTCGGCGGATGTCGCTATGCGCCGCGGCCTCTCTGGCCCGTGCCGGTCGGCCGACGGCGAGGTCCCTTTGTCGTCCCCCAGCCAATGATACGCCCCCCATCAGCTGATCCACCCGTCCCACAGTGACGGTGGCGGCGTGCGCAAGCCATCAGGCCTTCGAACGCATACCTCGCCTGCATCACCAACTGCTTGCCCCGCTCCCCTAGCCACCGCCTCCGCCGCCACGATGCTGGCCAGGCGACCGCGACAGCAGTGCGTCAAGCCATGTTGCTTATGCTCCTCCTTCGTACGCTCACCTATCTCACCTCACCACCTGGCCGCCGATTTGACGCTGCAAGCTGATGGTTGCGGCCGCCTGGCCAACGCCTTAGCGTGCGTCGGAGCGGGTGGCTCGGCGGATGTCGCTATGCGCCGCGGCCTCTCTGGCCCGTGCCGGTCGGCCGACGGCGAGGTCCCTTTGTCATCCCCCAGCCAATGATACACCCCCCATCAGCTGATCCACCCGTCCCACAGTGACGGTGGCGGCGTGCGCAAGCCATCAGGCCTTCGAACGCATACCTCGCCTGCATCACCAACCGCTCGCCCCGCTCCCCTAGCCACCACCTCCGTCGCCACGATGCTGCCCTGGCGACCGCGACAGCAGTGCGTCAATCGATATTGCTTATGCTCCTCCTTCGTACGCTCACCCATCTCACCTCACCACCTGGCCGCCGATTTGACGCTGCAAGCTGCTGGTTGCGGCCGCCTGGCCGACGCCTTAGCGTGCGTCGGAGCGGGTGGCTCGGCGGATGTCGCTATGCGCCGCGGCCTCTCTGGCCCGTGCCGGTCGGCCGACGGCGAGGTCCCTTTGTCATCCCCCAGCCAATGATACGCCCCCCATCAGCTGATCCACCCGTCCAATAGTGACGGTGGCGGCGTGCGCAAGCCATCAGGCCTTCGAACGCATACCTCGCTTGCATCACCAGGCGCTCGCCCCACTCCCCTAGCCGCCACCTCCGTCGCCACGATGCTGCCCTGGCGACCGCGACAGCAGTGCGTCAAGACGCCATTTTGCTTATGCTCCTCCTTCGTACGCTTACCTCGCTCACCTCACCACCTGGCCGCCAGTGTGACGCTGCAAGCTGCTGGTTGCGGCCGCCTAGCCGACGCCTTAGCGTGCGTCGGAGGCGGTGGCTCGGCAGATGTCGCTATGCGCCGCGGCCTCTCTGGCCCGTGCCGGTCGGCCGACGGGGAGGTCCCTGTGTCATCCCCCAACTG
>CAUYUJ010019914.1:0-7500 GCA_963575745.1 Prorocentrum cordatum | reverse complement strand
GTCACGCTTTCCATGGCGAAACCATCGAAACCCAAGAAACCTAGGGCACCCTGGAGGCGAGCAGGGAGTTTCTTCGCATGGGTCTCCACTGTATTCCATATGGGCCTCCAGAGCACGTTTTCGGACCATGGGGACATCAAAAAAACGCATTTGGGGTGAGGGCCACCCCCCCCCCGAGGCGGTCGGGACTTCTGGGGCGCGGGCTCAACAGAAAGAACATCGTCGGATGTCTGGGGCACATGCAGAGTCAAGAGGTTGCCACACGGGACCCTGGATAGTCGAGGGACTCCTCGGGCGCCCTGCCGGATCGGCCGAGCGGCGAAGAGGGGGGGTGGTCGTATGCGCGACGGCTTGCGTGGTGGCAGCATCCCCGACGCGCTGGCGAGGCACACCGCGTAGAAGATAACCGACCACGGGCGATAATAATCGCCCGGGGGTAATAAAGTTCGGGGGTCTGGCGGGGGTAATAAAACAATTGTCCTGGGGAAGGTAAGTTATGATGATGATGAAGATGAAGATGAAGATGAAGCTGAAGATGAAGATGATGAAGATGATGATGATGATGATGATGATGATGATGATGATGATGATGATGATGATGGTGATGGTGATGATGCTGATGCTGATGCTGATGCTGATGACGACGATCATGATGATGGTTATCCTGGGCGCTCGGCACAAGACTGACTCGAGAGATCTCGATGCTCGTGGCTATACAACAGCCCTGCCACCCGCTCGTGATTGCCGAAGCTGATGTGGTGCGACCACCAAGGCCATGCTCAGCGTGTTTGACGCTGTTGCCAGTCAGCATGAGGTGATAGAATCTTCGATTCGCAACTTCCCCCGTGGATTACAAAGTTCGGCCTCCGCGCCCTTCTCCACTATCAATTCCTCTTGTACGGGAGGTAATAATGGTGGGGGTATGTTTTATTACCGCCCGTGGTCGGTTACTGGCGCTGACGCGCGGCCTTGCGGAGGCAACTTGCGCGCGACTGTCCGCGAAGGCGACGCCGTTCCTTTCGTCGCTCCCCTGCGTGCAGCGGCGGTCACCACGAGTCGAATGCCAGACACGACAAGGGGTCGAGGAAATCGTAACGGCACGTCGTGCACATTTCTGGGCATCTGGAATTTGAGATCGGGCCGCGGGGCCGTCCAAGAAGCATCCTGGACAGAAAAACTGGACCCTGGAAGAGGGTCCAGAGTGCAGGGGCCACGCATCGGAACAGCCAGCACCGCAGGTCTGGGAGTTCGGCTGCGCGCGTGGGTGGGGGTCGCGGCGAAGTGCAGGAGCACTGCTCCACGGAGAACAGATCATGTTGCGAGCCTGGCCCAGGAGATTCGCCGCTGAAGCTGAAGGGAAGGACCACGCCCGACTGGGGGCTCTGGCTCGCGATCCAGATTCGAATTCACATATTTGCGTCTGGTATTCCACCCTGTCAACGGGCGGTGCGGGAGGGATGCGCCGAGACAGAATGACAGCAGCGCTGGCCACCACAGCCCGACGTATTTAAAACAATTCTCGTGGTCACCGCAAACATGCTCTGGTACTCTCGGCGGAGAACATGTTATGTTGCGAGCTTAGCCTGGGAGATTCGCCACTGAAGCTTACAGGGAGGAGCATGCCTGACTGAGGGGGCCTGGCTCGCGGTTGCAAATTTATGTTTGCTCACCCCAAACGTTCAGGACGCAGGCCGAAGTTCGCAGCCCAGGGGCGCGGAGCCTGACAGGCCTCGACACTATAAAAGCGAGAACGGATCAGATCGAGCTCCTCTCACCCCAGATAAGCGACAACCGGGCGCGAACCAGGGCGGCACGAGCTTTGGCGGGTAGGCCGCGGCCTCCCCGCGCACTCCGCCCCTACAGAATAATGTTCTTCTTACGTGCCCAAGAAAGAGCGGAAGCCGAGCCGCCCTGTACACAGAACGGGTCCAGGCTGGTCCAGGAATTCCAAATCAAGATCGGCACCTCCGAAAACGAGCCTCGTGGCCTTCCTATGGGGAGCCCCGAAACTGCAGTAGTTGCCCACGACAGTCTTCGTGTGCAGTTGCCTGCTGCACGCAAGAGTGGCCCCAGGCAAGAGCGAGCTCTGGGCGGCCTCACCGGGCCTCGGGGGGGAGGGAATGGGGGGGGGGGGGGGGGGGGGGGGGCAACGCCAGCGTGCCAAAATGCCAGCGGACGGGAGGACCCCCCTGCGGGCCCACACCTGGCGAAAAATCACTCTTGCACGTACAGTCGTGGCCCGTTCACAAGCAACCATCCACAAGAAACCCGACCCTGCGACCCCAGGACGTCCATGGATGTTTGGCGTGGGAACGTCACGCTCTCCATGGTAATACCATCGAAACCCAAGAAACCCAGGACACCCTGGAGGCGAGCAGAGTGTTTCTTGGCATGGGTCTCCGCTGTAGCCGATCAATGCGCTTGTGTAGCCGGCGCCCCCCCAGCCTTCCCCTCGACGCCGGGCTGGAGCGGTGCTCTTGGCCACGGCAGCCTGGCCTGTATCCCAGCCGCTCGAGCTGGCGCCGTGGCTTGCGGCGTACGGCCCAGGCGGGCCACTCGCGTGCAACAAGCAGTTGAAACTCAGGGGAGCGAGGACCGCTCGAACTTTCCAAATGCCGAGGGCGGAGGAGGGAAAGACCCCGACCCCTCGATGCCGTTTCTTCGCGACGTGGCGTGGCGTGGCGTCGTCGATTTTGCACCCAGCGTTCCCTGGCTGGCTTGGTTCGCTCTCGTTCCCGCAGCCTCAATACTAGCCCAACTTTCGGGGCCCTAGAAGCCCAAGAAGGGGCCCTCGGAG
The DNA here is from genome assembly GCA_963575745.1 of Prorocentrum cordatum. Classification (NCBI taxonomy): domain Eukaryota; class Dinophyceae; order Prorocentrales; family Prorocentraceae; genus Prorocentrum; species Prorocentrum cordatum. The sequence goes on along the minus strand of CAUYUJ010019914.1, from coordinate 4,703 downwards.
ACTTCAGAACTGCATCCAGGAGGCCCCCGAAGGGCCTCGACGAGATCCCAACGACCATCCAAGAGGCCTCAGAACCACAACCCAGGCACGGTGGCGGGATGGGCCGAAGACCATCATCGACGGCGAGCGAAGGGAGGAAATGAGAAGGAGAAGGCCGTCTCAGAAGGCGGCGGGACTTCTCAGAAGCCCTTGCGCCTTCTGCTCAGAAGGCGGCGACGTCTTACCCAGCCCTTTATTCCACTGCATTCACCTCCACATCCCTGATCAGAACAACTCGTCTGGGCATCGTTTCTGGATGGACTGGCGGGGCTACGCGAAGCGTCTGGTGTTAATCCTCGTGCCAACTGCAGAAGGCAGTGCGGGCGCGGCCCCAAGAAACCCTCGCAAGAAACCCAACCCTGAAAACCCGCGCGCGAGGTGCGCCTGAGGGGAAACTGGGAGTACCCTGAACGCAGCAGCTTCTTCAACGGCTGCGGGAAGTCACCGCGCAGCGCGCGGAGCGAAGAAACCCAGGATACCCTGACGAAAAGCATATGGTTTCTTGATGCGCGCCCCCGCTGTAGTGGGAAAGCCAAGCCCTACCGTATCTCCGGGCGGTACTGCATGCGTCAGAAGCTTTCGCCGCAAGGCCCTAGAGGCTTGGCGGGAGGCTTGATGCCGGGATGTCAAAAACTGCCCCGGAGGCATTCGCCTGAAGGTTGCCGACGGAGGCGACCTCGTACAGCGACTGCAGCGCGACGCTGCCCAGCCGCTTTTTTGCGCTCTAGAATGGGGCATGGCAGAGCCAGCTTGGGATATAGAGACGGCGACGAAACTACTCCACATGACCTTGTGTCGCAAGGTCATGATGAGTACACTCGGCAATGATTGGACAGGACACGCGAGAGGACGCAAGACCCTTCCGAGGGCCACATCGCCCTAGAAGTGTGAGAAGGCACGTGTCGCGAGGCACAGGACACAAGGGTACCCTTGAGCTGACAGGGTCGACCTCATTACTAATCCGGGCCGACTGTAGCAAAGCCAGCTTGGGATAGAGACGGCGACGAAACTACTCCTCGTGACCTTGCACCGCAAGGTCATGATGAGTAGCTTCGCAAGGTTCGCGAGTGCCTCTCCTTCGTGGCAAGGATCGGCTGGCTGGGTCAGTCCAAGACGACGCGAAAATGGTGACGGCAAGGAAAGCACTGCCCGCAGCCGCAACCATGGCGATGGACTCTTCTTCATGCCACGAATTGTGTATCGCTCGGCGGGGCGCAATGTTCCCCCTCTCTCTCTCGCCCCCCCCCCCACACCCGCCACGGCTACATTCACTTCCTCCTCAATGCCCGATCCCGCACGTCGCTTCATGTTGCAAGACGGTCGCGCGCTCATGGTGGACAAAGCGCGACGGTAGATTTGACACAGCGTGACGCGGCGAGCGTTCGAGTTCAGACTACGCGAGGGAACAGTCGTACAGCCAACCAGACACGCAGGCCTCTCTCTGCTTAAGCTCCAGCGTGGACCCCGCGCAACGCCGCACAAACATTTGCAGCTCGCCGTGTCTCCAGAGCTTGCTTGGATGCAGGAAATCTGCGTGCTAGGCACAATCCTTCCACCGCAGATGGATGCGCTGTGCACATGCCATTGGATGCGCTTGCTACGGCTTTCCAGGGCTTGAAGATATGCCAGTGCCCACCAGAGTCTTCAGCGATTGGGAGCACACAGATATCAACACCAAGAGGGCAACATCCACTTTGAAGCATGAGCCCGTCTGCCATCGTCGAATTTCAGCCAGGGAGGAGACAACCGCCGGCGTCGGAAAATCAAACTTCGACTGAGTTCAGGCCCCGAGACGCCAAACGACCGCTCCAAGACGCCCAAGATGGCCCCAAGACGGGCCAAGAGGTCTCCAAGACGGCCCCCGAGGTCCCAAACAAGCCTCCCAAGAGGGCCCCAAGAGTCTAAAATTGTTGATTTTCCATAATGTTTTTCGATGTTGTTGGCTTTTCCGCCTTTCCGGCTTCCCGACGCTCCAAGACGGGCAAAGAGGCCCCAAAGATAGCCCCAAGATGGCCCAAGAGGCCCCCAAGACGGCCTCCAGACGGCCCAAGACGGCCCCAAGACGGCCCAAGAGGTCCCCAAGACGGCCCAAGAGGGCTCCAAGACGGCACCAAGGGGGACCCAAGAGGGCGACCACACATGTTCAAACTCTAGCTTTCTGCCCCAAGGAGCCCCAGAGGGCACCAAGATTGCCCCAAGAGGCTCCCAGAGGCCCTCACGAGGCCGCCCAGACGCCCCAAGGAACACCCAAGAAGCACCCCAGAGGCTCCGAAACGGCCCCCAAGTGGCTCCAAAACTCGCTTCCAGAGGCCCCCGAGAAGCGATCCACGAGATCCCGATACACATACAAGAAGCCTCTCACCCTTAACCCATAACCCAGAGCCGTTTCTCCGTGTTCGCACATGGCCAAGTTGACCCATCATGACTCCTGGGCAGTCCCCCAAAAAAACTCCCGACCGCTACCGAAACGGCTCGAAGACATTCCCGAGCCCAACCTGGCTCCATTATGCCTCTCAGATGGCCCCAGATGAGACCACGACCGCCCGTGGTGTCGCCGTCCGCTCGGACCCCCCCGCGGAACTGCCCGAGACCCTCTGGCGGTGGCGGCGAACAGACACCAAACAAATATCACTCGCCTTTTCACCCCTTCGCAGCTTCTACTACCCCCAGATTGGCATAAACAAGGGGTCGGCGGTGTGGCGTAAGCCTAAGAATCAAACTTCGACTGAGTTCAGGGGAAGGGTTGCCACTATACCTGCCATAGGGCAGCATCAGCCATGAAGAGCTGCGCCTGGGCACTGCGGGAGGCAGAGAGTGAGTCCTGGCCAGCACAGTGGCACTCCAAGACAGAGACGCCGAAAGCACCGTGGAGCAAAGGCACTTCCAACCAGTGTGATGATAAGACACACGCGGATGCATCTGCAGACGAAGAATCGGCAGCGGCAGCCAGACCGAGGAAGGCAGACATGGCATCCAGTCATGCAACGACGACTGCGGACGCACCGAGGCGAGAAAGAAACAAGGGGTGTGTGACGGCATCTCCAGATCAAAATTACATGCCCACTCCCGCCCTCCCCCCCACTTGTCAGCAACGAAGCCGGACGTTCTGTTGGGCTGCGGGTCCTCCCCAGCCCACAATGGATGGGAATGTGCTGCAGACTTGTGCACTGCCGTGGCAACCATCGCCACGCTGCTGCTACGTCACTTGACGATCCATTGACCAATGGACGCAATCATCCCAACAGACTTGGCTGCACCCCTAGCTATGCCCTCCCTGCGCTTTTGCGTGTTTGTACGATGACTGCCAGTGCGGACTACCAAATCCAAATCCTGCCCAGACTCCGGCTCCGACTCCACCACCTCCGCTTGCTGTCCTTCCTCTGACCCTCTGCCTCAACATCCAACTCTTCTTTTGCAACATGTTCATCACGCCCATTTCCTGATTATCCACCTCCACATCAACTTCCAGCGCATCATCCTGATTACCACCCCTCTCCTCTCCCGCACGCATGCTGACTCCGACGGGCTCGCTCCGTATCTCTCTGCATGTCGGGCGCTCTCTTCAAGGAGGGGATGCCCGCAAGGAGCAAGAGGCTCCACGACAGACCTCGCTGGCACCAACGCGACCCCAGGAAGCCCAAAATTGCCGCCAAGGTAAGACCCAACAACATCGAATCGCGAAAACAGATCGAATCGGAATGGGCACTGGATCGGACTGCATCGACACGGAATCGACATCGAATCGGGTCGGTTGCGCCAAGATGCACGACAACGCCACGCAGGCATCGGGCCACATCGGCCCTTCGGAACATCGGAATCACATCGGGCCGACCGGATCGATGGACCGAAATGGACCATGCCATAGCTGCACAATACGGTGAACATTCGCCTCGGACACGCGGCTACAGTCGGGGCGTTGCCCTAAGGAACCCTAAATAAGGAACGAGGCCCCTTTTTCCCACAACTTAAGCCTCGGTTTCCCATGGAAGACCTAAGGATTACCCGAGGCAAACTGCAAAACAATCAAGGAGCACCGAGCCCCTCCCCAACGAAAAGGGTCCCTTCTTCAGCGCCACGACTGCACCGCGAGCGCTCTCCCCCTCCCCCTTGCTTGGCGACTCCAGAGGGCGTGGTTTGCAGAGGGTGTGGCTTGCAACTGGCACCCTGGGGAACATCCGGGGGGGGGGGACCCTAGGGGGCGCGCGGAGACCTCGATGGAGTTCCCCCGCGGCCCGAGGAGGCCCGACGACGACGACAGCGTCGTGCCCCCACGGTGCCGATATCGCAAACCACATCCCGGCATAGCCATACCCTTTTGTGGTCGCCGACGTGTTCCTGCCGCGGCCGAGCTGCTGCAGCCCCAAGGCGAGGACCTCCGACCCGCACGGGGCGCAGGAGGCGGCCGCGTGCGGCCCAGGCGCGGGCGGCGGGGGCCGAGGGCGGCCTCTCCCCGGGGGGGGGGCCATCCGCCTGCGCAGGCGGCGCGGGCGGCCATCCACCCGGGGGCGGCAAGCTGCCGCCCCTCGACGGCGGGCCGCTGGTGGGCCCAGTTTTGGGGCACGCGCCGCGAGGCGAGGCGGCGGTGCGTGGTCTGGCATGGAGCATCGGCTGAGGCAGTCAGGGCACTCGACGAGGCGTCTGGGGCCAAAAAAGTGGGTCAGGGG
>CAUYUJ010019913.1:107500-165000 GCA_963575745.1 Prorocentrum cordatum | reverse complement strand
CAGGGGCGGGCATTACACGTATTCGCCCGGGAGCCTTTTCGAAGACATAGATCATCGGCGCACCTGAATACATGGATTGCTCTCCCCTAGGCTATTCGCCCCGATCGGCGCCTCTGATCGAAGCCCCGCTCGGATTTATGGAACCGTCGCTGGACCCACTTCCCTGGCGCGTGGAGCGCGCCAGGGCGCCCCTGGAGGCGCCGCCGAGGGGCCCAGCGCAGAGACAAGAAATCCGCGAGGAACTCCGAAAGTTTATGTTCATGCCGATGTTTCCAACTCGATCTATATATATATATATGTATGTATATATATATATATATGTATGACACAATCGCGCAACCAATGAGAATGCTGGATAAGGAACGAAGGGCCTTGTGTTGGCCACGGCGAGCCTCGGCCACGAATGGGTTTCCTCGACCTAGATCTACGGAACGGCCCCGAAGTCAGAGGCCCTCCTGATCCCCAAACGATCCTTACTTCAGCGTCTTCGCTAGTGAACGTCTAGGACACTTTTTCCGTCGATCGCTGGGCTTCTCCAAGTGCCCCCGGCACTCCTGTGGGCCCCTGAGGCGGCTGGCGGAAAGCGAAGCTCGTCAGGGGTACCTACTGGCAAGCGGCTTTTCTATTTGAGGTACCCGTGAGGACTCTTTTTTCCACGGCTCCTTCTTCGTTCGATGCGAGATCTCGAGGGGTGCTGCCGACGCCAGGTCAGGCAGGCGCACGACCAGAGGAGGCAAAGCAGGGCGAAACAAAAGATGGAGCACAGACTGGCCTCGAATGTTTAGGACTCCTCCTCCTCCTCCTTCTTCTTCTCCTCCTCCTCCTCCTCCTCCTCATCCCAATCCTCCTCCCCCCCTCCTCAAGAAAGGCTGGAGATACGCACGCGCTCCAGGAATTAGCAATACTGCACGCTGCATGAGCGCAGCAGCGCGAGGGAAAAAAAGCAGGGAGCCAGGGGATGGACGGACGACAGCGGGACGAAGAAGACGCGGGGTGGAAAGAGGGGGAAGGCGTGGAACTGGTGGGACGGACGGAAACAGGGGAACAAAGCGGGAAGAAGGAAGTGGGAGAGGGAGGTGAAGGGGGAGGGTGAGAGGAAGAGGGGGGCAAGGTAGGAAAGAGGGACACCAACAAGAACGACACTATGAGCCGTCTCGCTCACTCCTGCCCGCCATCCCGTCACCTGAGCAAAAGCCGACATTCGGCATAGGCAGAGCTCCCCGTCCGATTGACAGCAATCGGGAATCAACACAGACGCCCAAGTTGGCCACGCTCGCGGGGTGCGCCACGTGTGCCAGATGCGTCATGCGCAGAAGGTGTGGCAGGTCCACCAGGTGCCTTGGCGGGGCACGTGTGCCTGGTGCGCTTGACGAAACCCAATGCATGGGGACGGCGGGGTGGTCAACATGGTGTGTGTGGTGTGTTTGTACCTCCGATGAATTCGCAACTGTTCTTGGACATCACGGTAGGTCACCGCGCAGCCGAAAGCACAATCACACTTCCAATGACCCGTGTCAATACTCGGTCCAAAACGATGCGTGAGCGCCGGAGCATGATCCAGCGCCTGCCGCAAGTGCTCTCTGCACAGCTGTCTGACAGGGGTAGTGGAGCGCGCCAGCACTCTTCCTGGCTGGCGGCAGCTCGAGTGGGAGATGGGCTGCTCCTTCATTAGGCGCAGCGGCGGGTGGAGCCGCTGCTCCTCTTCTTCCTCATACGTAGCTCGGAGAGAACGCGTTGCGTAGACGCTTCCTAAGAAAAACCCTGGACACGTCGCAACGGGGGGGAGGGGAGGCCTAAACATTTGAAACGCCCTGAGAGCCGGGAGGGGGGAGGGGGGGCGGACACCGGCCTCTCTGACCGGGGGGGGGGGGGCGAACTGCCTCCCTCTCCCATGTCCAAGGAGAAGGTACGGGTTCGAACCGCCCCTTCCTCTAATAGCTGGATCCGACTTCAATAACACCCTTGTGGCCCGATCCAGCTCTAGTAGACTTGTAAACTATAGCTGGATCCAACTTTAGTAGCACCCTAGTCGGGCTCGGTCCAGCCCTAATCGAACTCTACGATCGCTGGGTCCAGCTCCACTTGATCCAGCTCTCACAGAAACTCATTTTGCCAAATCCAGCTCTCATTTAATCCTACTAGGGCTCGATTCAGCTCTAATTCAATCTGACTGGGCCTCCATCCAGCCTTAACTAGTAGCATCCTACTAAGGCTCGATCGTCGTCGTCGTCGTCATCTCGTCGTCGTCTCTGCCCGACGGCGACCGGCGCTGGCGCTCGCCGCCGTCGGTTGCCACTGGGGAGGAGGGCGGGGGGCGGCCCGATTCGAACCCCCCCCCCTCCCTTGCTATTCAGGGGGGAGGGGGGGGGGCTACCGGGTTCCCCCCTGTTCGAACCCCGCCCCCCCCCCCAACACCTTGAGAGGGCAGAGGGAGGGGGGGGGGCCAGTTCGACCCCTCCCCCCTGCGATTCGAGGTGGGGGGGGCCGGTGCAACCCCCCCCCCCTAGTCCAGGCGTCCACAGAGGCGGAGTACGATCCTTTGGTCGCACGTCTCTGCCTGCTCGTGCATCTGCGCACGCGGTGACCGTGCCGGAATTTACAAAAGCATTTGAGACATGTGAGACTCTTCTTCCTCCTCCTCTTCCTCCTCCTCCTCCTTGCTGACCCGTGGATTTCGGCGAATTCCAGCGAATTCCTCCTCCTCCTCCTCCAGCTCATCCTCCTCTTCCTCCGCCTCCGCCCCCCTGCCCTGGTCAGCCCCAAAGTATCAGCCAGACAAGTCGGGTTGGCAGCCTCATGCTTTGCTGGGGGCTGTGGGCGCGTTTTGGGCCGCCGATTCCTCGTCAGTGCCACAAATCCAGTTGAAGGTGACAGCGACAACGGCGGTTGGGCAAACGCGTCCAAACATGGCCGCGTACCAAGCCAGACTGCAACAAGGAGAAGGAGGATGAGACGAGGAGATCGAGATGGCAACTGAGAAGAGAATACGCCATCTCCCATGGGGGGTAATGTACAGACCGGCACCGAAGAGGTTCTGCAGGGCAGCTATCCCATCGGTCGGTTCCAAGCTGACGGCTGAGCACGAGCCCACAAGGGTAGGGTGAAAGACTCTGCGTGATACATCTGGCATCCGCTCAGATCCAGGCGTCGCAAAACTGTAATAATGAACCTTGCTTTGTCATGTTCTCCAACTGCAAACAACTGTTCTGGCACCGTCAACCAAAACAACTCGGGAAGAAAAGCTGATCTCGGGGAAGGGATCGAGATGCACGGGAGTCCACGTCCCGACCAAATTCGGCGTCGAACGTGAGGGTGTTCCCGGGAGGGAGGTTGCAGGGCCCACTCGGCAACAGCAGGCATCTCAGGTTAGTAAACATGGGGTTCGTGCCCACACATGATTCGTCATTGGCTGAGTCATCTGTAAACTGGTAAACCTTTTCGGATTATGAGCCGAACAAGCTTTCACGTGGGTCACGGTGAGGCGCAGGCTCTTGCACTGCACGGCGACTCTTCGCCCGTGCCTGAACCCTGACAAGAGACGTGAATACGAGCAGCAGTGAGGAGCTGCGGGATTAGAGCGGGGAAACGCCCGAGGACGAGAGCTCAGCCGAGGCCCACCCTGGGAAATTGTCGCCTCCACCGAGGTCTGGAGCTCGACCGCCCGCTCGCCGCTCCTCAGCGGATCGGACCTGTCGTCCAGGAGCTTTGCCCCGACGCCCGCCCCGACCGCCGCCTCCCTCCACCACGGGGGACCGCCCAGGCGGGGAGTCTGGGAGCCGAGGGGCCGCAGCGGAGAGAAGCACCGAAGCAGAGCCTTTGTCCGCCTTCGGGCCCGCTCACGGCCAGAGACTCTGACACCCCCGCCTCGCCATCGCTCGGACGCACATTCCCCGTGCAGTGTTCGACTTCGTGCGTGCCTGTTCGGCCTAGTGATCCAGGATGCTCCTCGACGGCCCTCGCCGAACAAAAACACATGAAAACGTCCGAGCGATGCCAAGCCTCCACCCAGGACGAACTCAGGCATCACCGCAGGCGCGCAGGGTAACGCACGCGCTGGCCCCAGACCTGGCCGCAGCGGCCTCTCGAGCTCATTGCGCCCTCGGCCGGGGAGGAGCCTGGGAGACGCAAAAGAACTACGCATCAACGGTGAGCGCCGCGGTAGTGGTAGCCTGCGGTAGTGATCTTCCTGCTGTAGCGGGCGGCCCCTTCTGTCTTCATCCAGGAAGCAGGTTAGTCGCATGCCCCATCTACTTATGTGATTTGTTTCAGCATGCGGGCACACAGAGAGTCATACAGACATACATACAGACATACAAATATATATACATATATATACAAGCGACATACATACATACATACAGACACTCACACATACACACATGCCTGCTGGTCTGTCCGCCTACCCGCCTGGCTGCCTGCACACGTGCATACAAACATACATGCATGCATGCATGCATACGTACAATATACACAAATACATACGTACATACATTCATACATATATACATGCATACCTGCATACATCCGTACGTACATGCGTATACGTACATAGTGGGCGTCCAACAGTAGCGGGCGGTCCCCTTTTGCCTTCATCCCAGAAGTGGGTTCGTTACATGAATCATGCGTGTATGTACTGTGTACTCAACGTGCGTACATACAGACATACAGACATACATACATACAGACAGTCATTGGCACATACAGACGTACACACATGCAGGCACACATATATATACACACGCACGTAAATACGCACACGTGCTGGTCTGCCTGCATACGCACATACATGCATGAGTCCATACACGCTTACATACATGCATACATCAGACATACTTGCATGCATGCATACATGCACACACACATACATACATACACATACAGGGTGGGCTTGCTGCAGGAGCGGGCGGTCCACTTTTGTGTTCACCCTAGAAGTGGCTTAGTTACACTCACCGTGTGTGAAGGTATCCTGGATCCCACGTGCGTACATAACATACGGACATACAGACGCACAGACATACATACATACATGTAGACACACAAACATGCATACATACAACCATACATACACATACGCGTACATGCGGAGTGGCTGCGCTGGCAGTTGGAACAACATGTAGGGCATACACATGCGAATCAAGCCGCAATGCGCGTCAAGACGAGTGGGAACGCCTGGCGCGGGAAGGAGGGAGACGCACATGGTTACACACATACATGCATGCATGCATACATACATACGTACACGCACACATACATACATACATACATACATACATACATACATACATACATACATACATACATACATATATACATACACACACATACATACATACATACATACATACATTCATACATACATTCATACATTCATACACATATATACACACATACATCCATACATACATACATACATACATGCATGCATGCATGCATACATACATACATACTTACATACATACACACATACATACATGTATAGATCCGCCGCCGTGCCTCTGGGCACGGAGTGAGCGTATCCGCAGGTCCTTTGCCTAATCCCTGGGGCCTCAAGCCTCAATCCCCAAAGGTTTTTTTAGCGGGCCTGGACCCACGTTCCGACATCTGGCGGGACGTCCCGCGGTTCCCTTGGGCTCCCCCGCGGCTTGTCGCAAAATTTGCTCGGGCGTCAGGACGGCCTGAAGGCAGGCCCAGAGGGCGCCGCACAGCCCCCAAGACGGTCCAAGAGGGCCCCGAGTCGCCGAAAGATCGCTCCAAGGCGCTCAACATGGCCCCAAGATGGCCCAAGAGGCCCCCAAGACGCCCCTACGATGCCTCAAAGATGCTCCCCAAGAGGGCCCCACAATGCAAAACAAATATTTCCATCAGGGATTGAAGGATATTGGCGTTCTCGCCTTGTCGACTTTCCGACGCTCCAAAACGGCCAAAGAGGCCCCCCGAACCATCCCAAAACAGCCAAAGAGGCCTCCAAATGGGCCCCAAGATGGCCTAAGAGCAAGACGACCCAAGAGGCGCCCAAGACGGCCCAAGAGGGCCCCAAGACGGCCCCCAAAAGGGCCCAAGAGAAAGAACACGAACCGAAAATCTGAGCCGTCCGTCCCAAAAGGCCCCCAAGAGGCCCCAGCAGGCGCCCAAGAGGCCCCAAGAGGCCCCCAAGAGGCGCCCAAGAGGCGCCCAAAAGGACCCTAAGATGTCCAGAAGAGACACCAAGAGGCCCAAAACGGGCCCGAAACGACCTCGAACAAAACCCTGAGAAGCTTCCCAAGAGATCCCCACGAGCATCCGATAGGTTTCATACCCACAAGCCAAGAAAAGGGGCGGGATGGGCCGAATCTATATATATACACACATACACGTATGGAAAAAATCGGAGGTTGGGGGGTGATATCGCAGTGTAACGGAGTCCCCCCACCGGGAAATCGAGTTTCGAGTTCGTGTTCGCGCCGTGCGTGCAGGGGAGGCGAAGCTGCGTGGGCCAGCGAAAGGAATTCACCCTGCTGTCGCTAGGGGTCCGCCAACACAAATGTTTCCCCCCCCCGGCCTTGTCAAGCGGTAGCCCACGTTGTCCCGTCGGTTGCCCGCCGGTTGTCCCGTCGGTTGCCCGCCGGTTGCTCATCTGAGACCGATAGTGAGAAGGATAGTGAGATCGAGAGCGGGATCGATAGTGAGATCGATTGTGAGATCGATGGTGATATCGATAGTGAAATCGATCGAGTGAGATCGAACGTGCGATCGATACTGAGACCGATAATGAGATCGATAGTGGGGTCGATTGTGAAATCGATTGTGAAATCGATAGTGAGACCGTGCGAGCGAGATCGATGATGAGATCACTAGCGAAATCGATAGTGCGATCGATAGCAAAACCGATCGAGTGAGACGTTGCTTCTTCCCCCCCCGAACCTCCTTATCACCCGAAGGGTGGTCGTATAGGTAGATGTACGTATATAGAAGCACTCGTCTGCACCGCCTTCTGGATGGCCCCAACCCCTCGATTCCCGAATTCTCTGGCGTTTCTGGGCGCTTCCAGGCACTAATAGGACTTGTCGCGCAACTTTCCTGGAGGCCTCGGGAGCGTGGCCCGACATGCCCAACAGCCTAACAGCATTGAACAAACACTGCTTTCGTGTAGCGCTGTCGTGTGATCGCACTATCGCGCGGATGACGGTCCACGCGGCCCCCGCGACCCGCCCCAAGAGTCCCCGAGGCCCCCGCGAGCGGGACCACGGACTGCGATTCCGAGCCCCCCGGCCCGAGGCGGCAGGAGGCTCTCAAGTGGCCCCCATCCAAAAGAGACCGACCTGAAGCCCTCGACAGGCCCCGAAAGGGCATCCAAGAAGCCTCTCGCCCACGACCCACTCGCGATGGCGGGATGGACCCAAGGCCACATGGCATCCGAATCCGCACAATCAAAATCTTACCATCGGGAACCTCGAACAATCAGAAGCAGCAGCGTGGAATGGGGATTCCCCGCTGCAGTGTCCCGGCGGAGAACCGCACGTCACGCTCGGAGGCCGCGAGGGGGACATCCACCTCCATCCTCCTTGACGTCCACCACCTCATCCTCCTCAGTCCTCCGCAACAAGCACCTGCTCGTGAACCTTCTCAAGCAGCACCACCCTGGCATCCCCCTCCCCATCGTCCTCCTCCTCCTGGCCATCCTGGTGCTCCTCCTCCTCCTCCTCCTCGTCCTGCTGCTCCTCCTCCTCCTCCTCATCCTCCTCCTCGTCCTGCTGCTCCTCCTCCTCTTCCTCCCTTACCTCCTCCTCGTCCTCGTCCCCCTCCTCCTCCACCTTCTCCTGCACCAGATCATGGATAAGACGCGGCATGCTGCATGAATAAGACGGCGCCGATGCACCTACATCCGCGGGCAGCTTGCGCGCGGGTGAATGCGCAATCGATCCCCGCGGCATCGCCCCCACAACTTCAAACTAGGCGGTGCAACGGACCGTTTCTGTCAAAGCCTCGTCTCCCCCTTCGGGGGCGGTTACACCATCCATCCCGCCAGCAGACCGTGGAGGCCTTGGATAAGGAATCCAAGGTCTGGAGCCTTGTGGAGATCCACTTGCGTGGAACGGGGGGAGGCAGAAGTTGTCCGCTCCCAATCATTGTGAGCTCTCTACCCTCCTTCCGTCTCCTTCCCCCCCCCCCCTACCTCCTCCTCCCACCCGCCTCCCTCCTCCCTCCCACCTACCTCCCACCTCCCTCCCACCTCCCTCCCACCCTTCCTCCGCCTCAGATCCCCTGGAGGAGGACGGCACGTGGGCGGTGCGGTTGCAGTTGCGCGCCCGCGGGCGGGTTGAAATGTGTCGCCCAGTTGGGATTGCGGTTGCGCGCCCGCGGGCGGGTTGAAATGTGTCGCCCAGTTGCGGTTGCGCGCCCGCGGGCGGCTTGAAATGTGTCGCCCAGTTGCGGTTACGGTTGCGCGCCGGCGGACGGGTCGAAATGTGTCGCCCAGTTGCGGTTGCGCGCCCGCGGGCGGGTTGAAATGTGTCGCCCAGTTGCGGTTGCGCGCCCGCGGGCGGGTTGAAATGTGTCGCCCAGGTGCGGTTGCGGTTGCGCGCCCGCGGGCGGGTCGAAATGTGTCGCCCAGTTGCGGTTGCGGTTGCGCGCCCGCGGGCGGGTTGAAATGTGTCGCCCAGTTGCGGTTGCGCGCCCGCGAGCGGTTTGAAATGTGTCGCCCAGGTGCGGTTGCGGTTGCGCGCCCGCGGGCGGGTTGAAATGTGTCGCCCAGTTGCGGTTGCGCGCCCGCGAGCGGTTTGAAATGTGTCGCCCAGGTGCGGTTGCGGTTGCGCGCCCGCGGGCAGTTTGAAATCTGTCGCCCAGTTGCGGTTACGGTTGCGCGCCGGCGGACGGGTCGAAATGTGTCGCCCAATTGCGGTTGCGCGCCCGCGGGCGGTTTGAAATGTGTTGTTCAAGGCGCCCTCCTGACGTTCAGTCAGTCAATCAGTCAGTCAATCAGTCAGTCAATCAGTCAGTCAGTCAGTCAGTCACCGGCGGGCACGGAAGTCCACCCGGCTCCGCCGGGAAAGAACGAAAGCGCTTCTTGGCTCAGCTGCGTCTAGTTGCGCGAGGAGCGCCCAGGGAAAACAAGAGGAAGGACCTGAGGAACGGCAAGCCCTCACCAAATCAGTCCTGATCCCGAGGTTCTGATTACATCGCTTGGATGGCTGTCCGCCGTCCTTGGAAATTGAGGGATACGTGTGCATGTGTACTTCGGATGTCGCAATGACGTTTGGGGGGTCACCACCCTCCCAGACGAGCAATTCCGGACCCCCCAGACCAGCCATGAAAGAACGGCCTTTTGCCCAGACCTCCCAGAACCCTCCAAGATAGTTCAAATCAAAGCCACGCCCCAACAAGAGTGTGCCCCACATACACGCACACACATACACACACACACTTCATTACGAATTCCGGAATACCGGAGCAACCTCAGGATCCCAACAATACTCGTGTCCACCACTAGCCAGCGCCCTGGGGCACGACTCCGAAGCGGGAGATACGAGCATGGTCATGCTCTCGCGGATCTCACATTCGTTGTCGTAAGGACATGTGATTGATCCTTCGCGTCCTAGCTCCCTCACGTCTCCCGCCTCCGCCTCCTCCTCCTCCCCGCCTCTTCCCCCACTCGCCCCGCTCCCTGACGCACCGCGCAGCTAACCATCGCACTACGTTGGAACAAAGAATACAACGGTAGGCTACCGAGGCACCGTGCCGTTACAACTGTAGCAATTCTTGACGCTTCGCGTATCCACATCCACACCAGGACCTGGGGCTGCGCATCTCAGTTGTGGAAGGCACTCTCGTCATCATTCCAATCTGGATGCGCTTTCTTGCGTCGCGTTTCGGTCGCCGTCTGCTTTCCCGCTGGACTTTCGTTTTCAGTCAGCCTGTGGTACCCGTCAGGCTCCCTGGATCGATGCCCTCGGGTTCTCTCAATGCTGGACGGCTTTCCGCCGTGACCCTGGATCAGTGGCTCTGAGGGACTTGTTGGGCACGCGGTCTCGTCCCGCGTGTACTCTCCGACTCGTTCTGGACAGCACTGTGACTGTGATGTGCACACGCCGCGTTTCGACTGTGTGGCGTGCATCACGCGCCCTCTACCCGCTGGGTCTGGGCTGAAGCATCTTGGTGTGGATGTTTCTCGGCCGCTTGTTCACACCTTGATGCCGTTGGCGTCGCGGCTCGTTGTCGCCGTCGGTGTCCCGCTGGACATACGTCTCCAGTTGCCTGTGCTACTCGTCTGGCTTGGGTCGACGTCCTCGGGAACGTTCCTTCGTTCGCACCTGGACTTCGAGAGCGTCCGCGCCATGTTGGCTGCGTTTGGTCTCTTCGGTGCTACCTCGGGCGCGTTGGTCGCACCGCTGCATGCCCGTTCATGGGGCTGTCCTGGCTCCTGGGTTGCATCGGCCTTGCCGCCCTGGACGCTGTCGTGAGCCGCCTGACCCGCGGCCCCGCGCGCGTTAGGTAATTTAGTCGCGGCCGCGGCCCGTTCGCGACCTCCCGCCGCTGGCGCTTCCGCCTGCGGCTGTAAAACAATATCCACACCAGCTCGACCTTCTCGCCGCGGTCGCAATCTAACAAAGTACAAACACCAGCCCATCCAAAACCTACGCCCAGTCGGTTTGAAACGAGCATGGGCGCGTAAGAGCCAAATGGGGGACAGTCGTTATCGTTCGAGGGAGGGAGGAGGAGGAGAAAGAGGAGGACGACGACGAGGAGGAGGAAGAGAAGAAGGATGAGGAGAAGGATTGAAGATGGAGGAGGGAGAGGGATGATGCATTTTCAGAATGAGGACGAGGAGGAGGAAGAGGAGTAGGAGGAGGAGGAGGAGGAGACGGAAGAAAAAGAGGAGGAGGAAGAAAAGGGCGAACAGAAGAGCCAACAACCTCTTGAATGCCTCTCGGAATCTCCTCGGGTGTCGTTTGGAAGCTTTTTGGAGGCCTCTTGGGGCGTCTGGGGGTGGGGGCATGTTGGCGGGCCCAGGGCCTTCGTTGAGCGCCTTGGATGCCTCGGGGATCCACTTGAGGCTTCTTGGGGGCCTCTTGGGGGCATCTTGGAAGCACTGGGGAAAAAAGGTGGGGGTGGAAGAGAACACTTTCTAGACCACCCACGCCCTAAAGGGCTGGTGGGATTATCCTAC
This sequence comes from Prorocentrum cordatum, assembly GCA_963575745.1. Classification (NCBI taxonomy): domain Eukaryota; class Dinophyceae; order Prorocentrales; family Prorocentraceae; genus Prorocentrum; species Prorocentrum cordatum. Next base: position 153,857 of record CAUYUJ010019913.1, on the reverse strand, counting down.
GCATTCTTGCACGAAGGATCGCATGTGTTTTTTTTCCGATCGTGCCCATGCCCCGTCAGTCCGCGGCTGCTTGAATCGCACCTGCCCTTTAGGGCGTGGGTGGTCTAGAAAATGTTCTCCCACCCCCTCCTGTTCCCCCTTCGGGGAGGGTCAATCCCTCCCGTTTTACGCCCCCCCCCTGGACTTGGAGAGAAAGGAACGCTGCGGGGCCCTCTTCTCTCAAAAACAACGAGCGAACCATTTGGATCAATGGTCCGCTCTTTGTAACACGATTTGACAACACACCCTATCCTAATTGGATGGTGGTCACCTGAGGCCTGGGCCCGAGACGATCGCATTCTGGGCGGATGGTCCGTAGGCGGATCGGACCCTTCAGGACGCCAGAGGGTCGGAGGAGGAAAACAGGAAAAGCAGGAATAACAAGAAACAACCCGTGTTTTCACATCGAAAATAAGAAAAACTTGAACAAGAGCGACAGTCATATGTTTCGCTGTTTTTTTTTTTTTTTTTTATTTTTCCATGTGTAAACACATGGCTATGCTTGTTTTTTATATCTTGTCCTGCTTTCCCCTCTTCCGTTTTGCTGGGAGGACATGCCGCGGGCCGACCCCAGGGCGTTCAGGGGAAGGAGGAGGAAAACATGAGAAACAGGAAAAACAATAAAAAAACATGCGTTTTCACATGGGAAAATATGGGAGGGGAAAAAAAACGTGAAGAACAGCGACAGTCACAGGTTCCGCTGTTCTTTCCTATCTGTCCATGTGAAAACATAGGGTGTTGGTTGTTTCTCCGGTGTTTCTGCTGGGAGGACAGGCCGCGGGCCGTTGAGAGACCCCGGGGCGTTCAGGGGAGGGAAGAGGAAAACCGGGTAAACATGAAAAACAAGACTAACCATGTGTTTTCACAAAGAAAAATAAGAAACACTTGGAAAAAAAGACCGACAGTCTCAGGTGTCGCTGCTTTTTCCTATTTTCCCATGTGAAAACACAAGGATGTTCATATGTTTTCATGTTTTTCCCCGGTTTTCTTCTCCCTCACCCTGTTCTGCCTCATCCTCCCCGTCCTGTTCCTCTGCCTTCTCCTCCTCCTTCTCCCCTTATTGTTTCTCCTCCTCCTTCTCCTCCACCTCCTCCGCCCCCTGCCAAGCCCTCCTTCGGCTGCCGTAGATCTAATCGCGAGCATCTCATAACTCATGAGCGCGCTGCTCAAAGCGCGTGATCGCTACCAGCAATCCGCATGTCAATTGTTTCTGTTTTCTGCAAGGTGCAAAGTTACGCCAGTGCTACTCACTTGAGCTTGCGCCCCCTGGACTTCGCAGTAGAGCGAGGAGACCGGCATGTCGACGAACCCTTCTCAGTGGCATTCCACGTCTCACAAAACTCGCCAACCCAGAAGCGACGGCTTGCGGACCGCAAAGAATTCAGAAAGAAGTTGGCGGAGCGAATCCAGCTGTTAAAAATCTCGGGAAGCCCCGACGGGAGGCCATTCGCGCGCGTCGTCTCCGCCGTTGTCCACTTGCGTTTGCTGCACTTGTGGTTATTCGAATGAAACTTACCGATCAGGAAATATGTGGCACTGCGGAAGAACGCTGCGTGGTTCTTTTGCACGTGCTGTTCAAAAGGGCACGCATCATCGTGGAACGGCAAATCAGCGCGGACGTTTGGCAGCCCCATGACTGCCTTGACGACGCGCAGCTTGTCCGCCATATTCTCGCCCTGGGAATGCTCAGTGGCCCCCAGCAGTAGCCGAGACCGTTGAGGATGAAACGCGGTTCGGCCGAGGATGAGACATGTCCTCATCGCGCGGCAGTGCATCAAAGGGCTCGTCACTTAGATCGGTGTCGCCTGAATGGCGAGAAGCTTCCTCGGCATTGTATAGGCGCTGCAGGTGAGCACCGAAAGCGCGCCTGCCGACCAACGGGTCAATGTCCACTGAACGCGGCAACGAGCGCCTGTCCGAGTCTGACTCTGCATCCGCCACAGCAGCTTGATCTGACACATCCTCGATGTCGACGACGCGGTACCAGATGGCACCTGCCCCAAATAATTCTTCGAGAAAGCTGATCGGGCCGTCGAACTGGCACCGCTCGTCGTCGTCGATGACGTCGCATCCGTCCTCGAATACTTTCGCGGGAATGACGCGAAAGAAGATGTGCACGACGTATTTAGCTGGGCCCGTATCATGGCCTGGCCTCTGAACGCGCTGCCGCGCCTTACCGAACGGAGAAAGGAAGCGATTGCCGTTTCGGAGAGCCCAGCGGGGCCCATCCTCATTAATCGCGACTTTGTAGCCAGGGTTTTGCAAGGTTTTCTGGAGGAACACATTGGTGAAAGGCCCCTTGCGAACGCCAATCGGCCCGCAAATTGCATAGACGAGCGCCGCGAAGAACAGGCGCGCGGGGAGCGTGATCTCAGGGAATGTATAGCTCGCCGCTGGGCGCCTCGTCTGCGCCGCGGCCCTGGGCAGGTCGTCGGTGTCAAACACCTTCAGCGAAGGGTTCTCGACCTTCTCGCGGCACTCATCGGCGTCGCTCAGCACGTCGGGGCGCGCGCCGGGGGGGGGCGCTGCCTGGCGGCCACGGTTCGGGCGCGTGGTGGGCGCTGCGCTTTTCCTGACGTGGTAGATCTCACCGTTGAACATCACGAGCAACGAGGGCTCCGCGAAAGCTGCGCTCTGGCCAATCACGATGTCTTTCATGCCGAATATGAGTTTGCCCTGGCGCGGGCCCAGGCGCCGGCGCTTCTTCGCTGCAAAGTACACGGTCGGAAACAAGGCGTTCGGGGGGGGAACGAGAAAAACGTTGAAAAAAACAAGAAAAACCATTTGTTCCCACATGGAAAAATATGGAAAACTTGAAAAAGAGCGACAGTCGCAGCTTTCGCTGCTTTTTCCTTTTTATCCATTTGAAAGCAAAAAGTTCTGCTTGTTTTCCGGTTTTTCATGTTTTCCCCTCTCCCGTTCTGCTGGGGGGGCAAGCCGCGGGCCGCTGAGAGACCCCGGGGCGTTCAAGGGGGGGAAGAGGAAAACGGACAAAAAAAAAAACAAACTATAAACAACCATGTATTTTCACAAGGTAAAACAAGAAACACGTGGACAATAGCGACAGGTGTCGCTGCTTTTTCTTATTTTTCAATGTGAAAACAAAAGGGTGTTAGTGGTTTTCATGTTTTTGTTCCGGTTTTCCCCTCGCTCTCCCTGTTCTGCCTCGCCCTCCCCCCCTGTTCCTCTGCCTTATCCTCTTCCTCCTCCCTTTCTTTTTTAATCCTCCTCCTTCTCTCCTCCACCTCCTCCGCCCCCTGCCAAGCCCTCCTTCGGCTGCCATAGAGCTAATCGCGAGCAGATCATAACTCATGAGCGCGCTGCTCAAAGCGCGCGATCGCTACCAGCAATCCGCATGTCAATTGTTTCCGTTTTCTGCAAGGCGCAAAGTTACGCCAGTGCTACTCGCTCAAGCTTGCGCCCCCTGGACTTCGCAGTGGGCCGAGGAGGTCGGCATGTCGACGAATCCTTCTCAGCGGCCTTCCACGTCTCACAGAACTCGCCAACCCAGAAGCGATGGCTTGCGGGCCGCAAAGAATTCAGGAAGAAGCTGGCGGAGCGAATCCAGCTGTTAAAGATCTCGGGAAGCCCCGACGGGAGGCCATTCGCGCGCGTCGTCTCCGCCTTTGTTCACTTGCGCTTGCTGCACTTGTGGTTCTTCGAGTGAAACTTACCGATCAGGAAATATGTGGCACTGCGGAAGAACACGGTTGCACGCGCTGTTCAAAATGGCATGCGTCATCGTGGAACAGCAAATCAGCGCGGACGTTTGGCAGCCGCATGACTGCCTTGACGACGCGCAGCCTGTCCGCCATATTCTCGCTGTGGGAATGCTCAGTGGCCCCCGGCAGTAGCCGAGTTCGTCGAAGATGAAACGCAGTTCGGCCGAGGATGAAACAAGTCATCGTCGCGCGGCAGCGCGCCAAAGGGCTCGTCATTTAGATCGGTGTCGCCTGAATGGCGAGAAGCTTCCTCGGCGTTGTATAGGCGCTGCAAGTAAGCACCAAAAGCGCGCCTGCCGGCCAACGGGCCAATGTCCGTTGAACGCGGCGAAGAGCGCCTGTCCGAATCTGACTCTGCATCCGTCACAGCAGCTTGCTCTGACACATCCTCGATGTCGACGACGCGGTACCAGATGGCACCTGCCCCGAAGAATTCTTCGAGGAAGCTGATCGGGCCGTCGAACTGGCACCGCTCGTCGTCATCGATGACGCCGTATCCGTCCTCGAATACTTTGACGGCGATGAAGTGAAAGAAGGCGTGCACGACGTATTTAGCTGGGCCCGTATCATGGTCTGGCCTCTGAACGCGCTGCCGCGCCTTACCGAACGGAGAAAGGAAGCGATTGCCGTTTCGGAGAGCCCAGCGGGGCCCATCCTCATTAATCGCGACTTTGTAGCCAAGGTTTTGCAAGGCTTTCTGGAGGCACACATTGGTGAAAAGGCCCCTTGCGAACGCCAATCGGCCCGCGCGTGGCGTAGACGAGTGCCGCGAAGAACAGGCGCGCGGGGAGCGTGATCTCAGGGAATGCATGGCTCGCCGCTGGGCGTCTCGTCTTCGCCGCGGCCCTGGGCAGGTCGTCGGTGTCAAACACCTTCAGCGAAGGGTTCTCGATCTGCTTGTGGCACTCATCGGCGTCGCTCAGCATGTCGGGGCGCGCGCTGGGGGGCGGCGCTGCCTGGCGGCCATGGTTCGGGCGCGTAGTGGGCACTGCGCTTTTCCTGACGTGGTAAATTTCACGGTTGAACATCGCGAGCAGCGAGGGCTCCGTGAAAGCTGTGCTCTGGCCAATCACGATGCCTTTCGCGCCGAATATGAGTTTGCCCTTGCGCGGGCCCAGGCGCTGGCGCTTCTTCGCTGCAAAGTGCACAGTCGATCCCGTCGCGTGACCATGCAATTGCGGCTCGACACCGGCGTCGCAGCCCTTGGGCGCCTCGGCAAGCGCCTGGTCCCCCTTTTGCCCTCTCTTCGGGCGGCGGGTAGATATCGAGCTCAACTTCACGCGGTATTCCTCGCCCTTAAATGACACGAGCAGGCATTCCCCAGTGCAGCCGCTGATGGGGCCGATGACGTAGCCGCGCATGCCGTAGCTGGCGTCTTTGACAGCCCAGTACGCTGGCTGACCCACTGCGTGTCCGTGAAGCGGTCGTTGGGGAAGATCCACGTGGCCTGGGGCTGACTCCGCAAAACGCATTTTTTCTGGCCACACTGCTCCTCGTCAATGAAACCGTTCTTGACCTTGACCATCCACTCGGCGGCGCAGAAGCCCTCGCTGTATGAGGACATCTGTAGGCGCATCAGAAACCCCCGGGGCAGCACGCAAAACGCAACAGAACGCCAATGCACACTTGAGCCAGGACGACTACGGAACTACCAGATCCCAGTTGGGTGCCCTCCCGGGTCCCTTATTGGGTTCTTACTAGTCTCTTTGCACCCTGTTCCATCTGCGTGTTCCTGCGCCCCTCGTCGGGCTTCCTTCCCAAAGCTGTTTGGCGGCACCCTTGTTCGGGACCCCCTCAAACATCGCTGTGTTTACCAAACAACACCCCAAAATGTTTGACGGCATTCTCGTTGGGGAATTCCTCCAACATCGCTGCGTTGAGGCCATCCGTTTTTGAGATGCCCCTTGCCAGCAACATCCCACACTGATTGACGACACCCTTGTTTGGGATGCCCTCAAACATCGCTGCGTTGAGGGCATCCCTTTTTGGAACGCCCCTTACCAACAACGCCCCAAACTGTTTGACGGCGCCCTTGTTTGGGATGCCATCGAACATCGCCGCGTCGAGGGCATCCCTTTTTGGGGCGCCCCTATATCAACAACACCCCAAACTGTTTGACGGTACCCTTGTTTGGGATGCCCTCAAACATCGCTGCGTTGAGGGCATCCCTTTTTGGGGCGCCCTTACCAACAACACCCCAAACTGTTTGACGGCACCCTTGTTTGGGATGCCCTCAAACATCGCTGCGTTGAGGGCATCTCTTCTTGGGACGCCCAGGAACCTCACGGGCCCTCAAGCAGAATACATTGGTGACGACTTCGGCCCTCGGCGCCCTCTCCCGCTCCTCCCTCAGCCGTCGCCGTCGCCCCCGTCTGTTTGTGGTGTTGCTGTTTTGAAGTCAGCAACTGCGCGGCGGTGCCTAGCCCCAGTCGTTAGCGTGCTCCTTCGGCGGGCCGTTGTCGGCCAGCCAAAGAACTCGCTTTGCGAGCTTCCGCGGCAGGTGGTCGGGGGCCCAGCTCTTGAAGCTGGCCCACCACCTATTCCAGTAGCGCAGCTCAGAGGTGGCAGTGTGGTGTTTTTTTCAAGCTCGTCAGCCTTCTTCTCGGCGGCAGCCAACTTGTTCGTCAGCCTCCTGTTCTGCCCCCATCAGCTGGTCTCTCTGCCGCGTCACGGCTCTCAGGTCTGCCTCCGCCGTGCCCTTTGTCGCGGCAGTGCTTGTTTGACCGCCTCCTGACGCAACACAAGAGAACTGTTGATTAGGAATTTGATGAAGATATTGATGAAACTGATGATGATGATGAAGATGATGAAGATGATGAAGCTGATGGTGATGATGATGATGATGATGATGATGATGATGATGATGATGATGAGGCTGATGCGAAAATTATGAGACAGGAGGGCCCCACAGCGTTCCCCTCTCGGACTTGGACGGGGCCCGTTGCGGGTAGTTGGAGCGTCCAAGATGGCTCCAAGAGGGCCTCAGAGAGTGCACGATGGCGTCCAAGATGACTCTAGATAGTGAAAGATCGCTCAAGATGACTTCCAAGATGCTCCCAGAGGCCCCGAGACCGCCTCAGGACGGCTCCAAGTGGCCAAAGAGCTCCGCAGGGAGACCCCCGAGAGATCCAAATCCTTCAAAAGCATACGGGGAAACAACATGTGTGTCTTTCTCGCATTTTCGCTCCCGATGGCCATCCGAGGCCTCAAGATGGCTTCACGATGGCCGAAGAGGGCCCCAATAGCGCCCCGAGAGTGCCCAAAGAGGCGATGTGAGGCACTCTAGAAAGGCAGAACTAATTCAAGCTCCCTTCCGTTTGATTCGATGTCATCCAGGATGGCTTCAAGAGCGCCGCTCGCTCCCAAGAGCCCAAGAGGCGCTCAGACGGCTCCAAAGGCGCCTAGAGGTCCCCAAGAGGCTCCCCAAAGACCCCCAAGCGGCCCCAAGAGAATCCCCGAGGTACCCAAGACGCTCAAAGACGGCCCTGGGCCCACCAAGATGCTCCCCCAGACGCCCCAAGAGACTTCCAGAAAGCTTCAAAGCGACATCCGAGGAGACTCCGAGTGGCATTCAAGAAGCTTCTGGCTCTTCCGTTCGCCATTTTGCTCCTCCTCCTCCTCCTCCTCCTCCTCCTCCTCCTCCTCATCATCATCATCATCATCATCATCATCATCATCATCAGCATCCTGCTCCTCCTCCTCCTCCTCCTCTTCCGCCTCCTCCTCATCCGCAAAGTCATCATCCTTGTCCCTCCTCCATCATCCCAACTCCTCCTCCTCCTCCTCCTCCCCCTCCTCCTCCTCCTCCTCATGCTCCTGCTGCTCCTTCTCTTCCTCCTCCTCCTCCTCCGCCTCCTCCTCATCATCATCCACAAACTCATCACCCTTCTCCCTTTCCATCGTCCCTCCTCCTCCTCCTCCTCCTCCTCCTCCTCCTCCTCCTCCTCCTTCTCCTCCTCCTGCTCCTCCTCCACCTCCTCCTCCTCCTCCTCCTCCTCCCCCTTCCCTCGAACGGTAGCGACTGTCCCCCATGTTGCTCCTACACTTTCATGATCGTCTCAACACGCCTGGGCATCGGTTTCGGATGGGCTGGTGGGGATATGCAAAGCGTGAAGAATTCTATCTTCTCAAGAATCAGTGTTGTTGATCCCCTCTGCGCGGTGCCCATGTGTTTTGTCGATTAGGGTGCTCCCACCCCCAGGGCTCGCACAGGAAAAGTGTTTCTCTTCAGACTGCGTTGTTGGCCCCCGAACTACCACAACAACGGTTCCTGCCTGACACTTCCTCACACTGTAACCACAATCGCGCTCTCGCGCGGGACTTCCTCAACATGTGTTTAGGGTTCGCGCTCCGGCGTGGTATCTATTTGTCGAATTGCCGCGCCCCGAACAATCAGGAACCATGCTGTCGCGTAAGACTTCCTCACGCTTTGCCTTGGAATCGTGCTATCGCTCGAGACTGACGCTTCAGCAACCCGCCTGCTCGGTCCAGCCGTCTGGGCCCGCCCGCCCGACCCACCCCGCCCGTCTGGTTCTGATGTTGGTTATTCTGCTCCTGACCCCACTCCTGCTCATTTCTGTCGTGTCCCTTCCTTATATATCCCCGTCGTTCCTCCCCTCCTCGCTTCCCCTGCGTTAAGCGCTGCGCCAACTACACGTGGCCGGTAAAGGAAAAAATGCCCCACCGAGGGCATGATCGAAGACGGAGAGGGCGGGTATGGAGGGCTTGGGGTATGCATGTTGGGTGAAGCGCGGGGAGATAAAAACGGACAAGTTTAACATGATTGGCCTTGTTGTCGTTTTTGCTGTTGCTGGTGGTGGTGGTGGTGCCGCTGTGGCTGTTGTTGCTGATGTTGTTGTTGTGGTTGTTGTTATTGTTGTTGTTATTGTTGATATTGTTGTTGTTGGTGTTGTTGTTGTTGGTGTTGATGGTGTTGTTTGTGTTGTTGCTGGCGTTCGCGTTGGTATTGTTGATTTTGACCTTTCCGTCCGGAGAAATTATTGTTGATCGTCCATGCCCGGTGCACATTGCTTTTTCAACTGTCAGTGCCCCTCCCGGGTCTCGCACCTGCAGCAAGTTTTCGCTTGAGACCGCCTTGCAATTTACTCTCAGGAACCGCGCTCTCGCCTGAATCTCCCTCACACTTTGATCATATGGCGCTCCTCGACACTTAGGAGTCGCGCTCTCGCTTTGGACCTCCTCACGATTGACTTAAGAGTCGAGCTCCCGCTAAATACTTCCTGACGACACAAGCAGGATTTACTCTTCAACGACCCGCCCGCTCGACCCGCCAGTCGGGGCCTGCCCGCCCGACCAGCCAGTTCGGGACCGCCGTCGATGCCCCTCGTTGCCCGTACTGGTTCCGTGGTCGCCTTCGCTGGCTGCCCTTTGTGGCCCCGTTGCTGCCCTCAGTGGCCCCGTGTCTGCCCTTTGTGACCCCGCATGACATGCCCTTCCTGGCCCCCGCTCGCACGCGCCCGTCGTGACCCCTTGTTCATGCCCTTCGTGGCCCCGCTGTCGCCCTGCGTGGCCTTCTCGCTGCTCTTCGTGGCCCCTTTGCTGCCCAATCGGCCCCGCTGTCGCCCTTTGTGGCCCCATCTGCGTACGCTCTTCGTGGCCCCCGCACGCTCGCGCCCGTAATGGTCCCTTATGCATGCCCTTCCGTGGCCCCGCTGTCGCCCTTTGTGGCCCCCTCGCTGCCCTTCGTAGCCCTGGTGCTACCCTCAGCGGCCCCGTCGTTACCCTCTGTGGCCCCGCATTATATGCCTTTCTTGTCCCACGCTCGCTTGCGCTATTCGTCTTCCCACACGCATGCCAGTCGTGGCCCCGGTGTCGCTCTTCGTAGCCCCCTCGTTGCCCTTCGTGGCCCCATGTGCATGCCATTCGTGGCCCCGCTGTCGTCCTTTCTGGCCCCATCAGGTGTATGCCCTTCGTGGCCCCCGCTCGTTCGCGTCCGTCGTGGCCCCATATGCATGCCCTTCGTGGCCCCGCTGTCGCCGTTTGCGGCCACCTCGGTGCCTTTCGTGGCCCCGTTTCTGCCCTCAATGTCCCCGTCCTTGCCCTCGCGGCCCCATCTACGTATGCCCTTTGGCCCCCGTGGAAATCGCGCTATCGATCTAGACTTCCTCGCACTTCATGCAGGAAGCGCGCTTCAGCAACCCGCCTGCTCGACCTGACCGCCTGGGTCGGCCTTCCCGACCCGCCCGTTGGAATCTACCCGCCCGTTCTGCCCGCCTGGTTCTGCCAGGTGTTTTCTGCTCGAAGCCCCCCTTCTGCTATTCGCTCGTGCTACATCCTCCTCACTCCCCCGTGCCCCTTCCTTCCATCCGTCCTCTCTTCCCCTGCCTTAAGGGCTGCACGAAATTCGCATTGCAAGTAAGAAATGTATACCCCTGATGCGATCGAAGACGAAGAGGGCGGGTATCGAGGGTTTGGGATCTACGTGATGAATGGCACGCGAGCAGATAAGAGCGAACAATATGAATCTGACTGTTGGTGTTGGTGTTGGTGTTGGTGGTGCTGTTGTTGTTATTGTTGCTGTTGCCCAGCTCCCGCTACACGCTCGATCCCGTCCAACTCTAACACCTTGCGCAAGGGATAGCTCGCTGCGTGCCTCACCTTGCCTGCGTTGCCTGCTTTGCCAGCGTCAGGTTGCGTGCCGCAGGGCCGCTCGGGTCCAAGAGAGATGAGAGGCTGCTGTCGTGCTCGCCCACGCCTGGGAACGCGTGGGCGGTACAGTCAACCCGTATCACATGGATATGTGGTAAGGATGCAAGGGCCTTGGGGGGGCATGTTAAGGTTTCTCGAACGAGGTTGGCCAGCGAAAGTCGCTAAGGATGGGCCGAAGGGGCAGGGATGCAAGGGTACCCTTGGGAAGGTCGCCCATTCTTACAATGCGGGTGCACTGTAAGCTGAGCATGGCCGATCCTCATCTATCCATACTCTTCGAGTAGGGGGCCGACCACAAAATTGTTTGACTCAGAATTCATTTTCCCCACGACGAATACGTATACATTTCGCCGATCTGTTGAGATTGTTGAATATTGTCCGAAGATTCGGCGGGAAAGTTAATTTGGGGTACATCGATTCTGAAGTCGATCCCCTACTCCCAATCTGCCACGAGAAGTGCGCGTCCTGGAGGAAAACACGCCCTGTATCCCTGGGCTTCCCCAAGGACCTCTTCATCCCGAGCGCCGTGTTCTCACGGTCCCGGGCCTGGGGAGAGGTCCAGGAGACAGAGAACAGCGAAGCGACTTCAAGACAGGGCCCCCTTCTTCCTCACGCTGATCCCCAGCTCGGGGACCTGTGAACCGACCAGAATTTTTTGGGGGAAGTCCAACCATGCGACGAGAACTCGGAGGTTCCAGAAATACCCTGAGACGGCCCAAGAGAGCCCCAAGACGGCCCAATAGGGCCCAAGAGGGCCTCAAGACGGCCCGAGAGGGCCCCAAGGGACCTCAAAGACTGCCACAGGACCCCAAGCCCGCCTCAAGACGGACCAAATATGCATTGTGAGAGCTCTTCAAGAAGTGGGGACGCGATGTCTGACGAGTTACGCTGTCCCGCGCCCCCTCGAATAGTCGCCACCCAGAGTGCTGGGCTGGCTAGGCGGTACTTGCCGCAGGCAACTGGATAAGCCACTGCTGAATGTGATTGCTTCATGTTCCTGATGTGTTCCTGGTGTGTGTGTGTGATGTTGACTGTAGTTTCCTACATGTGTGTCATTGGTGCGGGTTCCTGGCGTATGTGACTGGTGTACATTAGTGGTGCACGTGCCGATGTACATTGTTGGTGAACGCCGTAGGCATGTGCTATTTCTGCATGATGTTGGCGTCCGTTGCTGTGAATAGCATTGGCGCCCGTCCTTGATATATGTTGTTGGTGTTGTCGGTTCGTGATGTCTGGCGTGCTGCCTGCGATCGATATCTGTCCTTGGTGCCTGTGATCGGTGCCTGGTTCAGCTGTCGTGATTGGTGTGTGAGAGAGAGAGAGAAAGAAAGAAAGAAAGAAAGAGTGTGTGTGTGTGCATGTGTGTTCGCGTGTGTATGTGTGTGTTCTTGCTATCTGTTCTTGGTGTCCGTTCTTGACTTCGACACTCTGGACAACCGTGGACGGCGAGACGCTGTGACGCCGGTGGGGCCTGGTGGCCTGGGCGGCCGCGGCACGCAGGGCCGGCGAGGCGAGGCGCTCGGGACACTCGGCGGTTCCTGGAGCCCGGGCGGCCGCGCCGGGCAGGTCCGCAGGGGTGGGACGTTCGGGGCACTCAAGAGGCCCTGGGGCCTAGAGCGGCCACGGCATGCAGGCTGCGCGTCTGGCAAGCCCAACCGTTCGAGGCTAGGGTTTATGCATCACCGCCGCCTGAAGGATCGATGTTCGCGGACCTCCGCAGGCGGTGGATATGGATATCTTTGGGGCCCCGGGTCGCAATATATATATATATATATATATATATATATACAAGACTGCAGTGTATATATATATATATATGTACAAGACTGCAGTGGCGCTTCGCGCCATGCACCTTGGTCCTTGAAGATTACTACGCAGGCGGAAAAGGCAGGAAGGTCAAGCGGACACTTTAAGGATAACTCCTTGCTGCCGTTTCTGGCATCGCCGTTATAATAATATTGTTCGTTATCCTTCATCCATGCTTATTTTTCCTCATTCTCGCCATACCCTGGGCATCTTCCCCATCCTCCTCAGCTCTTTTTGCGGAGGCACCTCCTTGGAGAGCCTCCGGGAGCCTCACCAAAGTTCTCAAGCTTGCTTAAAGCCTTCTGGAGGCCTCCTGGGCGTGTTCTGGGGGCCTCTGGGGCTTCCTGAGGCCAACCTGCCTCTAACCGCGGTCTCCCTGAACGCCCCGGTCACGATTTGGAATGCTTCCGAGGGTGTCCTGGGGCCATCTTGGGCCGCCATGGGGCTCTCTTAGGGCCATTCTGGACCCCTGGTGTGCCGTTTTGGGGCTCTCTTGAACTGCCTGGAAGCCCTTTCGGACGGCTGTGGGACGATTTTGGAGCCTCCCAGGCGACTTCGGTCGCCCAGAAGACCGCTGTCTTGGAGCGTCGGGAAGCCGAAAAGAGGAGAACCCCAAATTCACCAAAAACCTACATTATACAAGTGGCACGTGTGTGCCCAGGCTCATACAAAAAAACTGAAGGGGCGTTTGAAGCAGGGGTGAAATGCAACAGCGAAGTCGCACTCGAGCGCAAGTGGGGTTGCCACACCTTGCGATGTGTGCACCAGGGCCCCCCAGCAAGCCTCAGGAGGCCCGACTTGGATATCAGAAGAGGCTCCAGGAGGCCCCAGGATTGTGAGTGTTGTGTTGGTGTGTGTGTGTGATGTGTGCTGTGTTGTGCGTGCTTTTTGTGCGTTGTAGGTGTTGTGTGTGTTATGTTTGTCTAGCGTGTGATGTGTTGGGCGTGAGTTGTGTCTCTGTGTGTGCATGTAGTTCTGAGGCCCCAGGAGGCCCCAGGAGGCCCCAGGCGGCCCCAGGAGGCCCCAGAAGACCCCAGGAGGCTTCAGGAGGCCCCAAGAGGCTCCAGGAGGCCGCAGGAGGCCCCAGGAGGCCCCAGGAGGGTTCAGGAGGCCGCCAGGAGGCTCCGAGGCGGGGTCTGGGGTACCAGAAGATTCAGAGAGCCCCAGGAGGCCCCAGGAGGTTCCAGCAGGCCCCCAGGAGGCTCCGAGGCGGGGTCTGGGGTACCAGAGGGTACGTCGGGGCTCGATTTTGGGAGGATGTTTCAGGCGAAACAGCCATTCTCTGAGAATCGGGGTCAAAATCATTGAAATTACCATGTGTTTTTGAAGGTGTTATGTTAGTTGAAATTCCCATGTGTTTTTGGACCCTGACGTCACGATCTGCGTGAGGGGTGCCACCGATTTTCAGAATTTCGAGGATGTCCCTAGCGAAACGACCAGAAAAATCGCGAACGCGGCGCCCCGCGTACGCATTAATCGCCTCTGAGCTCTACTCCCTCGGAGAGGTGCGTATCATAATACATCTATATATATATATATATATATATATATATATAAAGGAGAACCAAATGCACCAATATGTGTATATATATATATATATATATATATGTATATATATATATATACATATATATATATATATTGCTCTTCCTATATTTTTGCAAGCCCGGGCGGGGGGGAAACCCGTCCCCCCCCCCCAAGACCGGACTCCCGGGATCTGGGGCTTTGGGACCCTTCGGACGGGCCTCGAAGCGGCCCCCTGGGCCTCGCAGGGCGTTTTGCCAAGCCTTCGCAGCACACCTGGGGCGATCAGGGGGGTCATCGGAGACGTCCTGGAGAACCCTAAGACAGCACAAGAGCTCTCCAAGAAGCCGTCATACCCCGAAAGATCGCTCAAAAACGTACCAAGAGGCCTCCAAGAGCACCCCCAAGAAGGCCCCAAGAGGGACAAATCATTGATTTAATGCAAGTTTTTGGTGACTTTGGGGTTCTCCTCTTTTCGGCTTCCCGACGCTCCAAGACAGCGGTCTTCTGGGCGACCGAAGTCGCCTGGGAGGCTACACAATCGCCCCACAGCCATCCGAAAGGGCTTCCAGGCAGTCCAAGAGAGCCCCATAACGGCACACCAGGGGTCCAAAATGGCCCTAAGAGAGCCCCATGGCGGCCCAACCTCCGAAGCATTCCAAATCGTGACCGGGGCGTTCAGGGAGACCGCGGTTAGAGGCAGGTTGGCCTTAGGAAGCCCCAGAGGCCCCAGAACACGCCCAGGAGGCCTCCAGAAGGCTTTAAGCAAGCTTGAGAACTTTGGTGAGGCTCCCAGAGGCTCTCCAAGGAGGAGCCTCCGCAAAAAGAGCTGCGGAGGATGGGGAAGATGCCCAGGGTATGGCGAGAATGATGAAAAATAAGCATGGATGAAGGATAACGAAAAACATTATTATAACGGCGATGCCAGAAAAGGCAGCAAGGTGTTATCGTTCAAGTGTCCGCTTGACCTTCATGCCTTTTCCGCCTGCATAGTAATCGTCAAGGACCAAGGTGCATGGCGCGAAGCGCCACTGCAGTCTTGTATATATATATATACATATATATACACAGATATGCATATATACATATATACACATAAACACATGTGTATATATATGTATCTACACACATATATAAATATAGATATGGACAACCGCCCCCAGCACCCATTCTACGCCTTTTTCCTTTCCACGAGGCTGGAGTCGTGTCGCCCCCCTCCTGTATCCATTTCGTCTTCGCGCCTCTTTTTGTTCTTCGTTGAAACCTTCCCCCGCATACACCAGTGGCACATTACCCACAAACGCCAACGTGACAGATGCAAGCGTCTGCTTCCTCTGCATCGAGGGGGAACAAACGTGTGAGCCATCCTGTACACGAGAAATCAGTAAACCCTGTGATTTCAGCGGGATTCCTTGGATTTCTGGGATGCTACTCTACGGGACCCTGCGATATCATTCGGATTCCTGGGATTTCATACCCTGGGGCAAAACCAACCTTGGGATCCCCAGGAGGTTCACGGCTCAGAATCCCATGAAACCGATTGAAATCACGGATCGCGACGTCGGCACTGCGCAAACCCTATGATTTCATTCGGATTCCTGGGATGCAGATCGACGAAGCCCTGCGATTTCACTGGGGATCCTGGGATTCTTGGGATCTCATACCCTGGAGCTGAACCAACCTTGGGATCCCCAGGGAGTCCAGGGCTCAGAATCCCAGGGATCCCAATGACATCACAAGGTCCGAGACGTCGGTGATGCGCAAGCCCTGCGACGTCATTGGGATTCCTTTGATTGCTGGGATGCAAATCAACGGAACCTTGCGATTTCAATTCGGATATTGGGAATCCTGGGATTTCATACCCTGGAGCAAAACCAGCCTTTGGATCCCCAGGAGGTCCAGGGCTCAGAATCCCAGGAATTCAAATGAAACCGCAAGGTCTGCGAAGTCGGTGATGCGCAAACCTTACGCTTTCATTTGGATTCATTGGCTTCCTGGGATGCGAACCAACGAAACCCTGCGATTTCCTTTGGATTCCTTGGGTTCCTGGGATTTCAAGCCCTGGAGCAAGACCAACCTTGGGATCCCCAGGAGGTCCAGGGCTCAGAATCCCAGGAATCTTAATTCGACCACAAGGTTTGCGACATCGTTGATGCGCAAACCTTATGCTTTCACGTGGGTTCCTCTGATTCCTGGGATGCAAGTCAACGAAACTTTGCGATGTCACTCAGGTTCCTGGTGTTCTTGGGTTTTTCAGCCCTGACTTTCTGTGACCCCAGGGCTCGCGCCGCGTTTTCGCCCCAGGGTATGAGATCACCGGAATCCCAGAAACCCAAATGAAATTACAAGGTTTCATTGATTCGCACCACAGAAATCCCAGGAATCCCCATGACATCGTAGGGTTTGCGCATCACCGACGTCGCGAACCTTGTGATTTCATTGGGGTTCCTGGTATTCTGGACCCTGGACCTCCTGGGGATCCAAAGGCTGGTTTTGCTCCAAAGCTTGAAATCCCAGGAACCCGAAGAATCCGAATGACATCGCAGGGTTTCGTCGATTTGCATCCCAGAAATCCCGTGAATCCAAGTGACATCGCAAGGTTTGCGCATCACCGACGTCTCGGACCTTGTGATGTCAGTGGGACCCCTGGGATTCTGAGCCCTGGACTTCCTGGGGACCCCAAGGTTGGTTTAACTCAAGGGTGTGAAATCCCAGGAAGCCGATGAATTCCAATGAAACCACAAGGTTTCGTTGATGAGCATCCCGGAAATCCCAGGAGTCCAAATGAAACCAGAAGGTTTGCGCATCACCGACGTCGCGAACCCGGTGGTTTCATCGGGAACGCGGGATCCTGAGCCTCGAACCTCCTGAGGATCCCGAGGTTGGTTTTGCTCCAGGGTGTGAAATCCCAGGAATCCCAATGAAATCACAGGGTTTCGTTGATTAGCACCCCAGAATCCCAAGAGCCCAAATGAAATCGCAGGGTTTGCTGATTTCTTGTATACAGGATGGCTCACACGTTTGTTCCCCTCTATGCAAAGGAAACAGACGCTTGCATCTGTCACGTTAGCGTTTGCGGACAATGCGCCGCTAGCGGATGCGGGGGAAGGCTTCAGCGAAGAAGAAGAAGAAGAAGAAGAAGAGGCGTGGAGAGGGAATGGATACAGGAGGGGAGCGGCATGACCCCAGCCACGTGGACGGGAAGAAGGCGTAGGATGGGTGCTGGGAGGGGCTGCTATATATATGTATATATACATACATACATACATACATACATACATACATACATACATACATACATACATACATACATACACATACACATACACATACACATACATACATACATACATACATACATACATACATCCATACATACATACATACATACACATACATACGTACATACGCATACATACACATACACACATACATACATACATACATACATATATACATACATACATGCATACATACATACATACATACATACCTACCTACCTACCTACCTACCTACCTACCTACCAAGGACCCAGGAACAGCGTCAGACGGTCCGGCCCCCTCACTGAGACCGACGATACATGAAATCTGTCAGAGACTTTCGAACGACGCGGCAAGAAGGACCCGCATGCGACGCAGATCCAGTCGCGCCCTTCCAGGGCTTCTCAAGCAAGAGTACGTGTGTCTACTTTGAGAGTGGAAGGGGGCTCTGACGCCGACCTGCCCGAAGACAAATCGTAGAAGAGTAACAACTGTCGCCTGGTTGGGTCATTTCTCAGTTTATTTCCATTTATGGTGAGCCGCAGGGACTTTCACATGATCCCAACCTTTGCCCCAGGAGGGCCCAACATAGCCCAAGAATGGCGCCAAGAGCACGTAGGTGATATGAGCCTGCCCACGCGCACTTCTGCCGAACAACTGCCAATCTCACAAACGCAAATGATACGCACATCCTCCCGGTCGGCTCGTCGTCACAACCGTACTGTACTCGCACGGAAGATCCTGTTGACTTCTGTGCTTGCGTCCTGCGCGCGCTCGGTGTAAGCGCTATTTGTTACTTGCGTTCGGCCTCGAATGTGCAGTCGCGTTCGGAATAGCATTCGCATGTTCAACCGCGCTCTTGTGTGTGTATGTGTTGAATCGCGTTTCCATTTCCACTCGCGGTCGTGATAGAGCGTTGTGTTTCCGTATGTTTCTGCGCCACTACCTTCTCATTCGCATGTCGAAAACGTCTCGGCATCACTCTTGCATTATCATGTGCACTTGGATTCGTGATAGGTTTCGCTGCACGTTCCCTATCGCATCCAATGCGCATTCCCGCCCGCACCCGCATGATGAGGCTATGGAGACTCACCTGTCGCAGAGGGTACCTCCGAACGCCACGACACAGCACGACGGGACAGACGAAACACCCTACCTCTCTCACTTCTGCTGCGAGCTGCAGGCTGCGGACCTTTGCTTCTCTCCATGGGTCCCTCCTACTCCTTCTACTCCTACTCCTCTCTCCTCCTCTCTCCCTCTCTCTCTGTCTCTCTTATCTTCTTGCCCTCCCGCCCTTTCTCCCCCGTCATATATGACGTCGCTGCGCAGGTGCTCCACACCGCCAAACCTACAATTTAGCGCTGCTTATCTCTATTTTCCCCGTCACATGTTTCAGCTCCCGCTTGATATCAATAATCCGCTGAATGACGCCCATCATGGCGGCAGCTCCCTGAAGTTTTTCTGTTCCTCTGACAAGTTCCTCCGCTGTCATTGTCCCATCATCACTGGCCAACAGATCGAACAGGCCCTTGGTGTCGTGAGACTCTATCCCTTGAGCACCAAGCCAGGCCTGAACCCAGTCATCCTTGCAGATCTCCTCCCATTCGTCGATAGTGATGAAGCCATCTGCGTTCAAGTCTGCCTCTTTAAACAGAGTCTCCATCTTTTGCCTGTGGGCCCTCTGTCTTCGCCTCGTTTGGGCCACCATGACGCCATCATCCAACGTAGCCACCTTGAATGTCTCTTGGGTAAAGACGGCGTTGACCACCCCTACCGCCGCGAATCCAAGGATCATTTTGTGCAATAGCGCGTAAATTATGAACAATTCGTGGACATCTTCGACTAGCACTCTGCAAGACTCCGGCCAATTCGCAAGAGAAATCTCGAACATCGTCAAGAATGCTCGTGAGAAACTGCCGTAATCCACTGGCCCCTCTGGGGTATTAAGGCTGCGGACCATGGCGCGGCGGCCCTGTAAACACCCGCCACCGTGCCACAGGCTCTGAATGGAGTGCTATCAGGCCCTCCGTAGTCAGCGGTATCGAGAGAACGCGCTTCACGGGCGCTTGCCTTGGGAACAATCGGCGGCGCGTTTCGAATCGGGGGGTCGGCCCCCCCCAACACTCGGCGCCGTCGATCAAAACCAGGGGGACTCCCCTCCCCCCACAGCCCCCCCCCCTCCCTCCCCCCCCTCCTCTCCCCCCTCTCCCAAGGGGGGGGGGGGTCAAACCCCCGTCCCCCCTGGGCGCTGGTGCCGGCGCTGGCGGCCGCCAGCAGCGCCGAGGACGCAGCGACGATGACCAGAGGCAGCCCAAGGAGGGGGGGGGTTCAAACCCCTCCCCCTCCCGAGCGCCGAGGGGGGGGTCAAAACCCCTCCCCCTGGCGCCGGCGCCGGCACTGCAGCGGCGGTCAACAGCGCCGGCGCTGGCGCCGGCGACGGCGGAGACGCAGCAACGATTACCACCACTACCACCACCGCCACCACTACCACCACCACCACCGCCTCAACCCACCAACACCACCACCACCAACAACCCACCACACAACCACCACAACCACCACCACAGCCACCACCACCACCACAATCACCACCACAATTCACCATCACCACCACCACCACCACCACAACCCACCACCACTACCACCACCACCACCACAATCTACCACAGCACCACCACCGCCACAACCACCACCACTACTAGCAGCACAACCCACCGCCACCACCACAAACCACCACACCACGACCACCACCGCCACAACCACCACCACCAGCACCACCACCACAAACCACCGCCACCACCACAACCCACCACCACCACCACAAACCACCACCACACCACCACAACCCTCACCACCACAACTCACCATCACCACCACCGCCACAAAAACCCACCACCACCACAGCCACCACCAGCACCACCACCACCGCCTCAACCACCACCACTACTAGCATCGCAACCCACCGCCTCCACCACCAACCCCACCACACCACCACCACCACCACCACAGCCACCACCACAGCCACCACCAGCACCACCTCCACAAACCACCGCCACCACCACAACCCACCACCACCACCACAAACTACCACCACCAGATCGCCACCAAACCACCACCACCACCACAAACCACCACCACCACCACCACTTCCACCACAAACCACCACCACACCGCCACCAAACCACCACCACCACCACCACCACTCACCACCACAACCACCACCACCACCACCGTCGTCCTCGTCGACGCTCCCCGCCGCCGCCGCCCGCCGCCGCAGGCGCCGGCGCGGGCCCAGAAAAGGAAATCGTCGTCCCCGCCCCAGCCGCCAGCCGCCGCCAACGCAAGCGCCGGCCCGAGGAGAGGAGGGGAAGCAGGGGAGGAAGGGAAGGGGGGGGGGTTCGAACCCCCCCCCTCCTCCGTCGAGGGGGTGGGGGGTTTGAACCCCCCACACCGCCCCCCTCGATCCAGGGAGAGGGTCCGGTTTCAACCCCTCCCCTCCAAGCGACCGCAGGATGCGCTCTTTCTGATGTGTAGCGGCGCGCACACGGCGTCTTAGAAGGAGGCTGCTTCTTAGAAGGCGCCAGTCCTACATCTACAGATAAGGCCCGCTTCTTCTGAGAAGCAGGGGTGCTTCTAAGAAGTGCTCCCTCTTCCCACCGCCCCCTTGTGCGCGTGGCTGGAATATTGAAATGCTCGGGAACTTGACTCCCCTCAAAGGGCCCCAGGTCTCAGCACTCCCCATTTCCGAGCGGTGTGAGGCGCTGCTGGGCGCTCCTGCGCGCTCCTGAGGCTTCTCGTATGACTCTCCTGGAGGCCTCAGGATCGCGGTAGGGACCCCATGCCTCCAACGCGCATGCGCTAAGATAGCCCTGGAGTGGGACGCAAAAGGACATGCTCACTTCGCCAATGCCGAGCCATGCAACTTGTGAGGCCGTCTCAAGCGAAGCTGGGACCAGACCAAGCCAAACCAGGCAAATTCTGAGGACGCCTCAAGCGAAACCAGACCCAAACCTGGCCGGACCAGGGCCACCCCACCCCACCCAATCAATACAGCGAGAGGGGGGCACCCCCCCCAAAGAAAATAAAAAAGGAACAAAACATAAACAAAAAGGGAAACAACGAGGGAAAAAAGACCCCCCCCCCAACAAAAAAAAACCGATGCAACCAGACCCTTGCAGATCAGGAGGATGTCTCGGGCAAGGCGCGCGGCCAAACCGGGTCAAAGCAGGGGCCAGACCAGGCAGATATGCGAGGCCGTCCCGAGCAGAATCGCCAGAGCCAGGCTCCATCCTCCGTCCACTCTCCCTGATAAAACACGAAGCGAAAGAGCGGATGACTCACGGGAGGGGGGGAGCGTTTGGACCGCGCGCCCGCTGATGCGGCCAGGGTCGGGAGCGGAAGTCTACATGTGTCGTTCGGAGGTTGTTGTTGGGGTTCTTCGGCGTGGCGTTCGGAGAAATACTTCGGAGTCTGTACAACGATGTGTCCTCCTTGGATGCGCGCGTCCGACCCGAACATGTACAGATTATATAGTACAACCATCATGTAACGGATCGTTTCCCGAGAGGGATGGCCAGAAAGCGTCCGCCACGGAACATGCGATACAAGATTTCTCGGCGCGCGCGTGGCCCTTGGGGGAGGGGAAGGGCGACGCACACTTACTACTAGTAGGTTTGGGTGACGCCGGTGGAGGCTCGCCTTGGGACCCTCTAAGGGATCTCTCGGGCTGTCGTGGGGGCCCCGCGTCGCCCAGGCACACGATGCTGCTTCACGCTGGCACCAGTGCCCCGAGGTCCCCCAGGTGCGCCCGAGACGGCCCCCCCGAGCAGGCCCCCCGGGGAGAGGGGCCCCCCCCCCTGGGAGGGCCCGAGGTGCGCCTGCGAGGCCACAAGGGGGCCCGAGAACTACGGTAGCGAAACGAGGCGAAGCGAAGCGCCGGAGGCGTGCGTGCCCCTACGGGGGGCACGCCCGTGCCCATTAGAGCATGGCGTGGAGACCGTGGCCTCAAACATGTGAAACATAGGCCGACTCACGTGATAACCACCACTCAGTGCTCCCAGCCGCTGATAATCACCGCAAGTCGATTGTGCTGTTGTTTTGGTGTTGTCGTGGTTGGGTCGCCGCTCGGTGTCGCAGTGGTGTCGTCTAATGGGTGGAGAAACTTCCGGATGTCGTCGTCCCATCGTTTTTGTTGCCCTCCTTGTTGCCG
Source organism: Prorocentrum cordatum (assembly GCA_963575745.1). Lineage (NCBI taxonomy): Eukaryota > Dinophyceae > Prorocentrales > Prorocentraceae > Prorocentrum > Prorocentrum cordatum. The sequence continues at coordinate 131,627 of CAUYUJ010019913.1, read as the reverse complement.
TCGTCCTTGTTGTCGAGTGTTAAGATTTGGGTTCCAATTAAGCACTCTCTGTGTCCAGCGTGTCGGAGGGGGAGGAGCCACCGCATTTGCCCAGCGCCACGCCATCCTTCGGCACATCGGGTATATCATGTTTCAACATCACTGTCTCTGCTCTCCGTGTACTCCTGCGGATGGAGTCGGACCACAATTCGACGTCCTTGTTTTGCGTAATGCCCAGTTGCGTGCATTCGTCGTCGCTGACGTCGTCCTGCGCGTTTGGCTGGTGTGCAGGTGGGTCGCTGCAAACGCCGGATTCGCTGGAGTCGTTTGGTGCTGTGCTGCTGGTGTCGTTGTGATTGTCTGGGGATGTTTCTGGATTGTGTTGTGGTGTTGGTGCCGCTGCCGTGCGTCTCCTTGGTGTTCTGATCATGATTCGTACCATCCGTCGTTGTGTTCTGCGAAACTGCTGCTTGAGAGGCTCTGTCAACGTCCACGTCTCTGCTCCGTACGTCATAGTACGGATGACGGTGCCCCTGTATAGTCGTGAGATTACGACCCGAGAATTGACGGGATGACGGTGCCCCGATAACTACGGTAGAGAACAACAAGGAATGGGCACGGCGTCGTCGTCGTCTCCTCCCTCCTCCGTCCTCCCTCCTCCTCCTCCCTCCTCCTTCCTCCCTCCTCCATCCTCCTTCCCCTTATACTCCCCCAAGTGCAACGCTGGCACTCGCGGAGGAGACTGCGGCCGAAGTGCAGATCACCAGACCCACCGCCAACCTTGAATATTGGGGGGGGAGGGGGCGGCGGCGTCGACCGACGAAGGTGGCATGAGTGTCAGCTGTGTGTGTTCCAGAACCTGCAGCTCAGGTATCGCCAGGTTGTTGTTTCTCTTCGGCCCAATGGGTTTCAGTATGGCCAGGGGCGCTCCGCAGTTCGGAACACGACGAATGCGGCGAAATGGGGAGTGGGCTACAAAAGAAGACCTAGGCACCCCTTACCCGAACGCGCCGCTCGACAACATTCTCCGGGCGTCCGAAACGCCTCTCAAGAGAATCCGAGGCGCCCCTTGGAGCATGCTGCGAACCACTTGAAAGCTTAGGGGCCTCCTCGGCGCTGTTAGGGCGCACCCATTGATTGTCTTACGAGCCTCGCCGGCGCTTCCTGAGCTTCACGCATCTCTTGAAAGCGTCTTCCATCAAGCGCCCTTTCAAAGCTCATTCAGCGCCTCTGGCAAGAATGGCGCCTCTCACGAACCTGCTAGGAACCTCCCCAAATTCGCTTCTGGCGTTTCATACGAGCATTTGGGCGCCCCTAATAGGCCGTTCGGGGGTCGCGTGGTCAGCGTTCCGGAAGCCTCAAACGAACCACGCGGGAGGCGTTACACATCCTGTACTGCCGGGGCCCTGAAGGAGGAACCGTTTTCGTTGGGGAGGGGCTCGGTGCTCCCTGATTGTTCTGCAGGGGCCTTGCTCCTGATTTCGAGTTTTTTAGGTCGACGCCCCGACGGTACCTCCAGGAAACCTCTCTGGAAGCCAGTTGCGAGCGCTGTATGGGGCCTCTGGGGCATCTTGAGCGCATGCGTCTGGGAGCCTGCGTAGGGGCCTGTGGCTTCTCTCGCAGGCCTCTTCGCGAGCGCCTCTGCTGAACCCCTGGCGGGCACGCTGGGGGGCGACGGGGGTCTTGCCGGGCGCCTGCACTCTAGAGTGGGCCTCGTAAGCGTTTTCTTATTCGGCGTTTCGACTTTGGGAGGAAGGGGGGGGGATGGGGGGGGGGTCTGGCTCCGGACCTCTGCATTGCGCGTCTGTTTGGAACCGTGCGTCCTCTGGGGGAGACTCCACCTGCTCGAAACAGGCGCCGAACAAAAAAACAGCCGAGAACTACTCCACGGGGGGGGGGGGGGCGGGGGCCCGCGCCGATCGGCAAAACAATGATTTCAAGAACGATCACCTCGTGGGGTCACGTTTGGAGCCTACGCTTGGAACATGGCCATCGAACGCGCGGGTCGCGACCTCGTCGCCACCGGCGCCCTCGCCGTCAGCGGGGCACCTTCCCGCGCGGTTCTGACCGTAGACGGAGAGCTGGAAGCCGATGCGCCCCAGGTCGCCCCGCGGGGCGGGGTCGGGGAACGCTGCGGGTCGGAGCGGGGCCCTCATGTCCCAGACGTCGGGCTGTGGGGCGAGCTCGGCCAGCTCGAGCAGGTCCAGCTGAGCAGGCCCGCCAGCTGAGTCGAAGAACTCGATCACCAGGTGGGTCTCGCCAGGAGCGCGGGCGAGATTTTCGCGCAGCCCACGTCTGCCGGCGTTTCCTCGCTAAGAGCCGACCACAGCGTCGCCGAGACATGATCTACGGAAGCGAGCGAGCCCACGTCGAAAGGGAGGCAGAAGGCGGCCACCACGATGTGGAGCCCCTCCCAGCTCGAGATCGCTGAGGTCGTTTCGGGTCAGGGAGTCGACGACGACGGGGCCCTCGAGCTCGACGAATGCGGCGAAATGGGGAGTGGGCTACAAAAGAAGACCTAGGCACCCCTTACCCGAACGCGCCGCTCGACAACATTCTCCGGGCGTCCGAAACGCCTCTCAAGAGAATCCGAGGCGCCCCTTGGAGCATGCTGCGAACCACTTGAAAGCTTAGGGGCCTCCTCGGCGCTGTTAGTGCGCCCCCATTGATTGTCTTACGATCCTCGCCGGCGCTTCCTGAGCTTCACGCATCTCTTGAAAGCGTCTTTCATCAAGCGCCCTTTCAAAGCTCATTCAGCGCCTCTGGCAAGAATGGCGCCTCTCACGAACCTGCTAGGAACCTCCCCAAATTCGCTTCTGGCGTTTCATACGAGCATTTGGGCGCCCCTAATAGGCCGTTCGGGGGTCGCGTGGTCAGCGTTCCGGAAGCCTCAAACGAACCACGCGGGAGGCGTTACACATCCTGTACTGCCGGGGCCCTGAAGGAGGAACCGCTTTCGTTGGGGAGGGGCTCGGTGCTCCCTGATTGTTCTGCAGGGGCCTCGCTCCTGATTTCGAGTTTTTTAGGTCGACGCCCCGACGGTACCTCCAGGAAACCTCTCTGGAAGCCAGTTGCGAGCGCTGTATGGGGCCTCTGGGGCATCTTGAGTGCATGCGTCTGGGAGCCTGCGTAGGGGCCTGTGGCTTCTCTCGCAGGCCTCTTCGCGAGCGCCTCTGCTGAACCCCTGGCGGGCACGCTGGGGGGCGACGGGGGTCTTGCCGGGCGCCTGCACTCTAGAGTGGGCCTCGTAAGCGTTTTCTTATTCGGCGTTTCGACTTTGGGAGGAAGGGGGGGGGATGGGGGGGGGGTCTGGCTCCGGACCTCTGCATTGCGCGTCTGTTTGGAACCGTGCGTCCTCTGGGGAAGACTCCACCTGCTCGAAACAGGCGCCGAAAAAAAAAACAGCCGAGAACTACTCCACGGGGGGGGGGGGGGCGGGGGCCCGCGCCGATCGGCAAAACAATGATTTCAAGAACGATCACCTCGTGGGGTCACGTTTGGAGCCTACGCTTGGAACATGGCCATCGAACGCGCGGGTCGCGACCTCGTCGCCACCGGCGCCCTCGCCGTCAGCGGGGCACCTTCCCGCGCGGTTCTGACCGTAGACGGAGAGCTGGAAGCCGATGCGCCCCAGGTCGCCCCGCGGGGCGGGGTCGGGGAACGCTGCGGGTCGGAGCGGGGCCCTCATGTCCCAGACGTCGGGCTGTGGGGCGAGCTCGGCCAGCTCGAGCAGGTCCAGCTGAACAGGCCCGCCAGCTGAGTCGAAGAACTCGATCACCAGGTGGGTCTCGCCAGGAGCGCGGGCGAGATTTTCGCGCAGCCCACGTCTGCCGGCGTTTCCTCGCTAAGAGCCGACCACAGCGTCGCCGAGACATGATCTACGGAAGCGAGCGAGCCCACGTCGAAAGGGAGGCAGAAGGCGGCCACCACGATGTGGAGCCCCTCCAGCTCGAGATCGCTGAGGTCGTTTCGGGTCAGGGAGTCGACGACGACGGGGCCCTCGAGCTCGACGAACTCGGCGCCGACGACGCGGGCCTCGCACTGCGCTGATTGCCTCGCCCAGCGACGGGAATCGACGCAGGCGACCCCGCCCGCTAGTGTACATGCCGTCGTCGAGTCTAGCGACGAGCGCCTGCCACGCGACCGCGCCTCCTCTGTGCACTCCGAAGAGGTCCTCGCTTGAACCCGAGACAGCCCAGGATGCGTAGCAGTGGCTGCCAGAGGCAGGGGCGGCCCGAACCGCAGGTTCGGCACCTGCCGCCCCTCTGGACGGCCCGCGATGGGTACTGCCTGGGACGACGACCCACGGGGCCCCCTCTGGATCCTCCGCCGCCTCTGGCTCGGCCTCCTCGCGGCTGGGAGCGGGCGTTGAGTAAGCGTCGAAACCAGGTGCAGGCTCGTGGGCAGCCCGTGCTCTGGCCGCGGGCCCTCCGCGCATACATTGCGGGCGCGCCCGGCGCGCAGCGCGGGGCGGGCTCGGCCCGAGAAAGCTGAAACTCACTTCCTTCCACTATCATACCCGCCGTGCTCACACCGTCATCAACATCACCACCATCACCACCACCACCTCCACCACCACCACCACCATCATCATCATCACCACACCATCATCATCACCATCATCATCCTCAACATCATCACCTGCATCACCATCATCATCACCATCATCATAATCGTCATCGTCATCGCCATCGGCATCGTCATCCTCATCATGATCCTCCTCCTCATCATCATCATCAGCATCATCATCAGCATTAACATCAACATCTCCATCGTCATCGTCATCGTCATCATCATCATCAGCTGCATCACCATCATCATCATCATCATCATCATCATCATCATCATCATCATCATCATCATCAGCAGCATCAGCATCATCATCATCATCATCATCAGTTTGTCCATCAGAGCTCATCGCCTATCCTTGTTCCTGCATGTGCTTCTCCTGCCCCACCTTCCCTCCTGCCCATTCCACTCCTCGTCCTCCTCCTCGCCGTCCTCCTCCGCATCCCCCTTCTCCACGTCGCCAGTGCAGACGAGGAGACCCCGAACGCTCTCAGGGCCCCCCAAAGCCCGAGAAGGCTGGCGAGCCGCCCCCATAGACTCCAAAAGCCTCGTCGCAAGATCTCTTCAGGCATCCTGACGGCCCACAAGGCTTCCAAGGGTATATTCAGAGCCTCCCTGGGGTTCAGACCTCTAGGCAGGAGGGCGGCGGCGACTCGCCGGAGGCGTTTTTCGATACTCATAAACCATTTCCTGCTGTTCGCGGTCAGCGGAGTCAAAGTATATTTCCCGGAGAAGCTGGTTGATCATCAGAGCCAGCATCATATGAACTACCAACAGAAATAGAAATGTCCACGTGAGAATCGTGATCGATCCTTGAAGTGATACTGTGATCAAGTACAAAGAATCAAAATGATGGCTGTTCATATGCTTGATTAACTTCACGGGTCGCACCACTCGGGCCAGACGAGCAATTCGCACAAGGGAAGGATTAGAGCTGTGCTGGAGTATGTGGCTCCATGCCCACAGGATGACTAAGGTGAGATCGATCCAATTCCATACCTCGAAAAGGAAATCGCGACGCAGCGCTGCTATCCTGATGATGATCTCGATCAAGAAGAAAACTCCGAATATCCACTGGAGTACCTCGAAAACCTGAACAGCATGCGGCCAGTTCTCGACTGAGCTCCCCGAAGCACTTCGATGCCTGGCCTGCTGAGCTAAGTCGAACCCCGCGTACTGCGCCTCCGCGGCGATGACCAGGCCATTCGCGGCGATCATCGCGGCCACGATCCCCTCGAACACTGGATGATTCACGACTCTCCTGAAGCCCGTTTCCGTCTGGATGTTACCCATGCTGTCTGATGGGCGCCTGCGCCACGTCCTCGAGCTCATGGAGACCGTCCTGCTCAAACTCACCTGAGCTCGAGAGCCGCCCAGACTCGAAGAGGATACCTGCCCCTCGGGCAGCAGCGACAAATCGCTCGACCGCTGAACCACCGGAGACAGGCACTCGACGTGGTGCCCGGCTGGCGACGTCGGCAGCGAAGCCGCGCAACAGAGCCCGGTGGAGGAGCGCCCGGAGGATGGCGGGTCGATCAGGTGCACTGCAGTGCGCTTGTCCTGGGGGCACTGCGACCCTGCGCTCCGGGCGCTGCATCTGTTCCACACTGGGTGGTGTCGTCCGGCCTCGGGCCCCGATGACAGATCGATCCAGCTCGAAAAATGCATGAAAAAGATCGGGCCTGGGGCTACGGTCGTGAATTGCCGCGATGCCGCGTTTTGGCTTCGCAGCGTCAAAATTCAGGAGATACTGATGCCGCTGCTTCCCCGACCTCTCCTTGGGGGTGCGTTCCGACCACGATTTCGAAGCGAATCCAGCCGTGGCGACGAGGGCCTCACTGGAGGCCCGGAAAGATTAAAAGAGGCAAGGGGCGGTATCGGTACCCTTTCCTCCTCTGAGTCCTCGCCAGCGGTCGTGAGGGTCCCCTTCATGTGGGTCTCCCCTTCGCCGCCCCGCTGCAGCCAGACGCCCGCCCTGGCGGCGGAGAGCTCGAACCGCAGCCGATGCATCTTGCGCTCCAGGTGGGCGACCTCCGACTGGTGCTTGACCCAGGCGCGCTCCAGCAGCTGCTGGACGTCGTCTGTCCCTGGGGCTTCTGCCTCCGGCGAGCCGGTTGAGGTGGACGGGAGGGGGCGCCAGCGGGTGGACGAGGGGGGGGCGAGTTGGTGGCGGTGGCGGCGGAGGAAAAAAAGAACCCTGGGGAGCAGCCGAGGAGTCCTGATGGATCCTGAGGGCTCCTTTGGCACCCGGAGTGGTCCTGAGGACCCCTTATAGGCAATCCCCCGACATCCCGAGGAAGTCTGAGCACTCTCCTGAGAAATCCCTGGAATTCGAAGGAATCCGAAGGAGGCCCGAGGGGGCTCTGACGAGAATGGGGAGGATGACGAGAGGAAAGAGGAACCGGCAGAGAGGAGGCCTATACAGAAGCATCCCTCAGGTCTCGGGAGGCCAAGACAGGATCGATGTTCGAGGATCGTCTGTCGAGGTTCGAGGATCGAGGCTCGAGGATCGAGGATGGAGCTTCGAGGATCGAGGATGGAGGTTCGAGGACTATTCCTGGTGTCGGTAACGCTTGGCGCGTGGGCGGGGTGGGGCACGTCGGGGCGGGGGTGCGCTGCGATCGCTCAGTGCGCTCGCGAGCACCAGCGTGTGGGCAGGGGGGCAGTGCAGCCCCCCCCCCCCCCCCTATCGGCGTGTCGTTCCCACTGGTCGTGGCCACGAAGACGGCGACCAAGACCTACCAGGAGAAGACAGGCGTCGGGCGTTCACTAATGGGGGGGGCAATAGATGGGGGGGTGGGACAGGTGCACCTTTCGTGCACCTTTCGTACCCCTTCGGGGCCCTAGGGAGCTCGTTGAGGGCCCCCTGAGGGCCCCTTTCGTGCAACCCTCGACGCCCCCTCATACATCGCCCCCCATTACCGAACGCCCGAAGGCGACGTAGACGGGGCTGACCGGGAGCAGGAAGTACGGCCCAGTCCACGCGCACACGAGGAACGGCCTCCTGACGTGGTTCCAGACGACGGCCGTGGAGCAGGAGGACAGGAAGGCCATCGAGGACTGCCTGGCCCACCACCGGGCCGAGAGCGGCAGTCATTACATGCAGCATCCGATTCGAGTCTGCTGGGCTACCAAGGTACCCCAAAAGGGGGACTGCAAGGTGGAGCTCGGCTTCAAGGTCCCAGGCAGCAGCCGCGAGAAGATCTTCGACCCGATGGTGGCTCTGATGAGGACCAACCACAGGGCGCGGCTCCTAGCGGGCCAGGCGCCGCTGGGCCAATTGGAAGACCTCGTCCAGCAGTACCTGGACAAGCACATTCAGGGGGTGCTAAAGGTGCCCCTGGCCCAAAGTGCCCAAAGTGCCCGACCTCTGGGCCTCGTGAGGGGTGCTCTGGAGGCTGTTGGGGCCTCCTTGGAAATCCTGGGGGCACTTCTAGCAACACCCGACATGCGCCAAAGAAGAAGGACACCCAGACCCGGGCAGCCGGCAGGACCAGCGCCAAGACTGCCACCGCCTGCCGAGAAGCAGCGGCAGCCGGAGGGCCATCACCGTCCCGGATGTGGGACGCGCTCCGCCATCGCTTGCTCCTCCTGGGCCTGGGAGAGATGCCAGACTTCTCGGATCCGCAACACTGACCCAAACCCCCGACGTCATGATTTTTGTCATGGCGTCGACGACCGCCGGAGCTCGCGGCCCATTCCCTGGAACCGCTTCTCCATCCTGGCCCGCCTTTTGACGGCCCCGAGGCCCGGCGAGGGCCCCCAAGGGCCGAACAAGGCGAATCCCCTCCCCCCCCCGTCGTGCGTTTTTGGGACGCCCGAAATGGGTACGGAAACAATGGGTACAATGCCCAACAACAAATGTTGCCCCAAACCAGCAGCGGCCGCTGTTGGGCAGGCGGCCTTCTGTCCCAAATGGACACGGGCCGCGGCGGCGCGGACAGCGAGTCCTGTTCAAAATGAACAGGAATTGCTGGTGGGCATTGTGCCCATTCTTCCCGTACCCATCTCGTCCGTGCCGAACACCAGCCATCCGTGCCTTGTTTGTCCTGCTTCCTGCTTCCTCGCCCTCCGCTGCGGGGGTCCCTCCAGGCGCAGTTCCCGCGGCCCCGCCCGTGGGCGGCGGGGCGTCTCGCCGAGCCATTTTTCTCCCCTCGGGGGTCGGGTGCTCTGCGCTTCTCCGCCTGCTGCTCCTCCCTCCTGCTCCCTCCTGCCTGCAGTCAGCTTCGTAAGATCAGAGCGCGCGATGAGTGTGCAAAGGGCCCTGTGAGGCCAAGCCGACACTCTGCGAGCGGGGCGCGCGCGGCCAGCGAAAGCGACCAAGGATGGGCCGAAGGGGAAGGATGCAAGGGTCACCTCGGAGAGCTGCTCATCCTTACTATGCCGTTTGACTGTACATATTTCCATGTTTCAATGTTGTAAGTGAATTGCAAAGGTACTCTCTCGGTCGGCCCGTGGCACCATATAGCAGGTCGTGTGTGGTGACTGAGTGGGGGCCTGGGGCTGCTCTCAGCCCGTTGCGACTTCCCGCTGTCAGACCATGCCGTGGGTTCGCTGGTGCACAGTGCCAGCGAAGCGGCCGCGGCACGGTCGATGGCGTCTCCGCGCGCTCGTTGCGGAATTGTCGATGGCACAGACGTTGGCGCGCCACGGATTAAGTGAGTGAGTGTGTGTGGGGCCCCTCCTACTACGTACTATCGTTACTGTTACCCGGAGTGGGGGGACCCAGGTAATGACTATTACCCGCCAGAGGATGAAAAACAACCTCCTGTCCAATAAACGCCGAGCCTCAAAACGCGAGAGGCTTCAATCCTAATCCGCTCAAGATTGATTCCCCGACCCCTCCTTGCCAGCTTCTTCGAGCTGCGTCCAGCCATGGCCACGAGAACCACCAGAAGCGCGTGAACAACTCGGAAACGACGACATGCCGTCGATATCGCCGACGTCGCGCAGGCAGAGAGGAGCTGCGGCTGGCGGGCAGAACGCCAGGCAAGCCACGAGCGAGCCCGCGCGGGCCAACGGCATCAGCTACAGGACTGGGGCCACCTCGTGCGCGTGAGAAAGAGGAGCTGGGAAAACACTCTCTGTCGCTACTCCGCGCGACGGAAGGCTAAGAAAGAGCCCGGTTCCACCGGCCACGGCGCCAGGGCCAAGACGTGCGTTTGGACGCCCGAAATGGGTACGGAAATAATGTGTACAATGCCCAACGACAAATGTTGTCCCAATCCAGCAGCGGCCACTGTTGGGCAGGCGGCCTTCTGTCCCAAATGGACACGGGCCGCGGCGGCGCGGACAGCGAGTCCTGTCCAAAATGAACAGAGGAACTGCTGTTGAGCATAGTACCCATTCTTTCCGTACCCATATCGATCGTCCCGAGTGCGAGAAGGGCGAAGACCGGCCCGGGGATTTGTTCCTGTATTTTTTGGGTGTTCGTCTTCCCCTCATTTCCCATATTTTCCCATGTTTTTATGGGGAATCGACGATTCATTGTGTCTCTGTGTGTTTTTTTCTCCCCTGCGAGAAGGGCGTGCAGCGGCGTGCAAAAGCGCGCAGGGGCAGCGGCCGCAGGCTCCGTCGCTGGCCCCTCAGGGCGGAGGGCGAGCGCAGAGGCCGATACCGCCAGCTCCTCCTCCGCCTCCTCCTCCTCCTCCTCCTCCTCCGCCTCCTCCTCCTCCTCCTCCCCCTCCTCCTCCTCCCCCTCCTCCTCCTCCTCCTCCTCCTCCTCCTCCTAGCCCCCTGTGCTCAGGAGTTCATCCTTCTGGGGCAGGAGCACCTCGATACCGCGGCAGACAACACACGCTGCGGCAGGCCCCCCCACCCCGCAGGCTCCCCCGCGCGCGCACCGCACATCTCTTGCCATGCATGTTCCTTTTTCTCTGTGCGCTGCTGCGTGGGGGCATGATGTTAACGTTCATTCACTGGAACGCGCAGCATGCTGATTTGGATCGGCTGCACGACCTCTCGGAGGAATTCAGATTCACGGACATTGTGGCGGTCACAAGTACTGGAGAGCGAGTGGCACCAGATCGCTCGCCCATCTTCTCGAACTTGAGGTTTCATTTCGTCATCCGCTGCGGGTACCAACCTGGGCGTCATGTCAACAAAGCGTGTGGGATCGCTCTGCTGCTGAGGAAGAGGACGTTCAAGAGGCGCGACGTGTATGATGTCCCAGCTGTCCTTGCGGCCCTTCAAGGCCGAGCTGCGGTATTTCGTCTTCGGTCGGGTCGGTTCGACGTGCTGGTTCCTGTGATGTACTTCCCCCCGCGGCCGAGCTCACGTCGGGAGGGGATGGAGTCGTGTGTACAGGCTGTTACTACACACGCACGCTACCGAGCGACGGTGGACCTACTCATTCAGTGGCTCGAGAAGGTGCTGACGTGGTCTCAGAGGCGCTCGGCCTTGTTCCTTGGGGTCGACCTGAACGACTCGTTCGGATGGCGTGCTCGCCCAGGGCACATCGTAGACTGGGTCAACTCTCGTGCGCTGGGGCCCTTCGCTCGACATGAGCAACGGTACGCGGCAGATCAGATGTTGGAGGTCTGTGAGAAGCATGCGGTGACCATCGCCTCCACGTGCTACAATGTAGGGGACACGTACTTTGGGTCCCAGTCGTCGAGTTGCATCGCTTTCGTGGCCGTCTTCGCCTGGCAGATGAAGGATATCGTCTTCTGTGGGGCGCTGCGACGGGCCAACCTTCGTCTCAAGCTAGGGAGTCGAAGAGGCCTATGCGATCATGTCCCACTCATCGTGAAGACGAGGTACGACTTTGATTTCAGCCAGAGCACCCCCTCTAGTACTCGATGGGACTTCGCGACCGGTTGGCGAGCGCGTTGAAGAGGGGGGCTGGAGTGCACGAGTTCATGTCAGATATTGAGGACAAGTTTAGCCAGGCTCCTGATTTTCACGATCTTCTCCTCCACGAGTCGGCCCCAGATAGTGCATGGGAGAAGTGGGTTTCAATGGTATACTCCACGGCCGAGAAGCACTTCGCTAAGGGCAGTGTCGTGGATCCGCTGGTGGTGCAGTTTCAGCAGGAACGTAGTCGGTTGCTGCGTGAGCGGCGTGATGCTCGGGAGCGTGGCACTGGCGACCTGGAGTCCAGCCTACAGCTGGCCCGATGCAGCCGACGGCTGCGGCATCTGCGTCGAGGTCGACAGGAGGAGGCTCTCGGTCAGGTTGTGGAGGAGCTTCAGCAGGCGTGGGCTTGTCGGAAGCATGCGGAAGTTTGGCGCTTGGCACATGATGTTGCGGGCCGCTGCTGTGGCCCGAAGCGTCGTCGGTACAACGGAGCTGAGACCTACGCCCCCAGGGTGGAGGAGATCAGGCAGTACTCCAGTGGGGACGGCCCCTCAGGGGGCTTCGCGGCAGTCCCAGTGGACTTCGCCGACTACCAAGCTCGTCTCCTGGAAGACCTTCCTCGGCCGCCAGCCTTCGGGAGCGACAACTTCCTCCACGTGGAGCTCGGCCGCGACGACTTGGAGGCAGTGACGGAGCTTGCGGCTAAAGCTCCTCGGCGGAAGGCGGCGCCTGCCCACTCCATCCCGACTGAGATCATCATGCTCGTGCTGGACCCGCTTCGCAGGTTCGATGGCACGTACCGTCGTCCATGTCGGGAGGCTCGAGGTGACGAGGATGAGGGGGGAGCTGGTGAAGGTGATCCTCGCCCTGGGGGTCGCGTGGAGTACGTTGCTCGTCATAGGCTGGCGGGGGACCGTCGTGGGCTGGGTACTGAGACGGTGTCGATTTCGAACGATCGTAGTCTGAAGGCGCTGCATAAGATATTTCATCATATTCGGAGAGTGCAGCGTGTTCCAGTTATATGGCATCATTCTCGGGCGACGGGGCTGGATAAGCATAACAACAAGGATGGCTTCGCGGCGCGACGCTTTATTCATGGATTATGCCGCATGGGAGTGCTGTGGTTCAAAGGGCAATTACAACGCGGCCGAGCTGATGAGACCCCCGATCGGGAGCACGGTTATCATGTCGGTCGCAGTCGGGAAGGGGCGCTCATATGTCAAGAAGCGCTCCTGGGACGGCTACGTGGGCTGGGGGTGTCGACGGTGACGGCGAAGGAGGACATGGCTAACGCTTTCGGATGTTCGACGTTCGAGTCGTTGCGTGAGACGGTGGAGGCCTCTATCCAGCCAGATACGCAGTGCTACTTCCATCAGCGTCATGAGAACAGCACCTTCACGATTAGGGGGGTCGACGGGGAGCAGACGATGCATAACCTGTGGGGAGCTTTCATGGGCGACAGCCCTGCGGCGGTGTTCTTCGCGCGAACGTTCCGTCGGCCTGTTCAACAGTGGACGGACCTGCTCCGCGATCAGACGTGGCACGGACGTCCTCCCCCTCGGCCAACTACCTACACTGAGTGGCCGACCCCGATCGTATCCTGTGGCCCAGCGAGGCCCTGTGCACGGCGTGGGTCCCGATCCTCCAACGCCCTGTGGATTTGTCGTGTCGGATATACGCTGATGATACGAACAAGACGCATGTGGTAACGACGGCCAGGAACGCACAGTACACCCTGGAGCAGGCGCATGCTCACCTTCAGACTTCACTTGATAAGAATGGTTATTCTCACAATGCTGGGAAAAGCTGCGTGTCACCATCGTTCGTCGGAGTGGGGGCTAAGGAGCACAACGCCGCCGTGTTTGGGGGGTACGCTCGTCTTCCTGGTACCGTGCAGTTTGACAACATTGCGTTGGGTATCCAGACTGCGGTGAATGGGGGTCCAGGGGGAACTCCAGAGGAGGATTCAGGCGTGTCGTCGAGGTTACTACTCCATGGGGAAGTTCTGGGCCAGGAATCGCGTCTGGAAGTTCACTCGTATTGTGTTCGGCGCCGTGGTCCAGGGCGCGCTACTCTCGGGACTCACGACGTTGGTACTCTCAGAGGGCACGCGGCCGATCCGAGGAGTCCGCGCAGACCTCCGGGGAAGTGTTGTCTCATGCAGTGTTGTGGTTCGCTCCTCCATCCTCCTCCTCGCCGCCGTCCTCCGTCTCCAAGTGGGGAGCAAAACGGCATCCACGCCGCTGGTCCCTGGGGACCTCTCCTAGGACGAGTTCTGACCAGGATGCGGCGGCGAACCCACCCGTGGCGACGCATGCCAAGACTCAAAAGGAGCAAACGAAGCAAGGGCAACAGTATCGGTACCAGTTCCTCCTCCTCCTCCTCCTCCTCCTCCTCCTCCTCCTCGTCCTCCTCTTCCTACTCGTCCCTGACGGCATTGGTGTCTTCAAACGCAGCCGCGTCCCCCAGGGAGGCCCAGTCGGCCCATCCCTGGGGGAGTAGAGCAAAATCGAGACGATTAGGGACCAAGGTCCCGCAGACAGGGGGGGAAAGGAGAAAGAAGATAAATGAAATATGACCTCGACGGGGGGGCACCGTTGGCAGTGGCGTGAAAAGTGTGGTTGCGTGGCTGCAGAAAAGGTGGGTATCGGCCCTTTGGCTGCGTGGTTTTGTGGCTGAACCAGGCCCCCCCTCCTGCGAGTCGCCCGGCCCCGCTGGGCCAGCGCTCTGGAAGGTGCCCTGGGCCCCCCTCCTCTGAGGTGCCCACGTTGGTCCCCCGCCACTTGACATAGCGGTTGGAAGCAGGTTCCGATTGAGAAGGGAAGAGGTTGGCGCAGCAAGTTGCTAACTTAAACATTAAATCATGTTACGCGTGAGGATGGCAAAGGTTGGCGCTGCATGGTGAGGTTGCGGAGATTATTCCGCGGGGGCCACTGCGGGGGGGCGCTCGCAGGCGAGGAAAGGCCCAAGGGCCTATCCCTCTGCCCATAGGAAGCCCCCACAGGCGTCCAAGAGGGCGACGGCGAGATCCCTCGCTTGCTAGCAGTCGTAAGGTTCCCAGCGCGTCGGCCTCTTGGCCGCCACGGGGTTCCCACCGAGTGCGAGGGAGGTTTGGGCTCTCCCCCGATGGTGGCGCGAGGCACCAGCCATTCTCGCCAAGGTAGATGGCAGAAAGGCCTCAGCTCCTGCACAGGGGACCTCCCCCAAGCAGCCATCATCCCCATGACTGGTGCCCACCCCCGCCGAGGCAGGAGTAGGGTGCCCAGATCATGGGAGTGGTGGCGGCTCGGGGGGGTTCCACCGTGCGCGGGGGTGGTTTCTGCCACCTGTGGCGGTGGCACGGGCCCGTGTAAAGATGCACAGCACTGTAACGCTTGGGAACAGGTGGAGGTGCGAGGCCATATGGACGCACTCTGTAGCGGCGAAAAGTACACGCTGCGACCGTTGGTCGGCCGACGGCAGCCGGTGCCGCGGCCGCCCCGGCCCTTGCCAGGACGGCCGTCGGCGCGCCCCACTGCCCAGCCCCCCCCCCAACGCTCTAGCCCTCCCCGGATAAGACCGACCCCGCGCCACCACAAGAGGAGGGGATTGAGGAGGTTAGTTGGGCGAGGTGGCGGGAGACGGGGCTGCAAGAAGGCGAGCCAGTTGGGAGTGGAGGTTGGTCGAGCCTTTGCGTGCCGCGGGTGAGAATGCCCCTCGGGGGGCCACGCGCTGCCTGTAGCAATGCTACACGCGCCATTGCGTGGGGAAGCTCCGCGGGGGCCCCCGCTGATCGCAGCCGCCACTGATGTTCGCGCTGCGAAGGACTGCCGTGGAGAAGGTGGAACCCCATGCCACCAGCTGCGCTGCTTCCGTCACGCGGGCAGGAAGTGGCAGCCGGCGGCCCCGTCTGCTGCGACGCGCGAAATAGACGCGCGAGGACACAGCGCGCGGACTGGCCGCTGCTAGGCGGGTCGGATCGCGAGGGTTGCCTCGGCGTCGTGGGCGATCAGGGGGGGGGCTCCTGATTCGCCGTAGTTGGGTCGTGCTGGTCGCGCTGGTTCGCTTTGACGGCGTCTGCGAAGGTCGGCCATGGTTCCCACGGGTCGGGCCCGCAGACTGCAAAGGCCTCCTTGTCCGTCTTCTGCTTGTTGCTCTGGTGGATGCTGCCGCGGCGTCCGTCTGCGGGCTGGGACTTCAGCGGCTTCCATTCGGAAGGCGCGCGGGACACGTCCTGCTCTGTGGCGTGGTCAGTGATATCGTTGTGGATCGTAGCGGCTGCGTTGCAGTCGTTGTGGGCGGCGTGCGGCTTGTTCTGGTGCGGTCCTGGATGGCGCCGCGCGGTGCTGCTCCATTCGGCTCGGTCCCCGATGAGCGCGGTCCGCTAGGGCTGCCACATAGTGTTGTTGGCGTGCTCCGCCGCCTTCGGTCCTGAACTCGGCGGCTGCAGATCCAGCTGTCGACCTTGGAGTGGCGCGGTCCTGATGTGCTCGTAGCTAGATTGCATCAGGTCGAAAACTGTCGGTGGGTCGGGCTGCGGCTGTAGATTCTGCCGATGGCGTGGTTCGCCCCTGGGTAACGGGGTGCCGTTGTTGATCAGCTCCGCCATCTTGACCGTTGCATCGATTGCGAATCCCCTCTGGCAGTATGTGGCATGGAATGGCGTCGGCATAGATGTAGTGCGTCGCATGGCTACCCTTGCTTCCCATGAGGATGTCTCTATTCTGCTGTTCCGCTGCTGCTGGCTCAGGGATGTCGTCGTAGCTGCGGTGCTGCGGGTTGTTCAGCATTTAGGTCAGCTGGCGGTTGGCGTAGTTCGCCGAATCCAGTTGTCCCTGGGTCACGTGGAAGGGGCGCGCCGCCCGCGGCTGGCCAGACTTGCAGTAGCTGTTGAGAGCCCCTCCTGCGCACGCCATGACCTGGTCGCACTCGATGCGGAGGCCTGGGCCCGCCGCTGCGCCCCTGCTGGTCTCCGACGCGCTGGGCAAATCGAGCGCCTGGTCAAAGTGGCGAGCGATCACCTCGTGCGCTTGCACCTTCGCGGTCACGCGGTCACGCCATCGAAGATAGTATGATGCCCTCGATGGACGGCCGTCGCGCCTGGCCGTCGCGCCCACGTATTCGGCGGCGGCGGCGGCGGCCTCGCGCCCATCTCCCTCGCCCTTCTTGGGGGGGAGTGGGACCCCGCCCCCCGCTCGTCCCGAGCGGCGAGCGTGTCCACGACCACATAGTGGCCAAGCCCTCGACGATGCCGTGGATGCGTTCCTTGGCGCCTACTCCCGTTGGCACGCCCGGTGGTGGCGGGGCCCGGGGCCGGCCAGCGACCAGCGAGCTCGCTGGCCGCGCCCCGGCTCCGCGCGGCGTCGCCGTTGGCCCTCGGGGTCGCTTCGACGGGTTCGGCGTGGTTTGGCTCGCTGCGGCCCCCGTGTTTGCTCCCGTGGTCTCGCTGGGCGGTCGGAGCTGGCTTGGACGATGCCTCTTGCCACGGCTGTGGCGTGCTCGGCTGTCTGCGCTCGCTGCCGCGCGCGCCGCCTGCTGCGGTCGGTGGCATGAAGAGCGCAGGCGTCAGCATGGCTGATGGGGCCTTGTAGCGCGGCAGGAGGTCGCTGCATGCGTCTGCGTCGCGTCGTTCGCATCGCCGCCTTTGGCGGATCGCAGTCTTGGGGATGAGCGCGCACATCGTTCCTGATGTCTGTTCCCTCGCGGATGGAGGACGCCGTGCCCTCCGTGGTCGGGGCGGCCAAATGTCCGGGCAATAGTGCAGTCAACGTCAAAGTGTGCTGTCTGCTCCTTTTGGATACGGCATGCATGCGGTCTATCGTTGTGGAGAGCGGCTGCGCCGCGTGGATCTCGGCGACGATCAGGAGAGCCCCCTGCCAGGAGCCGAGATTGTCGTCTTGATTGGAAAGGAGTAACTGCGCGAGGCGGCCGCTGTCGGTGTCCGAGCGCTTCAGGTTAGTCGCATCGCTGTCGCTCATGTAGTCAACTGCTGCCTTGGGTCGGTCTACGCTGGCCCTGAAATCGCTTCGTCGCGGTACTTCGCGATGACGGAGTCCAAGGAGGGCATGCCGACTGCGGAGGACCGAACCTGCGGCGATGGCGACCGCTGCCTCGGGGGCGTCGGAGGCGTCGGCGGCGGTGGTGGCTGCGCCCTGCTGGGCATGGCCATCGGCGGGTGCTGGATGATGTTGTGGTTCGTGTCGAAGAAACACTCAGCATTGTCGGCTGATAGAGCTGTCAACCAGCCTGGTTGCAGGAGCACGTTGCCTGGGTATGTCCACGCGGTTTTTCTAGTGCCCAGATTGAACTAGTGCACCTGGTATGTCCAAACGAAGGCCGTACCCTCGTACTCTGTAGGCGATCCGTGAACTTGGTAATGGTAGACGATGGTTGGGTGCTAGCGGTACTCCAGGGAATCCACAGCGTCGGGTTGCTTCAGCGAGCGCATGTGCGTTCCAGGTCGGGTAGTCCGGTGGGATGAATGGCGGTTGTGGGTTGCTCTGTGGTGGAGGCTGGGCCT
This sequence comes from Prorocentrum cordatum, assembly GCA_963575745.1. Classification (NCBI taxonomy): domain Eukaryota; class Dinophyceae; order Prorocentrales; family Prorocentraceae; genus Prorocentrum; species Prorocentrum cordatum. The sequence continues at coordinate 113,782 of CAUYUJ010019913.1, read as the reverse complement.
GGTTGGGCGCCGGGTGGGGCGAATGGGCCGTGATTGCCCTGCTGACTGTCTTTGGGATCGCTGGAGTCGCTTGCTCACGTCTTGGCCACTCATGTCTTACAATCGGAATGGAATGATGGTGTGTGTGGGGGGGATACGCGTGGCAAGCTCGTTGAACTGGATATCCGCCTGGTAGTCGTCTTTCCGGTTGTCGTATTTGGATGTCCCTAGTCTGTCCAACATGCGGAGGCCTTCACGTCACGGCGGATGTCGGGAGTGATGCGCGACATCAGGTTGTGGATGTCGGTGACCGCGGTCTCCATGCAGCCGTAAACAAGGATGCTCGCTGGTTCTACCATCCGCGCCGCCTCGAATTGTGGTTGGTTGGGACGCGATGGCCCGCGATCCCCTCGTCGTAGGTGGCGTCGACTGGCGCGTACCATGGTACCCCTTCAAAACCAGGCCAAGTCGGTTGCTGTGTGAGGGTGTGCCGAAGTACATTTCGCACCTTTCCTGGATCTCGTTGTGGTTGATGGGCGCCCTGTACACCGCCCTGTAGTTCTATAGGTAGTGGAGTTCCTCGTCGGTGACCTCGGCCATTGGGACTACTTCGCCATTGGGGTCCCCTTCCTCCGCGTGAAGGCCCGTTCGGGTCTGAGGCGTAATGGGCAGATTGGTTTCTTTTGAAGAGTAGGTTATCACTGCGAAGGTGCATGCCATTGGCTCCCGTGGTGACGACAGGTGTGTCGGCCAAGTCAAGCAGAAGAAGTAGGGCCTCACTTTGGTCCAAGACGTTGCCAATCTGGTCTGCCGCGTGGGGGATGTACGTGATGTCGTGTCTCTGCGAGTGGATTGTTTTACGCTCGGCGTCTTGGAAGTCTGCCCTCTTCTGCACCTGTGCGGACAGCACTTTATGAATCTGGTCGACGTTGTCCATTTCTGTTACTGGTGGGCCCCTCCTCCTCCTCCTCCGCCTCCTCCTCCTCCTCCTCCTCCTCCTCCTCCTCCTCCTCCTTCTCCTCCTCCTCCTCCTCCTCCTCCTCCTCCTCCTCCTCCTCCCTCTTACCCCTCCTTCCTCCCCCCTCGGAGGGCAGCCTCCCCCGCGCAAAGCGCGCCCGTGGGCGCCGCTCCCAGCGGGCTCGGCGCCAAGCGCGCCATGGCTCTCTTCGTGCTGCCGCGGCGCACCCCGGCAGGGGGGGGGGGGGGGCGACGCTGCACACCACGCCGTCTGCTCGGCTGAGGACGCGGAGGACGCGGAAGACGAGGAGGACGAGGACGACGGCGACGAGAAAGACGACGAGGGAGAGGACGACGACGACGACGCCGAGGACGCCGAGGACGCCGAGGACGAAGACGAGGACGACGACGAGGACGACGACGAGGACGTCGACGACGACGACGTCGACGACGACGACGAGGGCGACGACGACGACGACGACGACGACGATGACGACGGGCACGTGCCACGGGACGCGCCACGGAGTGTGCCAGGGAACGTGCCATGCGACGAGTCAGGGGACGTACCAGGGAACGCGTCAGGAAGCGTGCCACAGGACGTGGCACCGGACGCGACACGAGACGCGCCAGCGTCGCGCCAAGGGACGAGCCGCGGATCACCATGGAGACTCCTCGAATCTTCGCGCCTCGTTCTCAATCGAGATGTCAAGGACCCTGCGATCGCTTGTGAATTATGCCGCGTCCGCTCTCCCTGGGCTACGATCCATCCTAAATCCCGATGGACCGCACTCCCAGCGCCACGATCACTGGGAAGTGACGTTGCGTCCGCTCTCCCAGAACCTCGGCCCCTCCTAAAGTACGCGGCGTCTGCGATCCCAGGGCCACAATCCCTTGTACATTACGCGAGATTCACGCTCCTAGTGCCAAGATCCTTCGTAAATTACCCGGCCTCCGCGCTGCCAGGGCCAAGATCCCTCGTAAATTACGCTGCGTCCGCGCCCCCAAGGCCAGGATCCTATGTAAATTACACTGCGTCCGCGCTCCCAGGGCCAGGATCCATTGTAAATTGCACGGTGTCCGCGCTCCCATGGCCACGATCCCTGGTTAATAAATATGCTTCCGCACTCCCAAAACCACCTGGGCAGCCTTGGGCGCCCAGGCCTCCCAAGTCATGCAAAACAAGCGGTTCGCTCGAGACATCCTCGAGAATTGTGCGCACATGACGCGGAACCCTCGAGCGGGCACGCACAACATCAACTCTTTCTCGTTTTCTGCTAAATGTCTGGGCCTCCTGACTTCGTTATCTTTCAAGGATTCTGGGCAAAACGCGCCGCACCACGAAGGAAAGCGGTGGCCTGCGGACCCAGTTATTTATCGAGGATCGGACATGGGGGGCGCATTTTCCTCGAGTGGGCACGCGAGAAACGCACTTCTTCAACCACAAACATAAGCTTACCTCGCTATTTGCTGGGATCTTCTGACCCGAGTCAATCCAGCCCTGGGTCAGCCAGGCCTTGCAAAATCCTGCAAGATCCTGCACCCAAGCCCGGGTCAATGCGAAGGATCCTGCAAGATCCTGCAGGATCATGCACCCAAGCCCCAGGTCAGTGCGACCCTGGCCCTGCATGATCCTGCAAGATCGGGCGTCCTGGCGGACCCCCGTTTGCATTGACCCCCGTCTCAAGGCTCACCAAATCTATAGCAAAGAACTCCACTGGCCTCCTGCAAGTCAACCCGGCGGGTAAACCCTACCAAGAGAACACCCTGTGCAAAACCCCTCTCTGGGAAGAACAGCTGAGATCTACTCCATGGGGGGAGGAGGGGACGGTTTCCCCAGGTAGGCGACCCGAGGAGGGGAGGGCGAGGAGGGGGAGAAGAAGGAGGAGGAAGAGGAGGAGGAGGAGGAGGAAATGGGGGAGGAGGAGGGGGAGGAGGAGGAGGAGGAGGAGGAGAGAGGAGGAGGACGGGTCGCCTAACGGAGAAACCCTCCAGGGATGAGGGGGTGCGGGGGCCCGCGCCGCCGATCGGCAAAACAGTGAATATGACAACGATCGCCTTCCGAACCCAAACTGTTCCCTGTGAGGGTGGGATGTCGCCCGAAGGAGTGGTGCCCCTCGGGTGGCTAATGGATCGGCAATCTAGGGTGATCCCGCGGTCCCATCGACTCAGACGCGTTTTGGGAGGCCTAGAACCACTGGGGTTACGGCAGGTTGGCGTCGCACTGGCGTCGCCATCAGTTCTTCTGATATAGCGATCGCGGCTTTCCGATTGCATAGATCGCTCAATGTCAGGCGACTCCACGCCAACGGCGGAGTTCAACCCTGGACACCCGCGCCAGAGTCGCCGCCGCGTAAACGCGGCGCGAACATACCGCAGTAAGGAGGGGGTCCTCCAATAGAGTGAAGTCCGAGAGGTCCAGACACTTGCCAGTTCAACAGCGCCTTGAATGCGCAGTGGCCGCGCGACAGGGCGCGGCAACAGGGAGACACGAAGATCAGATGCTCCCCCTCCTCCCGCGCTCCTCGATGCTCCCGGTGGGTTCCGCTAGGCGTCGGCACGCACCCGTGGCAGCCCCGACGCGCTCACTGCCTCCGCCGAGCGACTCCTCCACGGGTGCACATCGTCTGCCCGTCGAGGAACGCCAGAAGGAGTGACGTCGTACGAAAATATCGTGGAGGCCCGTCCACAAGAAACCTTCCACAGGAAACCTAACTCTGAGACACCAGGATGTCCATGTTTTCTTGGTGTGGGAACGTCGCGCCTTCCATAGCAAAACCATCGAAACCCAAGAAACCCAGGGCACCCTGGAGGCGAGCAGGGTGCTTCTTGGCATGGGCCTCTACTGTAGACGCGCCCCTGGCCGCCCATAGAAGCGAAGAATGCCCTGGCCGCCGAGACGGCATCGGAACGAGGAGATCGGGCGTGCCCAACGGGGCTCGTCCAAGAGCTCACCACGCCTCGCCTCCGGGCCCAAAATCGTACAGTGGAGGCCCGTCCACAAGAAACCTTCCACAAGAAACGCAACCTTGAGGACCCCATCGAGTTGTGGTGTGGGAGCGTCACGCCTTCCACAGCAAAACCATCGAAACCCAAGAAACCCAGGGCACCCTGGAGGCAAGCAGGGTGTTTCTTGACATGGGCCTCCACTGTATGCGGGGAACTTCGGAGGGGCAAGCGAAGCGCGGCGATCCTGGACTGTGAGGCCAAGCGACGAGCGTAGAAAAGGGCAACCACCAAAGACACATCGGGGCTAGGAAGAGGCGGAGGAGCCCGATCAGCCCTCGAGGCCACTCCCCTGTGCGCCCACAGTGACGTAGAAACCGCCGAGACTATCACAAGCGAGCACTGAAACATTTACGCGCCCCCTCCGCTGAAGCCCTCCCTACTCTCGTGTCGAAGAGGGCCCTGACACAGCAGGCGAACGCTATGAGAATCAGGACGACAGGAGCGACGCCGAGTCTCGACCGACTGGCCTCGCGGCCGAAGCGGGGATTGTGCCAATACCACGTGGAGCCGCGAGAAGGCCAAACTGTTTCCCGGACATCTTGCATCGACCTCCTGCTCCCGAGTGCACGGTTCCCCCAGGGCCGTAGGCGACCCGAGCAGGAGGAGCAGGAGGAGGAGGAGGAGGAGGAGGAGGACGAGGAGGTGGAGGAGGAGGAGGGGGAGGAGGGAGGAGGAGATGGAGGATAGAGGAGGAGGAGGAGGAGGAGGAGGAGGAGGAGGAGGAGGAGGAGGGAGAGGAGGAGGAGGAGGACGGGTCTTCAAAATTCTAAGCCCTTCGGAGAAACCCTCCGCTCCAGAGCCCGCAGCCGTCCGTGAGGCCCCGCTCCCCCCTCCGCCCGGCGCCCGACGGAGATGTCGCAGACGCCAGACTCGTCCGCGTCCAGCAGCACCTGTGCCGGGGGGGGGCCACAGCTGCCCCCTGAGGGAGGAGGATGAGGAGGAGGAGGAGGAGGAGGAGGAGGACCTCGGCGCTGCAACTTTTCGCTCCGGGCGCTTCTGCCCAGTGTCGGGGCCCAGGACCATCGCAGAAGGATGCAGCTCGGAAGACATGTGGCAGAGAGATGGGGGGGGTCCTGGGGCTCCAGTCGTGATTTTCCGCGCTGTTGCATTTTGCCGCAGCGTCGGATCTCTGGGTGAGGTGCAGCGGAGGCCAATCCACAAGAAACCTTCCACAAGAAACGCAACCTCGAGGAACCCCAGGATGTCGATTGATGTTTGGTGTGGGAACGTCACGCTTTCCATAGCAAAGCCGTCGAAACCCAAGAAACCCATGGCACCCTGGAGGCAAGCAGGGTGTTTCTTGGCATGGGCCTCCACTGTAGCAGGTGCGCGCGGACATCAGGATTCAACAGCACGTGGGTCCTGATGGCCGCTCCCATCTTCTGCTGTGGGCACCGTGAAGAAGCCCGAGGGGGCAGCGGCATTTCCTTGGCCGCGAGCCCCGCGATGCGCGGCGCGCGGTGATCTTCCCGACCTCGCAAGGCCACCGTGGCGAAGAACAGCTCTCTGGCCCGCGCCGCGGCGCGCGGAGCGCAAAGATCCTCGCGCCTCTGGGGGTGACCCGGATCTCGCCTCGCAGGCACGGCGCAGGCGCCTGGGGAGACCGTCTCGCTGCGCGCGAAGTCCTCCGCGCAAGGCTCACGGAACCCAGGCAGATCGGAGCGCGAGGAACCTCTACGAGGTGGTCGGCACGCTGCATGTACGGTATGACGCCCTGGCCCTGGGCGCATCTCCCCTCCGAGCGTCGCTTTCCTGGGGTATTTGGAGTCCCGAAACGGTGCGGTGACGGACCGTGCGGTGACCTCGAAATCCCCCAAGACCTCACCGCACGGTCCGTCACCGCACGGTTTTGGGACCCTGGAGGCCCACGTCGCCCGAGACATCCTCGGAGAGGGACCCGAGTCCCAAAACCGTGCGGTGACCCCGAATCCCCGCCGACTCACCGTACGGTGTGGTCACCACACCGTTTGGGGGCCCCCGAGGGGTAGGCTCACCCAGAAAACGCCCGAAGACGGCGCTGCGATCCCATGGAGACTACAACGATCTCCCCTAGATGCTCCAAAGCCCCAAGAGCGTTTTCAGGCGAAGCCCGAAGAGGCAACCAACGAGACGCTCGGGGGAAAATAACGTTGAGCAAATTAAAGTAAACTGATCGACCCACAAGCCATGAAAGGGATTTAGAAGTGCGGCGCATGGACATTTTATAAAGGACATCAGTTGGGCGATAGGCAATGGCAATACTGAAGATGTCGATGGTGATGCTACTGTGCCAGGGGCTGGGTTGTGCTGCGCTGTTCGGTGCCGTACCGCACAATGACGTGCCATCGGACGCGCCAGGGG
>CAUYUJ010019913.1:95000-102500 GCA_963575745.1 Prorocentrum cordatum | reverse complement strand
TAGGGAGCTCCACCGAAGGCCCCAATGCCACCGCCCGCATGCGTCACCCACGCCCATTCCGGCACACAGCTCTCGCGTTTCGTGGCCCCATAGGCAGCTCCACCAAAGGCGCCAGTGGCTGCGTTCGCATGCGCCCACCGTATCCATGTCAGCACACCCATCACACGTTTCGCGACCCATAGGGAGCTCCACCGACGGCCCCGATGGCTGCGCTCGCACGCGCCCACCGCGCATATTTCGGCACACCTCTCACGCGTTTCGTGGTCCCATCGGGAATTCCACCGACAGCCCCAGTGGCTGCGTTCGCATGCACCCACCGCACATATTTCGGCACACATCTCACGCGTTTCGTGGCCCCACCGGGAATTCCACCGACGGCCCCAGTGGCTGCGTTCGCATGCGATCACCGGACAATTTTTGGCACACCCCTCACACGTTTCGTGGTTTTATAGGGGGTTCCTCCAAATGCGGTGAATACAACGACGGTGCTCACAACTGTATATGGTTAGATCCTTCGCCAGGTGAGCGTTGTTTTATTCGGCGTTCCGACATTGGGCGGAAAGGGGGGGGGAGGGGGGTCAAGGGTGACATTTAAGACTATGTGGCGTGAGGTGTTTCTCAGCATAATTATTTTCATCATCGTCACCATCATCATCTTTACCATCATCATTATGTTCCTCCTCCTCCTCCTCCTCCTCCTCATGTTGATTATCGTCTTCAGCCTGTCTTCGGACTTCCTCCGGGTCTCTCCAGCCAAGATCCGGCCAAGCAGCCTGAAGGCACGAACGTCTTGGGCCCACGAACCCTGTGAGGGTACCAACAAAAACAAAAAAACAAAAAAAACTTGGAGGGTACAAACAAAAACCAAAAATCAATGGTTTTCGTGCCTTCGGACTTCCTCCGGGTCCCTCCAGCCCAGATCCGCCCAGGCAGCCTGAAGGCACAGACATCTTGGGTCCACGAACCCTGTGAGGGTACCCAAAAAAAAAACAAGAACCCCCCCCCCAACAAAAACAACAAACATTGTGAGGGTACCAAAAAAAAATCAATGGTTTTCATGTCTTCGGACTTCCTCCGGGTCCCTCCAGCCCAGATCCGCCGAGGCAGCCTGAAGGCACAAACGTCTTGGGTCCACGAACCCTGTGAGGGCACCAAAAAATATAAATGTATATATATACATATATATATATATATGTAAAAAAAAAAAAACTGTGAGGGTACAACAAAAAATCAATGGTTTTCGTGCCTTCAGGCTGCCTGGGCGGATCTGGGCTGGAAGGACCAGGAGGAAGTCCGAAGATACGAAAACCACAGATGTTTGGTTTTTCTGGTACCCTCACAGGCTGTTTTTTTGTTTGTTTTGTTATTTTTGTTTTTGGGGTACCCTCACAGGGTTCGTGGACCCAAGACGTTTTCTGATTGTTTTTGATTGTCCGGATTTCTTATTGTTTTTGATTGTGCGGATTTCCCATTTTTTCGATTGTATGGTTTTCTTATTGTTTTTCATTATAGGGTGTTCTTATCGATTTTCTTGTTGGAGGCTTCTTATCATGTCTCATTGTACCAACCCCCTCCTCCCCACTACTTCGCCCTTCTCCTCCCCCTCCGTCCTGGCCTGGGAAGCGAAGAGGCGAAGAGGCGGAGGGGGAGGAGGGGGAGGAGATATGATGATGATGGTGATGATGACGACGGTGATGACGATTAAGATTATGATGACGATGGTGACGATGATGATGATGATGGTGATGATGACGAGGGCGAGGGCGAGAAGGGATGATGATGATGAAGATGACGACGACGACGATGATGATGATGCTGATGATGATGATGATGACTGTGACGATGACGCAGAGGACGAGGATGACGAGCGACCATGATGATGGCGATGATGATGATGATGATGAGGAGGATTCGGGGTAAGAGGGATGACGATGATGGTGGTGATGATGAGGAGGAGGAGGAGGAGGAGGGGGGAGGAGGACGACGACGACGAGGAAGAAGAGGGGCAGGAGGAGGATGAAATGGGGACGGAGGCGCTTTGATTCAGTACCGGCTGTACTTTGCGGTTGAACTCTGAGGTTGATTTTGGCGGCGGTGGTAAGACGTAAGACATTTGGTTGCCGTGTTACGTAAAACCAGATTGTGTTTTTGCAAAGCCGGCTTTTTACTTACAGCATGGCGCCTTTTTGGCTTTCTCGTGGACGCGATATTCGCCACTGCGGCTTCGACAACGCAACGCGGAAGCACCACCACAACAACGACTTTGCCGCAGGGCTCCTCGTCCGGTTCCTCACTTACGTGGGCCTCCGTTTGCTCCTGGGGTTCTTCAAAGGCTCTTGGGCGCAATCGCGTAGTAGAGGCGGTAGTAATAGAATTAGTCGTATTAATAGGAATTACGATATTAGGAACAAGAGATAGTAGCATGCGCGATTGCGTCTGCAGGTAGTTCCTTCCCAGCTTCGTTCTTGGATTCGTCCTACGACGACGACGACGACGAGATGATTAACATCCGAGAGGCAGAGGCGGCGGTGGAGAGGCGGATTGGGAAATTCGGCGCTGGCAAACCTCGGTCGTTCTACCACTACAAGAACAACAATGTTATCCGAGCTTGGGATAAGGGCTCGAAGTATATGAAAGGAGCTCCCACACAAGTGACCCCCACGCTTGTCTTCAACGTTCATTTGCATCGGCATTACATCAACGATGCGGATACATTCACAAACGTCCTCAAACTTTACCGTCGGCTCCCGGACGACGCGTACTACGGGAGCGTCTTGCCGGAGGGAGGACGAAGAAACAACGAGTTCAGGACGCCATGCGTGCAAATTCAGATTCCGAGAAAATCGTAAATCCAAGAAGTAATACTGTTTACGAACAAATAAGTTTTCACGCATTTTCAATGTCCATATGCTACAACCGTTGTGACGCACCTGCGGCGCCGCTGTTTTTTCTCGCACGTTTTGCTTTTAAACCGAATTCTTCACATTTTTCTTTGAAAAAAATACATCTTGGAAGTAATGTGGTTTTCACGCAGTTTTGGTTTCAAGCATCTCTATTGCGTCTCCTATATGTGTCCACACTTGTGGAGCATCTTCGGCCTCGCTGTTTTTTTTTCAGGTACGTCGGCGGTGTTGGCGGCAATACAGAAGTCCAAGAAAACGCAGCAGTCGTACAGGACTTGCTGATTGACCCTGCTTCCTTCGACCCTGTCAAGTACGAGCATGCCTGCAAAGGCGCCTTCCTCATCCGGGGGACCGAACCGTCCAACCTGTTGACGGGGAGCCACGGGGCGAGCGACGGCATTCGAATCGAGTCCCACGTAATGACCGAAGCGGCGGCCGTCGCCAAGCGCCTGGCCGGCGCGGGGCAGGGGAAACGCACGCTGGACGGGAAGCACCCGATTGCCATAGATTCGGTCAACGACTCGTCTAGTTTGTTGGGCTTCAAGTTCGTCTTCTCGTTCATCTTCTACCAGATCGTTTTGGACATACACCAACACTGTTCGAATGAAACGTCGTGGGGGGGAACATCGCGTTGTGGGTCTTGAAGTACCGTGCGCCATGAACGTCTTCCTCGGCATCCCCCCGGGGGGGCCGATACAGCACAGTATCGTCAGCAACACGAAGCAATCCCAATATTTGTCGTACATCGAGAAGCTGACGGTCTTTTTGAACTCAGACCCGTGGCTCTCCAAAATACTTTTGCAAGGAACTGAGCTACCACGACGTAGAGTTTTGCTTTGTGAGTATAGGAAGCTGTTAGTAGGCACCGGCTTGGCCTTGCACGGGGACAACAGTCTGCCGGCTCCGTAAAAGCAGCTAGCTACCTGCGTGGGGCGCGGTTGGGGGGGAGTCGCAACGACAGCGTTAGTTGCATTGGGATCGGTCGACGTGGATATTTGCGTAAACAGGATGCGCGTGTGAAAACAATTCGCGCGAGAGAAAACAGTGGCCCCGCAGAGTCTGCACATGCGTGGCAATATGTGGGAAACGCGTTAGAAACGCTGAAAACCGAACAATGCGAAAACCATATTATTTCTAATATTTGCATATTCAAGACATATTTCTAACGATTTTGTGCCAAAACTGCACGCAAGAGGAAGAACAGAGGCGCCGCAGATGTTTGGAAAGCTTGGAAACATCTGGCAACACACACTAAAAAACGAAGACAGCTAAATTTTACGAAAACGAGATTACTTTGAAGATGTGCCTTCAGTTTGTTAGGGGATCTGTATGAAAACAGTACGTGCGAGATAAAAGACAACGGCGCCGCAGATGCATCACAATTGTGGAAGCATGTGGCGAACACACTAAAAACGATGAAATATAAAGTTTGCGAGAACAAGATTACTTTGTGGATGTTCCGTTTGTTTTTCGACCGTTAGGGGCTATGCGTGGAAAAACTACTTGTGAGAGAAATAAACTACAGCGCTGCAGATGCCCCGCAAGCGTGGAAACATGCGGCAAACCTTTTTTAAATAAAAAAGGAAAGCTAACTTTTGCGAGAGCCATATTACTTCGTGCATCTACATAATTCATTCATTTTTAGCGAAGCTGTGTACAAACAGCACTTGCTATGAAAAGCAAAGGCGGCGCATATGCTTCACAAGCTTGGAAAGAGCGGTCAACCTACCCTAAATGAAGACAGCCAAACTAAGCGAACCCAACATTATGTTGTGCATTTGCACATGTCATTAATGTTTGTAGCGTAGCTGTAAGAAGACAGCAGCTGCGAGAGAAAAGAACGGCGCCGCACATGCTTCGCAAGCGTGGGAACACGTGGGAAACGCATTAGAGACGCTGAGAGCCGAAGTATGCGAAACAAGAACCACACACACTGTGGAATTATAAGCTGTCCGAAGAATTCGACGGGATCTGCGTGAAAGCATTACTCGCGAAAACAAACAATGGTGCCGCAAACGCGTCGCAAACGTATAAATATTCGGTCTAGTGTAGTGCATAGTACTCGAACGTGGTAGTAGCGTGATTGCTGTAGTAAGTAATGAGTGTTTTGTTATAGCGCAGCGTAACGTAACACATGTGTTTGCATTCGTTTCAACAGCTGTCACGTCCAAACGCATCCGCTGCTCTCAGGCTCAAGGCACTGTTGCGCACGCCGCCGTACCTTGCCCAGACTCGTCGCTGCCCGACCTCCGTGCCATGGCGGACGCCGCGCCTGGCGCGCCGATCCAGGTGGCAGACTGGATGGGCGCATCGGAGGATCCTAAAATCACGTTCGCCGACGCGCGTCAGGTTGTCTCTGGTCTGCCCGGTTACAGCAAAAAAGAAACATGAACCGAAGACTTGGTCGTCCAAGGTTGGTCCGTGCACTTTGCTGGACATGCCATTCGACGCCGTCGGCATCGGCGACGGCCACGGCGGGGCAACATAAATCAGGCATTTGATCGGCATTGTGCCCGATCTGACCAAGGAGTACGATTGGAAGGCTATCCAGAGGCACTGCTGGCAGAAGAACTCAGCTGCTTTGCAAGATCCGCTTCGCCCGAAGAGGCCGTGCCAGGATCCGCTCGCCATGCAACTCGCGATCACAGACAGCCTCGCGCCGGGCGCGGCCGCCGGCGACGCGCCGAAGCAGCGTCTCGTCAAGCACTTCGGCTTTGATGAGAAAGTGTATCTGGAAGTGGCGATGCCCGTGGCACAGGGGGCCGCCACGCGGGTGTCCTGGGGGGCTAATCGCCGCGGAGGCCCCAAGGCATTGCAGCGCGTGCTCACCAAGTTGGGCGGGCGGCAGGTTCGTCTCTGGGTGCCGGAAGACCCCGAGAAGGAGCCGCGCACGCCTGACGACATCGACCCGGCGCACGATTACATATACACCTACGCTCCCCGGTTCAACGGCAGATCAAATGAGATCCGTCGCTTCGTCAAGAGGACGCGCCTCGCCGAGGAGAGTCCGCCCTCCGCGGCGAGTCTCACGTCCGGCGACAGCTGCCAGGCGAGACCGCGGACGACTACCCCTTGTTATTGCAGGACTCGGAGGGGCCCAGTGCACGCGCCGCGTCGTCCGGCTGGCTCGGAGATTCGGCGCATAGCTCTATCTTCCCACATGCTTGGAATGGCGGGGAGGAGGGGGGGGGGTTAATGCACCGAACTCCGTGGCCGCCTAAACAACGCGGTGCACGCGTGGAGCCCCCTCAAGGACGCCGAGACCTGGTACTTGGAGTCGGTTGTCTACAAGATACTGCCCACCGTCGAGCTGAAGTCGGCGTTCCAGCTCGGGCGCGCGGGCGTCGGCAAAGCCCCCATCGCGCAGATCGCGGCCTCCGCGTGGAGCCGGCGCCAAAAGAAACAGCGGAAGCGACGACTGGCAGAAGGGTGAGTTCCAGATCGCGTCCAGCTTCGATTTCCTCTGCACGGAGGAGGACCGCGTCACTCGGCTCGACCTGTTCGACGACGGCGACGCGCAGGAGCAGGCAATGGATAAGCACAAAGCGGTCGCCGACCAGATGCTGAGGCGAGAAGGGGGCGAGGCGCCGACATGCGCCCCGGAGGACGGCCCACTATGGGTTGCGGCGGGGGCGCCAGAGCGCCGAGAGCTCAGTACTTGATGAACTTCTGGATTCGCCCAGGCGCGCGCCAGAGATCACGCGCCAGACGTGCCAGCTCCAGAAAAGAATCAGATTTTGATAATGGATCCCCCGCTTCGTTACAATACTCTTTGCGTAGTACTTTCCATATGGCTGACCTCTGCGTCGGATCATATTCGTTCTCAAGCTGCTCCCTGGTCAAAACAGTTGTGTGGTCGCCGGCGCACTTGATAAACCAGCTACCAAAATGCTCATTCACCAAGGACGCGCGCTCCTTGCAAATGCTTCTGCGTACTGGATTGCCGAAGGGTGGCAAGGCAGGCTCAGCATCATGAGCTTGCTTCAAATCTTGAGCTTGGGCGCGTAGTCGACGTAGCTCGCCAAGATTTCTGCGAGCAGCCTTCAAACCCTGATCCGCACGACGCATAGCCAATTGCTCAATATATTTCTTGCGCTGGACAACGCCCTTCCATGCAGCTGCGATTTGCGTAGCAACTCTGCGGTTGTCGGTTGACGTCTTGGATGCTGAGAGCGCTTCCGAAATAGATCCCCACGCTCCCATCGGTGACATGTCATGCCCATTTGCCGACGCATACGGATGTGCAGAAATGCTTACTACAAAACGTTCGACCATATATCGAACTGTTGCCATCCGCTGTTCCAATAAATCCAACTTTGCCGCGAGGCCAGAATAATGCGCAGGCGATGCCATCGCAATGGGATCTTCGACGGCTCCGACTGCTGATTGTATAAATGAAACGCGCTGCTTGAAATCGTCTGCCATTCACCAGGATTTCCTGATGGCGACACGCCTGTCCCGAAGTTTGCGTGCCTTGGATCGCGACATGCTAGGCGCGGTCTCTGCTTCGCCAGGTCGCCACTCGCTGGCGTCACAAGGAAGGGCCGCATTCAGAGAACACTTCAATACCATGACGTTCGAGAGAGCGCCCAGCTTT
>CAUYUJ010019913.1:47500-87500 GCA_963575745.1 Prorocentrum cordatum | reverse complement strand
ATAAGGCCAAACCAATTGATTAGAATAGCTCCTCGAGTTCAGGCTCGCGGTGGCAGTTGCATTGCCCTCTCTGGCCTCTGCCCCAGAGTCGGGGGGGCGACGAGCCGCGCGGGAACCTGGCGATGCTGTCGCATCGTTCATCTGAATATGCTTCACAACGCCATTCAGGTTTTTGCTTGCTTCCGTTGCCATCGGCTCAAGGCGGCTTTACCTTCGCAGTCAGGAAAGCTCAGTGCATCTGCATCTAACCGGCGGCCGCTTCTTCTGAGGAAGGCATGGCGTCTATGGTCGAGCAACTTCGCGCCGCGTCTGGCGCCGCCCAGCAGGCCCAGGCCTCGGCCCACTCGACCTCCGCTTCGATGCGCAGCAAGATCGAGCAATTCGCGAGGCTGTCGGAGCAAGGAGAAGCAACGCCACCACCACCGGGAGCCCATACCCATCGGGGAGATACACGACGCCTCCTCCAGCTGAAGATTGGGGATGTCTCGAGCGCGAGGGGGAAAGGGAACACCACCGGGGAGATCCCTTTGGCTCCTCGCCCAGTCGGCGGCGGCGTTGATTTTCTTTGTCCCTAGGCATGGGGGCGCCACGCCAGAATAGACCGCGCGCGTGGAGCGACTCAGCCAGATACTCGGCGGAAGTGGTGCCACGGGTGTTGCGGCGGGCGCGGCCGGCGCTCAGGGCCCCCAGCCATTCCCCAGAGGATCCCTATAGCTTGATTTAAGCTTTTCGTAAATTTGCTTATTATGTACGAATTTGCTTGTTATGGTCCAGAACCAGGTTTTGCTTTTGACCGCGTACATCGCGCTTGCATATAGAGCGTTTGCCTAGGTGACTACGAATTACTGGCTACACATTCGCTCCTTATATCTAATGTCCCTTCTCTCTCCTCTTTTTCCTCGTCCCCATGCGTCGTTCTTCGCATTACAGGTCGGGGCTCGGCGCGGGGTCGTTTTCGCCTGTCCGATGAACCAAATGGGTGCGGGGGGGAGGCGATGCCGCCGTGCGTAGGCGCAGGGGGGATGAGGAGAAAAAAGGGGGAACAAGAAGGGGAGAGCGATACACATATATATATATAGATATAAGTCTATACATGTATGTCTATATATATAAAGAGAGAGAGAGAGAGAGAGAGAGAGAGAAAAAAAAAAAAGGGAAAAGAGAGAAAGAGAGGAAGAGAGAGAGAGACAACACACACGTGAAAACAAACAAAGGAGACGAACTGAGGTGTCATCACGGGCCCGTTCGCGCCCATATAAAAAGGTTTTGTTTCACAGCACCACGTTTACCGCGATGTAGCAGACATCTCAGTTGGGCCTCCCAGGGTTGCGTCGACGAGGGATGGCAATCATTGTTGCTCGAGCTTTTCGAGCTGATCTGCGGATCTCGGCTTTCAGGGCTCTCCGCCCGATGGGTCGTGGCTCGCGCCAGACGTGCTCAGATGCCGAAGGCATTGCACACGCTCTGGGGGAGTTCGTGACGAGGCCCGACTTTTGCGACTACGGCAGCAAGATGGACAAAAGCCCCGTGGAGCAGGACAAGCTCACGGCGGCCAGGGATATGCTGCGGGCTCTCCACGAGGTCCATTGGATGGAAAACGAAGGAGGATGAGGATGAGGATGAGGATGAGGATGAGGATGAGGATGATGATGATGAGGAGGAGGAGGAGGAGGTGGGGAAAGGGATGCAACATAATAGAGAGGAGGGAAGGACAGGAAACAATGGGCGGAAGGAGGACGTGAGGACAGAAACAATAGAAAGAAGCAAGGAGGAGTGAGGGAAAGGAACGAGAAGGAATTAAGCGCAGGAGAAAGCATGGATGAGGAGCAGCAGGCATGAAGGGTGAGGACGAGGAGTCGGTGAAGGGGGCAATGAGGAGAGTGGGATACTATTGGTGCGCTCCCAGGTTGCTTCCAACCTGAGCTTAAACCAGCTGGGCATGGAGAAGCCCCTCAAGGACATCGCGGGGGACGGGTCCGCCATTGAGCTGAACAAGAAGTTCATCGACGACTGGGCGACCGAGCAGGCGAAACGGGTGAGGACCATGTGCAGGCGCGGGGCCCACCATCAAACCACGGACTGGGCGAGGGAGGAGGAGGAGGAGGAGGAGGAGGAGGAGGAGGAGGAGGAGGAGGAGGAGGAGGGGGAGGAGGAGGAGGAGGAGGAGGAGGAGGAGGAGGAGGAGGAGGAGGAGGAGGAGGAGGAGGAGGGGGAGGAGGAGGAGGAGGAGCAGGAAGAGGAAGGAGGAGGAAGAGAAAGGAGAGGGGTGAGAAATAGACTCGGGAGTGTAACGAAACAGAGAATTTCGGTCACCATCCACTCCCTGCCCGCTTCCCGCCCGCTTCCCGCTCGCTTCCCGCACGCTTCCCGCCCGCTTCCCGCCCGCTTCCCGTCCGCTTCCCGCCCGCTTCCCACCCGCTTCCCGCCCGCTTCCTACCCCCTCCTCGCCGACCCCCCTCTCCGGTCCGGTGCGCCCAGCAGGCACGCTAGCAATTACAACTCCATGCAGGGCGGCGGGCCCCAGTGGTTCAAAGAGCTCGGCACTTCGGCGAGGGTGGTCATGAGGATGAGGATGAGGACTCCCAGCCGCTGGTGTTGAAGCGCCCTGCAGCAGCCTGCCCAGGCTCGGTCAGCGACGACGACTCCGCGAAGCCCAGGAAGAGGAGCAAGGCGAAGTCGGACGGCAGCTCGATCGTCGAGGTCGTCAAGCCTGCTGCGGTCAGCTCGCTGCCAAATCCCGACGAGGACGACTTCGAGTACGGCTTCGATGCAGAGATGCGTTGCGCTTGGCACAAGAAGATCAACGGGGGCAAGAAGGCCATCATCGAGTTCTCCGAGGACGTCTGGGTTCCAGAGCTTGCCAAGCGCTGCGACCCTGTGATGGCTAAGTTTCCGAACGGCTACGTGCGCGAGGTGCTGATGTGCACCGTGGCCATGTGGCAGAACGGCGAAGATCAGGCCCCCGCTGCCAAGTTGAACCAGCACGCCGCGGACAAGGAGAAGACGGACAAGCCCTCGGAGAAGGGCAAGTCGCCGCAGCAGCAGGGCGAGGAGTTCGAGACGGCGACGGGCGCGGGAGAGAAAAAAAAGCTCAGGTGGGAAACGCCGAAGGGCGATGACGTCGTCTCTGTCAATTTCATCTGGGACGGGCCCAAGGGCTCGCAGAAGCAACGGTTGTGCAGAGTCCAGGAGAACGGCAAGAACTTCTTCCAGATCAACTGCAAGCACTTCGACTCCGAGGAGGACGCCATGGAGTTCATGAAGAATCGGGCGCTTCGCTACGCCGCTGGGACGATCACCAAAGAAGAGGCTGAGCAGGAGAAGAAGCACTACATCGACCAGAGGGCGCCACGGACCGCCGAGGAGAAGCCGAACGCCGCGAGGAAGAAGCCACGGACCACCGAGGAGAAGCCGAAGGTCGCGGACGGGGTGCAGACTCCGCCATCCACACGCCCGCGCTGCCCATCGCCTCAGCCACAGATCTCGGCTGGGGAGGCTGGGGCGGTGCACAGTCAGAACGAGAGGGAGCTCGAGGGCGATCTCAAGCAGTCGGGCGACTTGGCCAAGTCCAAGGGCTCGAACGCCCTCTGCCTCGGGGGGGAGCGGAGTGGCATCATCAGCCCTCCGAATTTCACTGATTCGGAGAACTCGGACTGTGACCAGTGAGGATAATGAGAAATCCAGTCGTAGCTATCCGCCCTCTCTGGCCTTGAATTCGCCCGTCCTCCGCCAGTGCGTGACAGCGTTACTCGATATCTGCTTTTCCCCAAAAGGTTGCTTCTCGCCTGTGCACAGGCGCAAATGGCTATTTAGCGGAGTGGGCCGCTGGCCTCATAGCGGGGTTCATTTTCGGGCACGCGTCTGTTAATCAAGAGCTAGGTTGAGTTCGAGATTTAAACAAACACAATATCATACAAGACGGGGTTGGCAACAGTACAAAACACGAGTACACTCAGTTATAGGACGTTTGCTTAGCAATGCATGCGTCGTTTCCTGTTTACCCCTCCAGCCCCAACCCGCCAGACCTCCGCCATATCCCTTGTGTTCTCATCCCTCCAACCACCGCCAATCCTCCTTCGTGAACTCCTTGCCTTGCTCCTTTCCTGAACCCTCCCCCCCGCGAGCACGCGGGGGGGACAGGAACAGGGCGATGCAGGGAGTAGCGCGATGGAGATGGCGGGCAGACGCGGTTGGGATGGAAGGTGCGATTGTAGCTACGATATCTCCTCGTCACCGCCTCACCGTTACCGCAGCCACGACCTCAGGAGTGAAGGGCACTACGTGCCTGCTAGCAGATACAACTCATCGAGCAAGCTATAGCGGCATGGCACTACAGAGATCCATGACGTGCACCCCGCCGACTCCGCAGCAGGAGACACGGGGGCAACAGAACAGGCGACGAACAGCACGCAGTATAACCCCTCCCCCCCGCATCAGCTAATTTAAGTTGGGCCCCAACTCGTTTCATGTACCTCATTTGCCCTGACATCCGCCCGCGCTGCCAAGAGGAGATCGCCGAAGGCAGGCGCTCGCCGCAGCCCGAGCAGCCCGCCCCAGCCGTGCTGGTTGAGGACAGCCCGCCGCGCGCTGGGCAGGACGGGCACGCCGAGGAGTCCGCGGTCGTGGAGAGCCACGTCCGCGCGGAGGGATTGACTGGCAACGAGCACTCCACGGACGGCGGCTGCGACCCAACCCAGCAGGCTCGCTCGCAGGACGTCGACGCCGCGCTGGCGCCCTTCGACGGCGAGCAGGCGCCCTCGACCACGATCCAGCAGCGCTTCGCGGCCCCTGACGCTCTCGAGCGGGCACAGCCGCTGGAGGACGAGGCCCCATCCGAGCAGCTTGCCCCGTCAGATGCAGGGGGCACTTGCGAGAAGTTGGACGTGGACGCTGCAGTAGCCCCGACGGGCGAGGCCGAGGAGAGCGAGGGATTGGCTCAGCTGATTCGGACCCAGGGCGAACGCGCCGCCGACATCCAGCGACAGATGAACGTGACGAAGGCGGAGTCGGCGCTCCTCGCTGAGGCCGATCGTCTGATGCAGAGGTTCCGCCCAGGAGGAGTGTTTGGCGTCCATGGCGATGGGCCACCTGTGGACGCCGAGGGCTCGGCGGCCGCGAAGCCGCCAAGCCTCGTCAACGCCGAGAAGATGCTCATGGAGAGGTTCCTGAAGATGCAGGGCGGCGCGCAGGATGAGGATGATGCGGAGGACAAGCTGGACGAGATGCTCGAGGAAGCCTTGAAGGTCCACACCGACACCACGCTGGAGAGTGCGTTCGCGAACGGCTTCCACACCCTCGACATGAGCTCGGCCATGGGCAAGCGGTACAAGCTGTACCCGCCGTCGTGTCGTCCGTGCGTCAGGGCAGCGCCCAACGCTAACGGGAAGGGGGAGGAGCAGTCAATGCTCCTCCACCTCCTCCTCCTCCTCCTCCTCACCATCGCCCTCATCCTTCTCCCCCTCATACTCATCACCCTCATCCTTCTCTTCCTCCTTCTCCTCCTCCTCCTCCTCAGCCTCCCTCATCCTCCTCGGCCTCCCTCCTCCTTCCTCCTCCCTCCCCCCCCCCCGCCCCAAGTACCTCTTGAAAGCGAAGGACGAGGCTGAGAAGTACGGGAAGGCGCAGAAGGACGACAATACGAAGATGATGCGCGATTGGGTGCAGGGCAAGTGGCACGACTACCAGGATTCGGGGCTTACGAGACGAGGCGAACGTCATCTCCGATGTTTCCCTCACCTTTCTCATCCAGTCGCCCCTTTCACCTGGTCCTCCCCTCGGTCGCCTTCGCCTCCCTACCTTCCCCCTCCCCCCCCCCTGAACCTGCTCATCCTCTCATTCACTTTCTCTCCGCCCCATGCCATCGCTGCAGTGCTCACGCGCTGGCATCGCTGACCCGACCGATCGGGCAGACGGGCGAGGCGGGTGGCCAAGTTGCACGGGGTCGAGAGGGGAAGAGGAGGAGGAGGGCACGGGAGCTAGGGGAGACTTAAGATGAGGATCGGGATGCGCACGCGCCCGATATGAAGTAACCGAAACCACGAGGGGAACTACTTTCTAAAAGTGGTTTCCCTCGTGTTTGGGGCTACATAGGAGGTGTGAGCAAGACGTGCAACGTAGGACGACGATCTGCAGATGAGTCGAACTTTGCGGGAGGGCGGGGGCATCGAGGAGGCGGGTGCAGGGGCAGGAGAGAGTTTTTGTGTATCGGCCCCGACCCTACGTCCCCAGGAGACCAGGGCCAAGATCACGCAGACGATCAAGCAGGACACGGAGCGAGGCGTCATGAGGAACTTGGACGCCATGATCGTGGCGGAGGGCGGCCACCAGAGCCCCGCGTGCATCGAAGGGGCCATCAACAAGGCGATCTACGCGCTGAAGCAGGGCGGCCCGCGGTGGGTCAGGTTCAACAAGCGGAGCAAACGCCTCGAGTTCCGCGACGTCGAGGAGTCGGACTGCAACATCAGGGACACGATCCACGTGACGCGCCAGCAAGAGGCGCAACGGGGCAAGAGGATATGGGGGAGGAGGCAGGCACAGAGGGAGGAGGGTATGGAGGAGAGTAGCAATGATGAGGAGGGGGATGAGGCGGAGGAGGTAGAGGAGGAACAGGACAAGGAGATGTGGGACAGGAAACGGAGGTAGAGGTGAACAACTGCAAGAGGAGGAAGACGGGGAGGAAAACGAGGAGGAGGAGGAAGAGGAGGAGGAGGAGGACGAGATGAAACGAGGAGTGAAACCATGGGGATGGAGGGGAGGGGAAGGATCAGTGAGAAGGGGAGGAATGGTGAGGAGAAGCAAGGCATGGTGGAGGATGGAAGAGCCAGGCGCGCCAGCACACGGAGCCAGCAGCCAGCGGGCTGCCGACGGGGCATCTGCCAGCTCAGGCAGCAGCCGCAGCCCCAGAAGCCACAGCAGCAGCCCCAGCAGACACAGCCCAGGCGCCAGCCGCCCCAGAACAGGATGAGACTACGCCACAGCCCCAGCCTGGCCGCCGAATGCTCACTGAGGCGCCGTCGACTCCGTCCAAGCGCCGCAAGCGCGCGCAGGCTCCTGCTACGGGCGAGGCGGCAGCGGGCACGTGCGCGGCCACCATGTGCAAGCCGAAGGCCGAGGCTCAGCTCAAGCCAAAGGCCAAGGGGGCCGCCAAGGGGAAGGCCAAGTCCAAGGCGGGGGCCAGGCGCAGCAACAAGGGCTCGCCGAAGCCGCCCACGATCAACGCGAGGACCACGGTGAAGAAGGTGGCCGAGGTGGTGCAGAGGAGCAACTGTGAGCTGAACAGGGCACTTCGGATGTACCCAAACCCACCCGCATCAAATTCCCATCCCCCTCCCTTATCGGGAGGCGGGGCGCAGCCCCGCGAGGGCGAAAGGGTAAATTTGAGCCCAGGCACGCAACCTCATCGACGAGCTGAAGAAGAACAACCCCGAGTGGAGCTTCGCCAGGGGGACAAGTTCGAGAGGCCTTTGATCACCGCGTTCGACATGCTGAACTCGACAACGGCGGCGGACCCCATCATGAAGGCGGGCATGCAGGGCGGCGCCATCGAGCTGGGCCAGCGCGACGACCTCAACACCGTCTGGGCGAACTGCACCAAAGTGGAGAAGCTGGTGGAGGACCTGCAGACCAAGGTCACGAAGCTCAGGAACATGTACGACTTTGTCAACGGCCAGTCGGAGTAGGCAGCCTGCTCCCGTGGGGGCGCGCCCTTCACTTCTGCAGGCAATCGGTTTGAGCAGAGGTGGCAAGAAGGAGGAGGTAGGAGGAGGAGGAGGAGGAGAAGGAGGAGGAGAAGGAGGAGGAGGAGGGAGAGGATGAGGAGGAGGAGGAGGAGGAGGAGGAGGAGGAGGAGGAGGAGGGGGAGGGGAGGGGATGGCAGGGAGGAAGCGGAGGGGGGAGGGAGGGAGGAGAGGTGGATGGAGGAGGTGTCAGAGACAACATTGCAGATTGGGCGGCTCGCGCGCTTGCGAGACAAGCGCGCGGGCACGACACGTGCCAGCGCGAGGCATGGGCGCGCCTCTCGACTGAAAAAAACTATGTTTCTGGTGTCGCAAAGGTGCCGTGACGTTCAGATTGCACCAATTGCAAACGGAAACACGCTGGGCGGGAGTCGGGCGGGAACCGGGCGGGAACCGGGTGGGAACCGGGCGGGGACCGGGCGGGAACCAGGCGGAGGCCACCAAACCATATATATATATATATATACATACACAGGAGGGAACCGGGCGGGAACCGGGCGGGAACCGGGTGGGAACCGGGTGGGAACCGGGTGGGAACCAGGCGGGAAACATGAACACAAAACACACGCTCAGAAGGAAAAAAAAAAAACGCGCCGTGAGCAACAACCATAACACATCAAAAATAACAAAAACAAAAAAAAAAACAAATATATATATATATATATATAAAACAACCAAACACAAACATACAAAGCAACTGCCCATCGCAAACTGTGTTGACTGAATCTCGCTCAGATGGTGTCGGTGGCTTCTGGACGTTGCGCCCTGCCGCGCCCTGGACAGCTTTCAGCTCTAGAGCGGCTCGGATCCGTCTCAGAGCAGCCAGGACAGATGGGGGAGGAGGAAGAGGGAAGATGAGGAGCGAGGACAGAGGAGTAGGAGGAAGGAAATGGAGGAGGGAGGAGAGCGTGGTACACATGACTCCAAATTTATGTTGGTAACAACAGCTTAAACGGCAACAGCCCTCGTCACCATTACCAATATCATCATCCTCATCCTCATCCTCATCCTCATCATCATCACCATCATCAGCATCATCATCACAACCATCATCATGATCATCCCCAATACTATCAACGTCATCGTCATGACCATCGTCAACCTTAGCCATTTTGGCTCAGATGAAGGGTGGCGTCACGAACGCCGATATGTCATGGCACCGAAGCGTCGTCGCAACAGGTCTCCTCCAGCAAGGGCTACTGTGCACGCTTGGGAGAGCGGCATCGCCAGCGGGAGCCCGCGGAGCCCATGGATCTGCCCTCAGGATGTGTACGATAATGCAAAAGATCTCGAACGGCACCTGTTAGAATTGTACGCGTCTGCGAAGCTTGACGCAAAAGCATTGTGTATTCTCTGCGACAAGATCATCAAGGCAGGAGGGCAAGGCGACGAGTTAGCTAAATGGGCACTCGCAGAAGGTGAGAGTACGGACGGCAACTACAACAAACACCTCGACGTAGTTGTGCCAAGGTCAGAGACAGCCCCCGCACCATGCTACTTGAGAATTCCTGCGTACTTAGCAGCACAGCGCACTGAGACGCGGATTCCCGTGATGCCAATCCATGAGGTTCTCCAGGCGGGGTTTGAATCTGAGGGGTTCGACGCTGCATTTGGCAGTGGCGATCTCTCAGACTGGGCCCTGGCGTTCGAACGCCATCCCAAGCGTTCCATTGATGGGGATGACAGACGCGTAATCCCCTACGTTTTTTATATTGATGGCGTGCGCTTCGCTCGGCAAACAGGAGCAGGGCGCGCCGACTCGACGTTGGGAATATGTATACACTCATTGGCAACAGGGAAGCGCCATCTGATAGCGAACTTGTCGAAACGAGAGGGTTGCAAATGCGGCTGCAGAGGCCATTGCAGCAGGTGGCCAGTGTTCCAATTCGCTGCATTCTGCATGAAGCATGCAGCGAGCGGGCTGCGCCCACCATTGCAATGGAACGGAGACCCCTGGCCAGATGATTCTCCCTACGGGAAACTGCATCGTGAATCACCGCGCCTGGGGGCGCGATTCCTCTTGGTGCAGATCAAGGGCGACTGGTCAGAATACAATAGTTCGATGGGGCTCCCAACTTGGAGCTCGCTCCACAATCCGCGCTGCTTCTGCCGCTGCAACAAGTCAACGCTGCACGACTACAACAGTACATCTCAAGCTGGACACGCATGGGGGGTCAAGCGTGAAGGGCGGTACGAGGCAGCGTGCGCCAGGTGCGAAGTCCGCGTGCAGATCGATACCGAATGCGACAGGCTGAAGCTCTTCAACGAAGGCGGACTACATGCCGACGAGAAGAGAGAAGCGCTTGGAATGCTTCTCGCCCATGACATTCCATCGTTGGGATTGCGTGCCGAAGATAGACTAGAGCCGTCACTTCATCTGGTGGACACTGCAGACTTACGGGCCATATCGCTTCCTGCTACGTTAGTGTTCTGGCAACGCAACTACGACCAGACTGGGAAATGCACGGACCCTGTGGTCAGACGGAATCCGATTTCGACGTGGTCGAGACTGGCGTATCACCGAGCAATCTTCACATCGACGCGCTGCATTGCGTGTATCTTGGGGTCTACCTCAGATACGTCATGGCTGTGATTTGGGCGTGCATCGACGAGAACGCAGTCGATACCATTGGCCCCCACCACGCAGTGAACGGGCTCACATGCAGGCGTTCATTTTTAGTTATGAAAAATATTACAACGAGAACGGCATCGATCAATCTCTACGGCTACAAACACTGTCGGAAAAAATGGTCGGGACTAGAGCCCACAAAGACCTGAAGATGAACGCGGCCGAGACAGGCATCCTCGTGGAATGGGCGGCCAAGCTCGCCGAGAAAAAGAGAGGGCGTGTTCCAATTGGGGAGGAGCTCGTTGCTGCTGGGCAGTGCCTCTTGGAGTGGAGGCGAACAATTAAGGAGAGCCCTCGGATCATCCCACGACGCGTGCAGAGGCGATTATTGGAGATCAGCATTCGGCACAACGTGCTCATGCAGCAGGCCAAGATACCGCTGAGCCCGAAACACCACATGTGGATCGAGATGAATCTGCGGCTTGAGCAGTGTGGGAACCCGTCAGGGTACTCATGTTTCCTAGATGAGTCGTTGAATTCAGTTCTTGCCGCTCTCGCGGGTGCTGCCCACAGGGCAACGTGGGAAAAATCGATGTTCGATCGAGTGAGGTTGCTGCCGTTCGTCCAGCGGGCTTCGTATTTTGCACTCGTCTAAAGGACAAGCGCATATTATATTTAGCTGCGCCTATGTTTAATACAATGCGTGGAGGAGGAGATGGAGGAGGAGGAGGGGGAGGAGGAGGAGAGACTGAGGGGCAGTGGGGGGAATGAGGTATCAGGAGGACAGGAAGGAGAGGGCGGCGGGTCAAGCTCGACCAAGCTGGGGCACTGGCCACGCCCGCCAAGCTCCAGGACCCGCGCGTGCGCGGGCAAGCAACGGGCGGGAAACGGGCAGGAAGCGGGCAGGAAGCAGGCAGGAAGCGGGCAGGAAGCGGGCAGGAGGCAGGCTGAACGCTTGCTACACCTTAAAGCATGCTTCAGGCCAGTTTCCAGTTTGCCTCTCGCCCACTCAAGTTGCCAATCATTTCATCGTTGCTCGCGTCCTCGCTGCCAGAGCTGTAAGAGTACCAAGGCGGTTGGCCAGACACCACAGTCCCTCGCAGTCGCATGGGGAAGCGCGCGAGTGATGGATGTCGCCGCCCCGTATACCAGGAGCGGCAGGGCTTCGCAACCGAGGATCTTGTTTCGTCTCAGGTCAGTCCCCCACGCTAACAACCTAGGCAAAGGAAGGCTAACATGAAAGGATTGGGATCGGCAGGGGGAACAGGAGGAGGAACGGAGCGTTGAGACGAGCTGCGCGATATTAGTGACAAGGCCGATATGAAGATCAGGAGGCACAAGATAAGGAGTATGAGGACGTAAACTCGAAGAGGAGGAGGAGGACGAGGGGGAGGAGGAGGAGGAGGAGGAGGAGGAGGAGGAGTATGAGGGCGTAGCGTCGAAGAGGAGGAGGGGTCAGGAATAACTGAAGACAAGGAGGCAGGGGGAGGTCGGGCCTTCCTCTGCGCTCGCGTTTCGGCGGCGAACCTGTTTCAATCAGCGCAGATGCTTTGACGAGTGCTCCGTGGCAGTGCAGTGCAAATCACCCCGCCCCATGCGAAATGAATTGACTCTGGCAACTGCTGGGTGATGCTGTCAGCCGCCATCTCACCGTGATCCCTGGAGTGCTGCCGAAGTCCCGACGCGTGCCCCCCCAACGTGTGGTACTCCTCCTTATCCTCCTCCTCCTCCTCCTCCTCCTCCTCTTCTTCTTCCTCCTCCTACTCCTCCTCCTCCTCCTCCTCCTCCTCCTGAGCCCCACCCCATCGGTTGTTGTTTTTTTTTCTGTCTGGCAAGTTTAGAGCGCGTGGCGCACGCCATCGGTTGTTTTTGTCTGTCTGGCAAGTTTAGAACGCCATGATGTGCTGCCTGGCTTCTCATGGAGCCCGCGCTCACGTGCGCAGGGATTCATGCTCAGTCGCGCCCCTCGGATTCTCGCCAACCATATATGTGTTTCTTTCTCTCGCTCTCTCTCTCTCTCTCGCGCTCTCTCTCGCTCTCTCTCTCTCTCTCTCTCTCTCTCTCTCTCTCTCTCTTCTATATATATAGCCTCTCTCTCTCTCTCTCCCCCCCCCCCCCACACCCCGCACAGTATCTCCTTGGATCGTTCTCGTACCTTTGTCTACGCGGTCGCGCAATCGCCGTGCAAGTAGTTCGCTATCTCTCCCTCTCTCTCTCTCTCTGTTTGTCCCTCTACCCCTCCTTATCCCCTCCCTCATTCAGTCCATCTCCCTCTGCTAATTCGCAGTCTTATCGCTTCTGGAGGGCATATCGACATCCCTAACCTGTGTGCGTTGATCGGCCCATTGCTTTCGCAGCGTCGGCATCGAGCCGTTGGCGTCTATATGGGCACTCGCTCGTCACATGCGCCCGCCCTGGTTCTGGCGCCCAGCGTTTGGTTCAATCGTCTGGGATTCACGCGCAACTTCCAACTCGAAACCGAGGGTGCAAGTACAGTTCTCCGATGGCCCACCCCTAGTTTGAAGTTGCACGACTGTTGTTTCAACGTGGCGCGGACGTGTGGCGGATCCCCAGATCGAGGCACCGCGCCGTCATGTTTATCAAACTCGGTGTGAGTGGTGACGTCACCAGCCTGCGTTTTTTTTCCTGGGGCCCCAACGAGTCTAGCTGACTCGGCTGTGCAATCTTTCTCATGCCTGGTGTGGCGTGCACATGCGCGTGCACCGCGCTCGCGGGCGCGGCGTCTGTTTGCTGCGTCATGTATTTCGCGTCTGCAGGTTGGTCTCGCATTTGAAAGCGGGCGACATTTGATATCGCTAACAATTGGTGCAGAGCGCGTCGGCACAGCGTTGGAGAATCGTTGGGGGTGCATTTGGGGTTGTTGGAAGGTGCGCGCGCAATATCACGCGTGAGGTCTAGTCTACGACAATATGCGTGCGCTTCACACACGTCGCGCGCCTGGCAAACCAACATACGGGTAATGTAGTAGCGGGATAGGAGCAAGGGCGGGAAGGCAGCAATGGAACACGAACACGGTGACCGCTGCCGGAGATGAGGTGACATCGGCACGCACGCGCACGCACGCGCGCACATGCGCCACATCCGCGCACGACCGCATCAGTTACCAACGATGCCATGGTTGAATGCATGTTCTTTTTGAGGCGTGTGCAAGCATGCCCTGAGACATCTGGCACTGGCGGTGCGCAAGCAATCCGTCGGGCGAAATACAGAGCTCGAAGAGGAGCGGGCGAGGGCGGACGCAAGAGGTCGGGTGAGGAGCGGGCAGGGACGGAGGAGGTAGAGGGGCATTGTACGTAACAGAAACATGAAGAACACTAGTCAAACACAAAGAGGGATGGACAGGGGCGCGCCATCAGAAGGGCGTGGCAGACACGACTGTTGCTTGCAAGTGTACGTCTCGACGGATGCGGAGGGGGTGCCTCCCCACTGGGCAGCGCCGACCCCCCCTCTGCGCACTCGCCCAACGCTGCGACCCCCACCCACCCGACAAACCTCGATATGTTCAGGCACCCACCCACATCCCCCATCCCAAAAAAAACGCCACGGTGAGTTAGCGAAGATAATCGCGCAGCGCGGAATGTAGAAAAAAACAAAACGACGTTGGTCACGAACCCATTGGCACCGCAGCCGATTTTGGCGCGAACCCATTTACAATCCATATTGGCCTGAAGGGCCGATAGTTGTGCCGCGCGCGTGACATTACGCGTCGAGCACGCCGCAGAAGCTTAAGGGTGAGTGCTGTTGGCGGAACCAGGTTGACCAGCGCGAGCTGGAGATGGAGCCGAAGCACAGGCCAGAGTTGATAATTCGTACAGCAGGTGAACGGTTGATTCCAGAGTGGTACCATTGGCAGCCCGATGCATGGGCGTTCAAGTGCATGTTGTGCAATGTGGACGCGCCGAATGGCAGCCACGTGATTTCGAACAGACATCAGAAAGGTCTGCGGTGGAAGCCGAAGGAGATGTTCGCAGACCAGGCAAAACTGATTGCGAGGGTGATTCCAAATACTAAGTATGACTACGAGGACCCGTGGGACCTCAACCCAGCGAAGCAAGTTGGCGATCGTGGTGATGCTCCTGCTGGTGGTGTTGGGAGCAGGGGCCCGTGGGTGCATCGTGATGGAGATGGTGTGTTGGCGCTGGCGCATCCGCAGCCGCCGCCTGGGCTGGGTCGCGACGATCATCGCATCGAGTTTGATGAGATCAAAGTGGGGATAAGGAGTCCAAACACTGCAGTGGAAGGTCATCAGAATCTTGCGCTGGCACTGTCTGCTGCGGTTCGTGAGTTGAGCGGTCAGTCTCCAGCGACGCACGATGGTGCGCCGACGGGAACCCCAAAAGAGGAGTCCGATGATGGCGCTGAGTAAACGTTTGGTGTTTAAGGCTTACATGGCCATCTGCAGTTTGGGCTCGGCCGAACCCACTTCGCCACTGGCGCAAGCCTCGCGACGAGTTTTCGTGCGCGAGGAGCAGACTTCTTCACTTTAAGAGCCCTGCCGCGCTCGCCAGCCACCAGCCATTGCCATCTGTGTTTAATGTGCTGGATATGCCCGAGCGCTCGAGCTACAGAGATCTGCGGGATCCAAGACCCCGAGGAAGAAAACTCACAGACTCTGCTGAGTATAACCCAAAGGCACCAACGAGGCCCCTAAACTCCGAGGCTCCAGGGGCTCCTAAACAGCTGGCCCTAATTATGCCCCAGGGGCTCCAGAGGCTAAACGGCTAAACAGCCCCAGAGGCTCCAGAGGCTCCAGGCTCCAGATGCTCCAGATGCTCCAGATGCTCCAGAGGCTCCAGAGGCTCCAGAGGCTCCAGAGGCTCCAGATCACGATCAGCTTGAAGGTATGATTGGCTGACGCTTCAAGCTC
Source organism: Prorocentrum cordatum (assembly GCA_963575745.1). Classification (NCBI taxonomy): domain Eukaryota; class Dinophyceae; order Prorocentrales; family Prorocentraceae; genus Prorocentrum; species Prorocentrum cordatum. Next base: position 72,307 of record CAUYUJ010019913.1, on the reverse strand, counting down.
TGGATCGACCAACTCCTGGAGTGACTGCGAAAGGCAATCGAAGAACACATATGATGGGCATAGCGTTGGCATACATCTCATGTGGGCATGTGGGCGTATCATACGATTGTACAACAAACCATGTAGGCATCACGTTGGCATGTGTATCGCGTGGGCATCACGTTGATTTATACGCAGACAAACACAACGTCAGCATTTGCGTTGTTTACTACAACGCCGATGCTTGAAAAGCAAGCTGTGCGAATCATGATATACATGATCCTTAACACAAGCATTCTGGACCACAGGGTAGGGCGAAACACACGAGAGCGAAGAGGAGGAAGATGTGGAGGAGGATGCAGAGGAGGAACAGGAGGAAATAAGGATGAGCAGAAGGAATTGGCTTTCGGCGTTTATGTGTGCCTCGTTGCTCGTGTGAAATAGCTATGCTACGCCGTGCAATGCCACGCAAACTTCGGAAACTCACGACATGCTGCCAATCCTATGTCATTGTGTCTGCTGTGCCGAACTGTGTAAACAACAAGAGAGCCATTCGAAGTTATTTGCTTATTTACCATACATAAGCTTATATGTGGCCAACTAAATATCATATGCTTATTTTAAGCTGCGTAGATCCTCTGGGTCGCGAGCCCCGCGACGACGCGGGCCAGCGGCGGCGCGGCGGGCGCCGCGGCAGATCTGCCGGCGCGCGCAACTATCCGCCAGGGCCACGCGAGGTCCCGGCGTTCCGCTTTGACCTCCAGGGCGCTTCCCAAGTCCATGAATAAGCAGGTGCAGTGGAACCTTGGCGCGCAGGACTTCGGGGGGGGCCGACGCATGCACCTTGCGTCTGGTCGGCCATGACACTCTGCGCATGGAGCCCCCGGCTTCCGACGCAGTTGACAGCGGGGCGTCTGCGCGCCGAACCCCGTGGCCGATCGAGAGACGAGGCGCACGCGTCGAGATATTCCGAGGACTACCTCGGGGCCTTCATCGCCACGCCGCCTCCGCCCATTCTGATCTCGCAGCAACCCGCCAAGAACAGGAAGCGCGGCGACGCCGAGGTCATCTTCCTCAGGCACAGCGAGACACGCGGCGGCCGCAAGCCTCGGCGGGGTGCAGAGCGCCCTTCGGGGCGGGGGCCTCAAGAATTCCGCGGACCCCTCGGCGCGCGAGTTTTCCATGCCCAGCGTTTGCGCGGTGACCAACCCCTTCGACGCGCTGGGGCCCTGCGCCGTCTCGGCGATGATGACGGCCGGCCCGCCGTGGTCGTCGCGGGAGACGCCCCGCGCAAAAGTCACACTCGTCGTCGAGGCTGACGAGCAATCCCTTCGGGGCGCGCGCGGGGCGGAGGAGGCGTTCAGTAGTCGTGCCCCGCGCGCGCTGGAAGTCCACTTCCTGCGCCGGTGCGATTTCGAGACCGCCGAAGGCAAGTTCGAGTCCCTCGCGCCCCAGGGCGTCGCGGGCCTCTGTGGCGCGGCGTCGCGGGTTGCTTATGCGAACCTGGGCCTGCCGCGCCCGCGGTCTCCGCGCTCGCAGCTCGCCCCGACTTTGCCGACGCCCGGCCTGGGCTCGGTCGAGGGTAGGTGCGAAATCCTCGTCGACCGTGGTTCATTATCAAGGAATGATAAACCGAGGTTCATTATCTTCAGATGATACCCTCTGGTTCATTGCCCTGTGGATGGATCAAGCTGAGCCCCCCCCCCCACCGGCGGAACCATAATCTTCCCAACATTACGGACCACGGTTTATTTCAATCCGGTCATTACTCTCCAACACCCCCCCCGGGCTGAATCAGCATCATTCCAGAATAATTAACCCGGGGTCTATTCACATTATGAACCCAGGTTTATTACCTCCTGCAGATAATGAACCTGGGTCAATATTCCACAATGAAAACCCGGTGCGGCACCCGGGCGTTGGGGGGAAAATGAACAAATTATTATCATTCCGGAATTACAGAAACCGGGTTCGATATTCCCGGGACATTATGAACCCTGGTCATTATTCCCAGAACATTATAAACCCAGGTTAACATCTTTTTGGGAACGGTAGGCCCAGAACATTATAAACCAGGGTTTATAATGTTCCGGGGGGGACATTATGAACCCCAGTCAATATTTCCGGAACTTGAAAACCCAGGTTCATAATGTTCCGGGGGACGTTATGAACCCTGGTCAATAATCCCGGAACATTATAAACCCAGGTTAATTTCTGTTTGGGATCCACCCTGGCTCGGTCGACGCGCCGGCGCAGCGCCGCGGGGGCAGCGGCAGTTGGAGCGCCAACGCTTCGCGCGCTCCGCCGCCGCCCGCGCCGCCCGCCTCGCCGCTGCCCGCGACCGCCCCCGCTGCCGCGGGCAACCTGAAGGCGTGGATGCCCGGGGGCCCGCGGACGTGGGACGTGAACTTTCTGCGCGACGTCTGCGGCGTTGCGACGCCCATTCAGGCCTTCCACCCGAGGCAGCAGGCGCGCGGCCGCGCGGCGAGGAGGCGCAAGCTCTGCACAGGGTGGTGAGCTGCCGAGAGGGCCTGGCACGCTAATGATTTCCTTGCGCGCGACGCGCGACGGGCGGGCGAAAGCACCCGGCGCGTGCCGCATTTATGAATTCTATGTTTCTCAATCGCGGCTTGCACACAACATCCTCGACGCATATCACATGGGATATGCTTGAGTGGCCTGCGCCCTCCCAGCGAAACATGACAGATGCGAGAACGAGAACGGTGTTCACAACGAATTTGAAGATTTTCCGCCACCGCCATCAAGTCAAACTGGCAAGCGGGACCGACGCGTAATACCATGTAGCACAAGGCGGTATACGTGTTGGCTCAAGCTTGTCAGTTTGCTGATTGCTAAGCTACTTTGATCAGCGTCGCTTCCCTTGCTATGTCGACGCCTGGGTAAACCACTGACCATCTTGGCGCCGCCAGCGCGGGGCGCGCTCGCAACCTGCGCGGACGCGCCCCCATCGCAACGATGCCTCAAAGGGCTGGGCGCTTGAGATGAGTCGGAGCGCCGCGCGCAGCATCGCGCGGCGCGCGTTGCGGCGGCCGAGCGCGCCGACGACTACCGCGCCGCGGTGACGCGGTTCGCCGGGCTGGCCACCCCGGACCCCGGGGAGCTGGCGGATGTGAGACAGCGCTCCTGGGAGAAAAGCACGCGGCAGCGGAACATTGCGGACGGCCTGAACGGCGCCCGGCGGCGGCTGACAGTCCCCGAGCCCAGCGCGCCCATGTAATTATCTCTCCTTGCCCGCGGGCGAGGTGGCTTACATTGCGATGCTGGACGAGACCATGCACGCCCCCGCCTTCGCCCCGTCCGGCGACGACGATCCAGTCCACATCCCCGCCTTCAATCTGGCGCTGGACGAGGAGTCCCCACGCGTCTCCAGGCCGCCCGCCGAGCGCGAGCAGCGTGGAAGAAGCTGCACCCCGGTCGGGCCGAAAGAAAACTGCGCGGAGGAAGAGTGGCAGAGGCGCTCCGCTATGCGCGCCGCGGGCGTGGCCGCGGTCAAGCGGTCGACCGACTACGTCGCCGCAGTTGCGAGCCCGAGTGCCCCGCGGCCCAGCGCGCCCGACCCGACGGACGAGCAGGCATCCAAGCGCAGCTGGGATCGAAGCCTGCAGCAGCGGCGCCGGGACTTGACAGGCGTCGTGGCCAACTTGCCGACCCCGCGAGCGCAACCGCGATTGGGGCGGGCCGATCCTCTGAGGTCAACCCGCGCGCAGCGCCTCCATGGGATATCTACGACGAGCGGCATGCGGGACAGGTAAGTGTCATCAGCAACGAGCCATGGCCTGAGCGAACAGAGGCCGCTGGCATCGGTGCAGAGTGATCTGTCAGGCCGCAAATGTGATCATACGGACAGAGAGAATGCATTAAAACGCAATCATTAACGCAGGTGGAGGCGCGCCCAAGCCATGCTCTTAGTCCATATATTTCCCATCTCGTCTCGTTCAGTGACGCAGGCAGCTCGGTCATCGGCGCTCTATCATGTTCTCCCCCATCCTCAGTGTTCCCACGCTGGCCCCTGCTGCCTCCCCGCCCCCCCCCCCCCTCCGACTCGTGCTTCCCAGCCCCGCCTTTTCCAATCTACTCCGGCGCGGGGCAGAAGAGCGGCATCAGCGCTGGCGCCCAAGAGAAAAACCTGTCGCCGCAGCCAGCGCGCCGACACCGTCGGCGACGAGGCAGCGCCGAACGTTGCCGCGAGCGTTCTCTCGCACGCAATCCCATGGTCTCCGCTCCATCACGCGCGTTCTCGATCTGCCGCATCCTTCTGCGCGCGGATGTGAGCGAGGCGAACATGCAATGCTCTAGGAGTCAGGTCGGGGGGGCGGGGCGGCGCCAGGAACGGATCTAGGCAATCATGACCTAAATCGCTCCCCAGCGCTAGGCGGGCGGGAGACCAGCGACGCCATGGGCATAACCCGTCGGGCTTGATCTCGCTGGCGCGCGCGCGCGTGTGTGTGTGTGTGTGTGTGTGTGTGTGTGTGTGTGTGTGTGTGTGTGTGCGTGCGTGCGTGCGTGCGTGCGTGTGTGTGTGTGTGTGTGTGTGTGTGCGTGTGTGTGTGTGTGCGTGGGTGTGGGTGTGGGTGTGGGTGTGGGCGTGGGCGCGGGTGCGGGCGCGGGCGTGGGCGCGGGCGCGGGCGCGGGCGTGGGCGCGGGTCAAGCTAGCCAGCTCGAGCGCGTCAAGCACGGCATGCCCATTCCCACCCGCCCTCCCACAACATAAGAAACAGCGATGGCACAACTGAGGGCTGCGCGGGCATTTCAGCGTCGCAGGTCCCAGAGCGCTGACTTCCAGGTCCCAGAGCGCCCCAGGAAGGCCCCAAGAGAGCCGAGACGCCCCCGAGACGATCCGAGGGGCCTCGAGTCGCCGAGAGATCGTTCCAAGACGCCCAAGATGGCCCCCAGACGGCCACAAACGCCGCCAAGAAACCGCGGGGAGCCTCAGGAGGCCCTCCAAGAGCCTGGACAAGCAAAGACCTCCCACGCATTCGTCACCCCAGGGCCTCCTGGAACGCCCCGGCGCCCAATGAATTTGCGAGCTAAAAACGCGCGCCGAGCCAAAACGGGAGCGCAATTTTGATAAAATTTCTCTCGGCGCCCAAGCGGGAAGGTCATTTCCTTCACTTCGAGCGGGGGGGGGGGGCGCGCCCAATTCTTGCCGTGCATTTTTTGCGGGGTGGGCGACAAGAACAGCTATGTGGGCACGGAAAATCAGCATGGCATTGCTTCTGACAAGTAAGGTGGCCCCTCCCGCCTTGGGTTGCCCCAGAAGTCCGCGCGCGATGTGCGCCGCGCCCCATTCCTGCCGCGCATTTCGCATCGTCGACGACAAGACAGGCCATGATGAAAGGAAAAACGGCAACTCGGCATTATTTTTTACAATCAGGATGGGAGGGCCCGCGGCCCGCATGGACGCCCGCGCGCAATGTGCGCCGCGCCCCATTCCTGCCGCGTATATCGCACCGTCGGCGACAAGGCAGGCCATGCTGAGAGAAAAAAACTGAAACTTTGTATGGATTGCGGAGTCAGGATGGGCGGGCCCGGATTGACGGCCGCGCGCGCGATGTGCGCCGCGCCCCATATGTGCGCCGCGTCCAACTGCTGCCACATATTTCGCACCGTCGGCGACAAGGCAGGCCATGCTGAGAGGAAAAAAAAACTGTGCATTGATTTTTTACAGTCAGGATGGGCGGGCCCAGATTGACTGCCGCGCGCGCCCCATTCCTGCCACGCTTTTCGCGTCGTCGACAACATGGAAGACGATGTTGAAAAAGAAACACGACAACTTTGTATTGTATTTTTTTACAATCCGGATGGGAGGTCCCGGATTGGGCCCCTATCGGCCAGAATACGAGGTAGGTGGGGTATATTCTAATAAAGAACAAGGATGTGGGTGTGGGTGTGGGTGTGTGTGTGTGTTTTGTGTGTGCGCGTGCGTGTGTGTGTGGGTGTGTGTGCGAGTGTGTGTGTGTGTGTGTGCGTGTGTGTGTGCGTGTGTGCGTGCGTGCGTGCGTGTGTGTGTATGTGCGTGCGTGTGTGTGTGTGTGTGTGCGTGTGTGTGTGGTGTGTGGTGTGTGGTGTGTGTGTGGGTGCGTGGATGTGCGTGGGTGTGCGTGGGTGTGTGTCGGTGTGTGTTGGTGTGTGTGGGTGTGTGTGGGTGGGTGTGTGGGAGTGTGGTTGAGTGTATGCGTGTGTGCGTGTGCGTGTGCGTGTGCGTGTGCGTGTGCGTGTGCGTGTGCGTGTGCGTGTGCGTGTGCGTGTGCGTGTGCGTGTGCGTGTGCGTGTGCGTGTGCGCGTTGCGCGTGCGCGTGCGTGTGCGTGTGCGCGTGTGTGCGTGTGTGCGTGTGTGCGTGCGTGCGTGTGCGTGTGTGCGTGTGCGTGGCGCCGTGTGCGTGTGCGGGTGCGTGTGCGTGTGCGTGTGCGTGGTGCATGTGCGTGTGCGTGTGCGTGTGTGTGTGTGATTGCGTGTGCGTGTGCGTGTGTGCGTGTGCGCGTGCGTTGCGTGTGCTTGTGGTGTGTGCGCTTGCGCGTGCGCGTGTGTGCGTGTGCGCGTGTGTGTTGTGTGGTGCGTGTGTGTGTGCGTGCGTGCGTGTGCGTGTGTGCGTTGTGTGCGTGTGCGTGTGCGTGTGCGTGTGTGCGTGTGTGTGCGTGTGCGTGTGCGTGCGTGCGTGTGCGTGTGCGTGTGCGTGCGTGCGTGTGCGTGCGCGTGCGGGCGCGGTGCGTGTGCGCCGTGTGCGTGTGCGTGTGCGGGTGCGCGTGCGTGTGTGCGTGTGTGCGTGTGCGTGTGCGTGCGCGTGCGCGCGTGTGCGTGTGCGCGTGCGTGTGCGCGTGCGGGTGCGTGTGCGTGTGCGTGGGCGCGGGCGTGTGCGTGCGTGTGCGTGTGCGTGCGCGTGTGCGCGTTGCTGTGCGTGCGTGTGCGTGTGCGTGTGCGTGTGCGTGTGCGTGTGCGTGTGCGTGGTGCGGCGTGCGTGCGTGCGCGCGTGCGTGCGGGCGTGCGTGCGCGCGCGGCTCGTGCGTGCGTGCGTGCGTGCGTGCGTGCGCAAGCGCGTGCATGCGTCGTGCGTGCGTGCGTGCGGTCGCGCGTGCGTGCGTGCGTGTGCGCGCGTGCGTGCGTGCGTGCGCGTTCGTGCGGCTGCGGCGTGCGTGCGTGCGTGCGTGCGCGCCGTGCGTGCGTGCGTGCGTGGTGCGAGCGTGCGCGCGTGCTGCCCGTGCGTGCGTGCGTGCGTGCGTGCGTGCGTGCGTGCGTGCGTGCGTGCGTGCGTGCGTGCGTCGCGTGCGTCGTGCGCGCGTGCGTGCGTGTGTGCGCGCGTGCGTGCGCGCGTGCGTGCGTGCGTGCGTGCGTGCGTGCGTGCGTGCGCGCGTGCGAGCGCGTGCGCGCGCGCGTGCGTGCGTGCGTGAGTGCGTGCGCGCGTGCGTGCGTGCGTGCGTGCGTGCGTGCGCGCGTGCGCGCGTGCGTGCGTGCGCGCGTGAGTGCGCGCGGGCGTGCGTGCGTGCGTGCGCGCGCGCGTGCGTGCGTGCGTGCGTGCGCGCGTGTGTGCGCGTGTGCATGTGCGTGCGCGTGCGCGCGCGCGCGTGCGCGCGCGTGTATGCGCGCGCATTTTGCGCAGCGGATGTGAGCACGCATTGCCCGGTTTCGTTTCCAGTGCCAGGCGAGCAGGAAGGCGACGAAGCCATCGATGTGCATGACATGTTCTGCAGACGTTTTTGTTCCCATATTGCGCGCTTGCCGCCTGCGCTCAGATCTGCGCTCGCGGTGTTCAAGAAGGGGCGCGACGCGGCCATGCCGGCGGCTGCCCCCGCTGGATGCCACGCTGGGCGGTGGCCGCCGGAGCTCCACGCGGCCGCGCAGGCGGAGATCGGCATCTCGGGCCGGCCGAAAGGGGACGATGGCAAAAGGGGGGGTTGAGAATCAGCTCGCGCAGCTGATTGTCCCGGCGCCCCCCGGCGCCGGGAGGCGCCCACGCATCGAGAGATGGGCCCCTCGGTGGGGCCGAAACCAGCTGCACGCAGCAAATGCAACACCCCCCCTTTCCCAATCCCCCCTTTCGCCGGGCCCGACAGAGCCAAGAGCGGCGATGCGCCGACGCAGTTGCGCCCTGATGGAGCGCGGCGGTGCCCGACGCGCGCAGTCAAGGAGCTCCGCAGCGACAGGCGGAGCCGCCTGGCGCACCGCATGCAGGAACAGCGCGCCGAGCAGGAAGGCGGCATCGCTAGTCTCAGGCAGAGGCGCGCGGTTTCCGCGCGGCGCGCTCAGCCAGCGCCGTTCCCGGCCTGATCGCGCGCCCGATCTGGCCCGCGTCTTCGCCGACCGATTAGAGGCGGGATCGAGGATTGACCGCCGACCGAAAGCGCCGCCGATCCCCCCGCCTAGCTCGCTCTGATCAGAACGGCGATCGCGCGACGCGGCCAGAATCGCCGAACGCGGGGCGTCGGGTTGATCGCTCAGGCTCTGGAATTTCAAGACCACGCATACATGGGCACAAGAATTGATGCGCGGCGAAGAGCGCCCCGCCCAGTGCGACGGCATGTTCCTGCACGATTCGGCGCTGATCAGTCGTCACGGCCCGGAGAAGAGCCCGTCGTGGCCAGAGGAGAAAGACGCGCTGACTACGTTATCTGGCGGTCGGCTCGACAAGGACATTGAGCTTCTCCTCGACGTCGATGGCGATGCCCGGTGCATCCTGCGTTGCGACGAGAAGCGCCACCTCCGCGTGAACTCACAATTCCTGCACACAGACACCTACCCGTTGAATTTCCCGGCGGCGCTGCTGCGCCCAACTACGAGGGCGCCGGCGAGCGCGTGCTCGCAGCGCTGCTGGGATGGCCGAGAGAGTTGTTGTAGCATGTAGCACATATAGTCAACGTGAGAGGTACTAAGTTATACGGTAAGATGTTGCTATTAACAACTTAACACTGTACATATACATACTTAGTAGCCAACTTAATAAGTTAAATAAGTCGAGGTGTTTGTTCGGGCGTCCTGTTTTTGCACTGGCGCCACGATGTTTGCTCGGCGTCGCCTGCTGGTCGAACCTGCGTGTTTTTTGCTCTGTGCTTGTTTTCTGGGCGCGTTTGTTTGATGAAGACGTTGCGCGTTGTTCAGGTGCCGCCTAAAAAAACAACTTCTCCTCCTCCTCCCCCCCCTCCTCCTCCCCCCCCCCGCCGCCCCCCCTGTTCCTCGTCATAACCCCTCTTCGGCGGATTGCCCGCCTTCCCTCCTCTCTTTTGCATGCGCTGGCGGATCAACCGCTTTCTCTTTCGGCGGATCAACCGCTTTCTCTTTCATTTCCCCCCTCTTCTCGGCGGGTCCAACGCCTCATTCTGCGGATCAGCCGCGCCCCCCTTTCTTTGCGGATAAACCGCGCGCCCCCCCTCTCTCGATTCTGCGCATCAGCCGCATTCCTTTCTCCCTCGGCGGATCACTCGCCTCCATCCTCTTCTCCGCCCCGCGCGCCCGCAGCCTTTTTTATTGCAGCCTTGTCGGCCCGAGCTGCCGCGGGGCCGCGGCGCGTCTTGCTGCTGCACTGCCTGCCCGACAATGGCGCTCCAGCAGGAGCTCCTTCAGCGCGCCGAGGCGACGGGCCCCTCACTGCGCGCTGCCAAGGACCAGGGAGAGGCCGCGTGGAGGCAGGCGTCGAGTACGCAGGCTGCTCGGCTGGTCGAGCTCGTTGGACTGGTGCGCCCGCAGGGCCACTTGCCCATTCGCCTCGCGGGTTTGGCGCAGCAAGACAGCTTCGCGCCTGCCGACGCCCAGCTGTTGCAGAACGCCTTGGCCACGGCATCCACAACCAGCGGCGGGACGTGGAAGTCGCAAAGTTTCGAGCGTTTCCCGTACTTCTTGAGTGGTGAAGTGTGGGCCGTGCTCAACGACCCCAGCGGGGACGTCTTGCACAAGGCTCGCACCGTTCTGTCGTTTCTCTCGACGAAGCTGGGCCTCACGAGCCCGTCAGAAGGCACCTACGCGCATGCGACGGCCCTCGCGACGATCTGCGTAGAGGGCGCCCCGACGGCCCGCAGCATGAGCCCCCACTTGTTGAAGGACACTTTTGACCACATCAAGACGGTGTGGAAAGGCTTGGTCAAGGCAGAGCCCTTGGAGAAGATGGTCTCGCTCCCCGCTGACCCCAACGCGTTCCGAGCTGCGTTCCCCGCCACGTGGGTCGCTGCGTAACGCGACGGTGGCCCTGCAAGCATCGGAGTGTTTTACGTCGATGTCTCTGTGGTGGCTAAGGCGTTCAAGTGGCGGGACAGGCAAACTGGCCCCGCCTCGTCGCCCATGTTGCAGGCTATGCAGCAGATGATGGGGCAGACGCTGCAGCACCCTCAGCAAGAGAGGCTCGCGAACGGTTCGATGTTGACGTTCACGCAGAAGCAGCCGCGCAGCCTCGCTGGCGTGCAATCGGCGGCGACGTCGGCCGCAGGGCAGCTCGCGTTGACGGACTTCCAGCATCAGCAGCAGCAGCAGCAGCTGCAGCAACAGCAGCAGATGCAGCTGCAGCAGCAACAAGACAACCACAACCTGCAGCTGCAGGTCAAGCAGCTCCAGGAGCAGCTGCAGCAGCAGCAGCAGCCGCCGCCGCAGCCTCAGCCCCAGCTCGCCCTCGGGGACGGCCGCTCGGCGGATGCCTCTGGGGGGGCTGCGACGATGAAGAAGGCGAAGAAGATTGACTCGGTGGAAGCCGCGGCAATGCACGTGCACGCTGCCATGCAGCAGGAGAAGGAGACCAAGGCCCAGGCGAAGGGCAAGGCCCAGCCCAAGGCCAAGGCAAAGACGAAGTGCGTGAAGAAGCCAGCGGCGGCCTTTGTTGGCAAGCCTGCGGTGGAGACCAAAATCAGCGTTGAGAACACGCGCAGCCAGTGCGTCGCGCACTACGGGAGGGGCCCTGGCTCGACCAAGGCGTTCAAGTGGGGCCCGAACACAGGCTACACGAAGGAGACGGCCAAGAAGGCTGCCGGGCAATGGGTCAAGAATCGGATTTGCATCGGCAGCTGAGGGGGCGACGGCTACGCGTAGCTGTCGGCGCGAAGTGCTAGCGTGCATGTCAGTGCAGCCGTGCCGACGGGAGGCCGTCGGCATGGGCACTTTGCCATGTCGTGGGTAGTGCTACGGATGGCATCGGCTTTCAGTTTCTCTGTCTGGTGCGCGTTGCGCGTGCTCGTGATGGAGCTCGTTCTTCGGTGAACTCTTGTGGACCTCTATTCGCACCACTGCTTTGCGAGAAAAGGCGTTGGAAAAAAAGCGGATCAACTGCTATCAGCGGATCACCCGCTACGTGCCATGTTGCGTCAGGTCGTCGTTCGTCGATTGCGTTTGCGTGTTGCGGCAGTGGCAGGGAGGTATGAGCAGGCATCTGGAGGGATGGCATGGTCAGAGTTCAGAGGGATGAGAACGAGGAGGGATCGGAGACCTGAGATTTTTATTGGTTGAGTCCGGTGGGCGGAGATGGCGTCGGGGTTGAGTTGTGCATTTCGAGGCGGGCTGGGGGGGTAGGGGCGTTCATGTGTTTTCGATGCCATAGCCGTTTGGGCCCAGAGTTGCGCGCTCGCGACGGGCTCGCAGGGGCGCCATGGCGGCGCCGAAGAAGTCTGCCTTCGAAGACCTCCAGAGCTTCTTCGCAGAGGCCGACGATGCGTTCGATAAGATGGACGTCGAGCGGACGCAAATGATCAGCTGCCTCAGGAAGGCGCTCGAGGCATCTGGCACCGCGGAGCCTGTCCGCGGGAGCCCGTTGGAGGAGCCTGCAGTTTCGAGCTCCTCTGCGTCGGCGACTCTGGAGGTGGAGGTCGGCAGTTCGGAGGTCGGCCGCACCCAGGTCGACTATGCTGTTCTGGGGCGCGCTGTCGACGAAGTTCTGGATGACAAGGCAGGCGAAGCGGACGATCAGGTCCTTCCAGAAGGCGCGGCAGGACGCGTCCAGCAGTTCATGAACGCGGATCCTGACTTCGTTCGGATTGCCCTGCTCATGGCAATGGGCCCGCTCGCCGCGGACTGGAACGATCCCGCCGTCATCAACGTCGAGAAGACGTTGGTCTTGGAGTTCATGTGCCACAAGAAGTTCAAGGCACGAGGCCCTCCTGGCCCGCTCCAGGGGGGGCCCAAGGAGTGGATGGGGCCAAGCCTGGAGGGCGAAGAGCGGTCGGTGGGGCTCCCGTGGCGGCCGCAGCATGCGGTTGGCAGAGTTCCAGGCGAAGTTCGGCAAGGAGCGAGGCGCGCAAGCATTCCTCGAGGACGAGGACCGACGCCGCAGCTTGCGGCAAGAAACCTTCGTTGCGAAGTTCGGCAAGGAGCGGGGCGCCGAGGCCATCCAGGAGGACGAGGCCGAGCGCTCGAGCAATTGCAAGGGGATCGCGCGCATGATGGCTGTAGGCCGCCTAAAGTTCCAGCAACCCATTGTGGTGCCGCCGACGTTCGCGCCTCCAGCTTACAAGGCCATGCCGACGCCCAAGATGATGCCGCCAACCGCCCTGCCGATCGCGCGCACCGCGGACGCAGGAAAGGGCTCGGGCGAGCGGGCTGCCAAGGGCGAGGACAAGCGCGCCCGGGAGGGCAAGGGCGATGGCGAGCAAGGCAAGGGCGCCTACAAAGACGCGGACAATGGCAAGGGCAAAGGCGCGGAGAAGGACAAAAGCAAGGGCGCCCACAAAGGGCGCGGGCAACGGCAAGGGCGCCCACAAGGACGCGGCCAAGAGCAAGGGCAAGCACGGCAAGGGTTTCCTCTCCCCCACGCCCAAGCGTCCAGCGCCTCGGACGCCGTCGCCTGCTCGCAGGCCTAAGCGGCGGGCGACGAATCCACAGGGCGCCAGCGAGGGCAGGCCGTTGCCCTTTCTGTGACGCGCACTGTGGCGCTTGGAAAAAAAAATGAGTCCCCTTCGGCGGCTCAACCGCCCTGGCGGCTTATCCGCCTGCGTGCGCGCGTGTGTCAGCGCGCGCGCGCCCAGCATCTCGTCGCACGTAGTTCGAACATGCAGCCGCACAGCTGTTGTTCCGCATAGGCGTCTTGGCTCAAACAGCGCTTTGCACATCGCCTGTCGCCCCCTTTCTGCCCGTCTCCATGTCGGCAGCTGCGTCGGCCACGGCCGCCGAGATTGCGGGCGCAGTGCAAGCGGACGACGATGCGAGCCCGACGTGGACTGTGCGGGGTGGCAAGTGCCCCTTCGGCTCGCAGTGCAGCAAGCGCAGCTCGACCACCAAGAACTGCAACTCGTTCGAGGAGGCCGTCGCGTCGGTGATCCATCACTTGGAAACTTCACCTTACCACGGGCTCGAGCGGCACGAGGCCGAAATGGCCGTCGATTACTCCTTGATCGAGTCCTAGGACGTCGACAAGAAGCAGTGGGCAAACGACGCCGCCAAGTGGGAGTCTGGCAAGAAGCGCAAGCCCCATCAGCAGCTGCAGTGGCATCCCACCGAAGATCGCGTGGGTCTCAGCGCACCGCCGACGGGTGCTGGCACGGGTCGGATCACGCTCTCAGAGATGCAGTTGCGGGCATGCGTCGACTCGCTGAAGCGCGCCAAGGTCTCGGCGGAGAGCGCGGCGAACCTGCGCGCCAAAGCTTCTCGTGCTTTCAACGGGGAGGTCACGTGCATCCAGCAGTGCGTCGAGGTGATCGGGTCGCACGTTCAGCCTACGCGCGTGATCAACATCAGGTAGTCGAGATGCTGCTGGTGAACCTCTGAGTTTTGGCCACGCGCGTCGGCCCCTCGCTTCGCGCGCTCGCGTCGGGCGCACTCTGCGGACGGCAATCGATCGCTGGATGCACCAGCAGACGTTCGCACCATCGTCTGTGCGCTCATCGTTCTGGATCGTTGTCAAGGGCGGTTCGCCCGCTAATCGGCGGATCATCCGCCACGAACCGATAACAACCGATAACAACCGATAACGACCGATAACGTTTCGATAACGGTGTTATCGGAGCGCCCAATAACAACCGATAACGCCGATAACACTTTGTTATCGGCAGCGCCAACAGAGCCGATAACATCGAAATAACGCCCGATAACGCCCGATAGCGCCGATAACGGTTATCGGAGCCGAAAATGGCTCCGATAATGTTGTTGTCGGATGTCATCGGTGATTGTTATCGGATGTTATCGTGCGTTAGCGTGACCTCCGATAACCGTTATCGAACTGTTATCGGATGTTATCGGATGTTATCGGATGTTATCGGTATTCCTTCGCGGTTTCAATCATCTTGCCCCCCCCGCCATCCTCGATCTCCAACCTCAACCACCCTGAACCGCAAACCACCTCCGCCTCCTTCACGATTCCATTCGCAGCCGTTTTGCTTGGCAGCGCGCGCAGGCTTCTGCCCCCCGTGCCCACTCTCGCCTCTCGCGGCGCATATGTCGTTGCAGCTGGCGCTGATGCCGCCGCCTGCCGCGGACCCCGCTCCCAAGGCCAAGGCCAAGCCCACGGCCACGGGCAAGGCCAAGGGCAAGGCCAAGGACATCGTGATGGCGACCGACGCCACGAAAGCTTGGTGGTCGAAGTACAAAGCGCCAGAGTCGGTTGCCTCTGACTCGGAGACTGTCGTTAGCTTGACGGCGACGGCGTTGGCGCTCGGGGCTCCCGCCGAGGTGGCCGACTTGGGTGACTTCGAGGGCGGGGCGCCCGATGGCGACGACGCTGCCTCGTCTGGGGCTGCTGTCTCGTCCGAGGTGCCCCCCGTCGGAGGCGAAGCCCCTGCGGCCCCTGCCGCAAACGCTGGTTCCGCGACGGCGGTGTCAGAAACTGGTTCCGCGACGGCGGCGCCAGGCAACGGCCCCGTGTCCAAGAACGAGCGCTTCGTCTGGCAGGCTCCAGAGGTCAGGCACCAGCCGTCAAACCCAACGTGCTACAAGTGCAAGCAAGAGGTCGATGTCCTGAGGGCACCAATGGTGGGGAAATCCAGCGGCTCGTGGAAGTGCGACAAGTGCAACGCGCGCGGGACGCAGTTGAGCCGCCTGTTTGGATCGTGGCCGCCCGCCAGCTTTAGGAGGCTGGACCCCTCAGTGCAAGCGAAGTTCTGGCAGGACGCAAAGGAGAAGGCTGGCAAGGGCCAGCTTGAGGAGCTGTTCGTCCAGACTCTCACGACGACCCGGATCGAGCAGGAGGTTGCCCAAGTGGGCGGGGAGTATCTGCCGTTGTCAGTCTACGCCACGCGTGGATTCGACGCTGACCGCATCGAGAGGGAGTGCAAGGACACCGAGGAGCACAATATTCTCGGAACTTGCTACCGCGTGGACATCAGGGGCGGCTACTCGAAGACAATCGAGCAGCTCGCCCGCGCCGAGGTGCAGGAGTTGAAAGCGAATGCCAAGGCGTTGGCTCCGCCGCCTCCGACGCAGCCGACGAAGCACAAGAGCGACTCGTCCGATTCGGATGGCGACCCGAGCAAGAAGAAGGACAAGAAGTCAAGGAAGGACAAGAAATCTCACAAGGATAAGAAGGGCAAGAAGTCGAAGAAGTCCAAGAAGGACGATAAGAAGGACAAGAAGGCTAAGAAGGACAAGAAGTCCAAGAAGCGCGCAGCGTCCTCGAACTCGAACTCGGATTCGGACTCGAATTCTGAGGATGAGAAGGCCCTGCAGGCGAAACAGAGGAAGCTCGAGCAAGAGAAGAACAAACTTGCCAATAAGAACGTGGCCCTCGCGACCCGCGTCTTGGTCAAGATCGAGAGGCCCAGGATCTCTCTCGATCGAGACCTCAAGGACCCGATGTCGAAGCACGTGCCGAAGTACGGCATCGATCCAGCCAAGACTAGACTCAAGGAGCTTGACAAGCTTTACTCCGAGTTCAAGAAGGTCCACGACGAGCGCGGCATGGGGGGTGAGGTGAAGACAACGGTGACTGAAGTGGACACTCTTGTGAAGAGTTCGGTCGAAGCTGCCGCGCTCCTTTCCAAGCTGCTGACCACTGCGAAGAACAATGTTCCGAACGGGGGTGCCATGTGAGCACATGGGCTCTGCTCGTCTGCGTCTCCAGACACCGCGGGGACAACTTGCCGCGCGGTGCGCCGCCAGCTTTGGCTTCAGGATCCGCCCTGCCGGCGCGGGGCTGCATGGATTCACCCAGCGTCCGATTGGCACTTCACTTTGCCATGTCGTGGGAAGTGCTACGGATGGCATGCGAACCACCGAGCCCCGACTGCACTAGCTAGTCTTGCGGGGCTCGTAGGGGCGCAGCGCGAGCTCGGGGCAACGCTCAGTTTGTAGCGATCGGGGGTAACAACTTCAATAGGCGGATGCGCTTCGAAACAAAAAAACATCGGGGGAAAAAAAAAAGCGGATCAACCGCTCAGCGGATCATCCGCTAGTCATCTTGCTAATCTTTTTAAAATGCAGCAGCGGTTCAACCGCTCAGCGGGCCTCTCTCTCACCCCCCGTGCTTCCACGCCGCGCCTCTGTCTCCTGAGGAGGAGGGGGAGGAGACAGATGAGGAGGCGCAGTGGGATGCGGCGGAGGAGGGCGAGGGGGGGGAGGAGGAGGAGGAGGAGAGGAGTTGGAGCAGGGATGTTTCAGGGGCCGCTGTGAGCATGGATGTTCCAGGGGCCGCTGAAACATCCCTGGTCGCAGCGGCCCCAAGAACATCCCTGCTCCAACTCCTCCGCCTCCTCCCACCCCCACCCCCCGCCTCCCCCCCCCCTCCTCCTCCCCTCCTCCTCCTCGTTCCGGAACGAGGAGGGGGGGGGGGGGGGGGGGGTGAAGGGCCCTATCCCCACCCCCTCCCCTCGCCCCCCCTCCTCCTCTTCCTGGCGTTGCTGCTGCTGCTCCACCATCTCATCATCGCAGCCGTTTCAGCTTCGGGTGGTCGGCGCGCCGTCCCGCGCCCCACTTCCCCCCCCCCTATTCGCCGCCTCCCCGCTCGCCTTTGTCGGCCATGGAGCCACTCGCGAAACGACGGAGGATCCTCGATATGCTGAGCAGGCGGAACTTTAGCGAGAGCGACGTCGTAGCGGCGCTTGCCGCGCTGGGGGGCGATGAAGCGGCGCCCCGGCGAGATGCGCGGGAGTGCGTGGATACGTTCACTGAGGACGTTCTCGTTCTGCTGGCCCTGCAAAAACGAGGCGGCGACGCCTTTGACTGGACCATTGCCAAGTATCAGCTTCTCCTCCCGACGTGCATTGCACGGTGCGCGAGCTTCAGGGAGGAGTTTGAGAACGCAGCGGCGAAGTCGCCAAATAGTTTTGACAGGCCGTGGCGCCTGGCGCTCTACATAGATGACGCAGTACCTGGCGATGCTTTGAGATTGAACAACAAGCGAAAGGCCACGTGCTGGTATATCGGCATACTTGAGATGGGGCGCGATCCAGGGAGGCTTCCCAGCCGCGGCCAGGGCGCTCCTGCGTTCCCTCCTGCTCGGGACCGACAGCGCGTCCACGGCTGGAGTCAGCGCGTCGCGCGGTGGCCAGACAAAGATTATGCATTTTAAGTTTCAGCGTTTGATCGGGGGCGAAGTTGCGACGAAAGCTTTCTTCGATGCGAAACGTTATGGCGGCATTAAGTGTTGTTCCATATCCTGCAAGAACGTAGTGAAGCTGAGCAAAGATGGCGTGGCTGATTCGCTGGCCAATCATCAGACTGGCACGTACCTGGTCGATGTCTCGTGCTCTGACCCCTCGCAGTTCGACCCGATGACAGACGAGGACGTCTGGCGCACGCACGACATCCTGGATGAGGTGCGCAGGCGTGGGGGCCCGTTGAAAACGCTACAGACAACGATGGGTTCTCTTTGAATGAGCACGGCGTCCTGGCCGACAGGGATCCCCGTCCGCACGTGCTCCCGCACTCTTGCCTTCTGCGCGATTGCATGCGCGTGTACTTGGCAGGCGGCATCGTAAATATTGAACTGGGTTTGCTTTTGAATGCGATTCATGAGTGCACCCCTGGGTTTTCCTTCCGCGTGCTCAAGGCGTTCGCTGAGGCAGACTGGCGCTGGAGCGCTGGAGGGTTAACCAGGAGCGCATTCGCTGAGCTATTCAACGAGTCTCGGGAGAAGGCGTGGAAATCAGGTGGTACGTTTCGCGCGGGGGCATCTGAACTATTGTCTGCATACCCGTTCATCCGATATTTTCTCGCTGAGCACGTCCCCTTGCATAAGGTCCGGCTTGGGCGCCAGAGCTACTTTCGTCTGTGCGAAGTTCTGGACAGCATCGCCGAGGCAAAGCATTATTCCACGCCGTTGGCTATGACAGATACCATGCAGCGTGCAGTTGGCCATTTTCTTGACGCGCACAAGGCTGTGTACCACGTCGATGCCATCGCCCCAAAACACCATTATCAGTGGAACGTTGTGTCAGACGAGGAGGGCGATATATTTCTCGATTGCTTTGTTTACGAAAGAAAGAACAAGATCGTGAAGCAATCAATGGCTCGCATCGCAAGCGCGGCAGCGTTCGAGAAGAGTTCGGTCCAGCAGCTTCTCGTCAAGGTGCCCCCATCGATGGACAAAGTCAGGATGACCGAATTGTGCGAGCCTGTGGCTGTGAGCCAGCCGCTGTCCGACAAGTGTGGCCAGCTTTGCGTCGTCTCCAAGCAGATGAGATGGCGGGGCTTGCTGCTCAGAGCTGGCATCGTGGTTTTCGTTCAAAACGCGGCAGTTGAGATTCAAGCGTGCGCGTCCGTAGGTGGCGTTCTAGCGCTGATCGTGGGAACTCTTGCGCTGGTGCGCCGTGAGCCTTTCGGCGGGTATTCTATCTGGGCTAAAACGGGACAGACCAAGCTCCTTTTGCCCGATGGGGGCGCGCATGGCGACTGGCTGTTTCCTCAAGAGCGACAACGCGCTTGCGGTGATCCATTGAGCGCGGAAAAAATCATAGGAACAAAAAAAAAAAAAAAAAAAAAACGGATCAGCCGCTGCAGCGGATTACCCGCTCGTCCTCCTCATCACCATCATCATCATCATCAGCACCACCGTCATCAGCATCACCGTCGTTCCTGCCCCCTGCTCGATGGGGGGAAAAACGCCCGCTAGCGGATGAGCCGCCACGTGCGTCGTTTTGCCGTCCCTCTTCCCCTTCTTCGCTTTCCTCCCCTCCTCTGTTCCCAACCCCTCCTATTTTCTCATTGCCGCGAGTTGTTTCCGCGCGTGGGCCTCTCCAGTGTCTTTCGGAGGTTTGCTAACTTAAAGTAATTATTTGGCACACTTGCAACCTTGGTATATGAGATCGCATGTGAGGTATATCACCGTAGGTATCTCTTACTTGATATACTGGATGATGTTCTGAGCATGTCAACAGCTATAAGGTAGTACAATGATAATGTTCACTTGCTCCGACATATAAGTAGGGGTGCTGCTCTTATAGATATGGATGCTGCTACTAAAAAGTCGTATCAACTACAACAACTCCCTCGGCCATCCAAGTGGGTGAGAGGGCAGGGTATACGCGCTATCTGATTCCATCAAAACGCGACGTCTTCCACGCCATGGCCGAGGACATGCCGCGCCATCCGATCATGCGGAGGATGCGCAAGATCTGTCGTCGCGCCGCTGATAAGACCGTCATTGGCATCGACGGGCAGCGCAGCGCCCTTCTCTCAGTACTCCACCAGCGAAAGCACGGTCAGAGGACCAGGGCGAGATCCGACAACTCTGGCCTGCGCGCGCAGCTCTCGGCGCAGCGCCCAAGCGGAACGAAGGCGAAACGCAGTCGGCCATCCCGTTCTCAACGCATGAACAGATTAACCCCAAAACTGTCAGGAACGGATTTAAGCACTACGTGCTTGAATCCGTTCCACATTATTGCTTCCGTGTCTGAAAAGGTTCACGTTGTTTTGTTGTTTTGACAAATTTGGCGAGGCAGCGTGCTGCTCGTGAAGCCGTACTTCTCCAAGCCAGATCCGAACGTGATATCCGCGCTCTTGGCGGCGGTCGGAGCAGACGGGAGCAACTGGCCCCACCTGGCGTGCTCGGACTCCCCCGATCTCTATGCCCCGTCGTCCGGGAGCACCTTCCGCGGGCGCTGTGCGCCGCGAAGGGCCCGCTCCACGTGGCCCTGAAGGAGGGGGATGCAGCCGGCGAGCTGGCGACTCCGTTGTCTCGCCTCCTGCGCAAGTGCCTCCGGAAGTTCGCGATCGGGGGCGACGGCGGCAAACGGCATTTCCGCGGGCAAAGGCAGATGGTGAACATCCCGTCGTTGAAGGACGCCGTCGGCAACGTGCGCCCCATCCGCCAGAGGACTGCGCTGAATCGGATATCCGGCGATGCCTATTCCGACAGGGCGCACGCGGGGGCATCTCACTTCTTGGACGACGTCGCCGCCATGCGCATGGAACACCCGGGAGAGCTGACTCGCAAGACAGACAGCAGCTCCACGGTGCCCCGATGACAACGGCTGCGTTTTCAACGGGGGCCGGGCGTCGGCGGCCGGCGGCGGCCCGAGCAGCCGGGCACGCCAGTTGCTGCCAGCGCGCTGCCTGTCGGAAAAGCGACCACTGTCGTTGGCCGCGGCAGGAGCGCGCCAGCCTGGTGTTCGCGACGTCGCCGCGCCAGGTCGAGTACCTTCTCAACTTGTCGCGGTTTGCATCCGGGCACTCCGAAGTCGATGCCCCCTACGGCACCGCGCGCAACGAGGCCGCGCACAACCAGCTGAAGAGCTACTACTGGAACGTGTTCCTGCAGACCGGGCGCGACGCCCAGATGGTCGCCGCCGCGCGCACGTCCGCGAAGTTGCCGGCGGGCTGGACGCGGCGCATTCCGAACCTCGCCGACGGCAGTCGGGAGGGGCACGAGGGTTTGCGTCACGCGCTCAGCAGCATAGCAAGCGGCCCTCCAGACGCCGCGGCGCGGCCGCGGATGCGCGGCAAGACCCGCTCGAATCCCGGTGCCGATGAGAGCGCCGTGGCCCCGGGGGCCAGGAGGCTTCGGCGGTCTTGGCGGCGCGCGCAAGGGCGGGGGCATGATTTTCGTCTTTCTTCTCCCAGGGGCGCAGCGGAGCGGGGTCGACCGCTGCCAAACAATAAACTGTCGTCCGTGGGCCTCGGGGCTCGACCCCCTCCATCGCCCAATCGCCGACCGCCGCAGCTGCGCATGAGACGAGCGCGCCCGCGCGGTGCCCCGACTCGCCCCGACGCATCCAGAGCAACACCTGCCCCCCCGCGGGCAATGGCCGCCTGCGGCTGCGCCTCCGGCGGTTTCTTGGCGTCGGTAGACGCGGCGACCAGCTGCCGATTCTGGGTGCCCGTGGACTCCAGCGGTCGCGCCCTTGTCGTCGCTTCAGTCGCCTCCTCGACGGGGGAACTGACTCCCGATCGAACTCGACCCTGACGACGCATGTATATCAATAAGGCATAGCTGCAATAATGTGGCCGATGCCTGAGGGAGAGAAAGGATGCGCTGCATCGCTTTCGCCTCGCCGATCGCTCTTCTCTGCGTCGACGCTCTCCTCCGCGCCGAGGTCGCGGAGTCCCCCCCCGACCCAGACTCCGCGTGGCGGCTGGTTTCCGGGCGCGCCCCTCTCTCGTGGAAGGCGCGCGGATGTCCCGCGAGGCGCCTGCGTTGGCGGCCAGTCCGAAGCGCCGCCTCAGCCCCGACTGCGCTGTCTCGGCGCAGACTGGCGGATGCGACGGTCGAGAAAAGACGAGGCTGCGCCGCCAGGTGCCGCGCGGGCCGCCATGGCCGCCCATGAGGCGTGGAACTGCCTGTACATTCGGCCGCCGCCACCTGTAATCAGATGCATATACCTCTTCGCGGGGGAGATCCTCAGGGCGCCAGACTGGGCAGACTTGCGCATCCCTTTTGGGATCCGCTACATGTCAAGGGCCCGCGCGCCGATGCCCGGCGCAATCTGAGCGGGGCGCTTGCTGGGGAGGGCCGCGCTGCCCTGCGCGGCCAAGGCAGCGATCGCTTCTCGGGGGGCGCAGCGGAGCGCAGGGGGTCGACCGCCGCTAAAACGCAATGCTTCGTGCTCGGGCCCAGACCCGCCACTTCTCCTCGGCGCCCCGCTGTCATCTCCCGCAGCTGCGCAGGAGCAAGGCGCGCGGGGGAAATATTACGCCGCCGCCCCCCCCCCCCCGTCGCCCTCGAGCGCGGCTGACGCCGACGCCCGCAACGACATCGGCCGCGCGCGCGCTGAATGTCGGGCGACGCTGCTGCTTGTCGAGGAGAACCGATGCCCTAAATTCGATGGGATCGATTCAGTTCTTCGTGTTTGTCGATAGCTCGTCTGTCGAAGGGGCTGGCGTTTCCTGCGCGAGTAGCGCCCAGCGTCACTGCTGCTACTTGCCATGCGGCCAGGCAGTAGAAGCTAGACATGGTCGCTTACCAGCACGCTCTCGCCCTGATGAAACACTTGTTCTGCAAGGCTTTGGTGGCGATTGTGCGCTGGGACATTCAGATCCCTGACACCGTTCTCGGTCGCGTCGTCTCCGACCCGGCGCCTTCGACGCAGAGCTGGGTCACCCTGCCGAACATGGGCGCGGCCGGGAATGACCCCGTGCTCCCATGAGCAGGAGGCTCTGAGGGCCTGATCGTTCTCTGTGGGGGGTTTGCCGATCCGCCCGCCAGATCGCGCGCCGTGTTTCGGCGATGCCGCGTGGCGCGCGGCGCCTGGCCCCTTCGGGTCGCATGATCGACGAGCGGCTCGAGACTTGCCACGCGTCCTGGCGCGCGGTCCCGATCGACGATTTCAGAACAGGAAAAGCAAGAACGGATGTAGGCACGTCGCGCCTGAATCCGTTCCTGCGGTTTCGGGGTGCCTGCCAAGGACCAGCTCCACTCCATGCACGGGTACATGGCCATCGAGGCCGAGTGCCCGGTCGACGATGTAGACATCGATTGCGACTTGGCTCGCGCGGGGGTGAAGTTGCACCTCCT
This sequence comes from Prorocentrum cordatum, assembly GCA_963575745.1. Classification (NCBI taxonomy): domain Eukaryota; class Dinophyceae; order Prorocentrales; family Prorocentraceae; genus Prorocentrum; species Prorocentrum cordatum. The sequence goes on along the minus strand of CAUYUJ010019913.1, from coordinate 49,526 downwards.
GCGCACGCAGGACCATAGTGGTTATTGCAAACGCTGGAGGCGTTTTCTTCCCTTTTTCCATTTCTTGCTCTTGACTGACCAAAACCTTACAAAAGCTACACCCCAGAATGTGGGCGCCACGCAGGCGGCACTGTGATATAAAAGCACATTACACACGTATTGAAAAACAGAAAAGAAACGAGCAGGTGAGCCACAGTCCGACCCCGAGGTTGAGCACGTGCCAGGAACGGTGCCCAAACAGAAAGAAAGCGCCGATCTTGAACTCGGAACAAAAACGGCCCCATCGTTGTAGCACCATCCCAACGCAAGACTCGATGCTGAGCGCCATGCGCATCCGTTGCGGCAACTTCCACAACGGCGCGAAGCCGCCATATCTGGAATATGTTAATGGGCACTGGCGCTCGGGCAATACTTTGCTGGTTTTGTACACGCAGCAATACGTGTGGGGCGCGTTTGCGGCGGGGCCTCGGTGCGAAAACAATGCGTGCGGGCGGGAAACAGCGGCGCCGCGGATTTGTCACATATCTGGAGCGGAAGTGTCATCAGCAGAGCACCCAAAAGAAATAAATATACGACGCTGCTGTATGCGTTAAGTCAGGAGGATATGTAGGACAATGAGCCAAATCACGATCATGACAAAACTAGATTAGAAATACTTACATGAGTACACATACGGCCACCAGTGTTAGAGCTGATATACTCGATTTCGCGCGTTACAACCGCGCACGCGCGCAAGCTCACGCCACGAAGTACCGTGCGGCAAAATCTGTCCGCGCGAGAAAACAGCGCACGCCGAATAGTCTTAAATGTCATCCCGACGGGGAGGGGGGATGTCTGGCTCAGGACCTCCGCTTAGCGCGACTGTTTGCGACAGTGCGTCCTATGAGGGGAGGCTCCACCTGCTCGAAACAGGCGCCAAAAACAGCCAAGATCTTCTCCATGGGGGGGGGGGCGAGGGCCCCCGCCGATCGGCAAAATAATGAATAACAAAAACTCACCGGCGTAATCTTGTAATTGTTGTTATGCCACTCGTCGAAGATCGCGAGAGCTTGGCTCAAACTCTGGCAACACGCAGCCACCACCTTTCTTTGGATGGAGGCCCCGCAACCGGAAGAACAAGAGAAAACTCGGCCGGCTATTTCGGCACCCCGGGCGTCGAATCCCGCAATCTTTCATTTTTGTCCTAGACTTCTCCATGAAGACTGATTCTCCTCCGTCCACGGCGCTGCGCTCGCTACCACCGTCGGGTGCGGGCGTCCGTGCTCCGGCGCTGGCCAATTAGACAGCAGGGTGCCGGCCCCTGAAATTGGGCTGCGGTGTGGTGCCTTTGCCCTCGCGGCCCCCGGCCCCTGCAGGAGCGGTGTGTGCCGCCCTCGCTGCGCGGCGCTGTGGAGCGCAAGCGTGGGGGCGAAGACAAGTCTGGCCCGAGAGCCTCGGCGAGTAACTCTCACATGCTAGAGACGGCAGGAAAAAGCTCTCGGAGGTCCGCGCGGGCTTCTCGGGTCTGCGCCAGAGGCCAATCCCCCAGCCCCCCCCCTCCCCCCCCGGCCCCCCCCCAAGCTCCACACCTTGAGGCACAATGCACGCCCTACCCTACACCTCAACAACCATGGACTTTAAGTTGGCTCATTCCCCTGATCCCGCAGCGTGCTGGTGTTAATCACCGGCAAGCCATCAACACGAACATTATCGAATCAGTTTTCGAAAGCCAAGGTTGGCGAACATCAACTCCGAGCCAAGCAGAACCTCAATCTATGGTATGAGGGATCTCAGCTCGAGAATAGAAGAATCGCAGCAGGATAACGCCGCGTAACTTCAAACACTGTGGACATGATTATGTGACAGCCGATGGTTCACGAGGTCATTTGATCTGCCATGAAAGCAGCTCTTAGAGCATCAGCCCCCAGGATACCAAACTTCAATGAGCAGAGCGCAATTTGATGGGGCTCCACATCAGGTGTATTTTGGTGAGCTCTACCATCCACCTTACAACTGACACTTGGCATTTCGTCGGTGACGTCATAGG
>CAUYUJ010019913.1:0-42500 GCA_963575745.1 Prorocentrum cordatum | reverse complement strand
ACGGCTGTCTGATCGCTTCTGGGGCCGATTTGCAGCCCCCCAGCAGCGGGCCCGGCCCCGAAGCGCCCTGAAACGGGTCGCCCCCCCCCACCCCCGGGACTAAAAACGGGACATGGGAAGGGGGGGGGGTTGAAAAAGTGTGCTGCCCAGGGGGCCAGGGGCCCGGCTCCCCGTTATATGATATATTCGCCACACAAGGGCCACACAAGTCGCATGGATGATCGTTATCATGTTGACTTCTCCTACCCTGCGTTAGCTTGTACATCCTGTGGTGGCCTCGTGGGCACTTGTGAGGAGAGAACAGGCCGCGTTGAGCGATGTGCATGCTTGCTCTGCATCGGCCATCTCGTGTGCCTCGTATGCCGTCCGTTCGAATTCGAAAACCCAAGCACGGGCCATACACCCACGCACGTTATTCTGAATGTTGAATGATGCCTCCTGTTGCTGTTCCCCGAACTGCGGCTCAGACGGCTGCCGCACACAAGCCTGCCGAATGTCTACACATGAGATGGATTAAAATCCTAGTTCGACTGGGCACCACTCCCTTGATGGGTCGACTAGAAGTAAGCATATGCACATATATATATATAGGTGTATATAAATGTATGTTTGTATTGCCAAGTCTCGGCTCGGCGCGCCACCGTTGCAGTCCAAGGCAACAAGAAAAACAGTGGGAGGAGAGGAAGGCTCGGGAAGTCACGAGGCCCATCCAACGCATGTCAACCGCGGCCTCTGAAGCTCGCCAGTGTAGGCGCTACCGTGAGAAGTTCCGAAAATCACCACGCACACTGCACGCCCAAGATGGAACGAACCGCCCAGTCGCATCATCAGCTGACCTTGGCGAAAGCCTGGGTTGAAGGCGAAGTGGCATGCGCAACGACGCAGTGCAATGGAGGCGAAACTAGACACACCTGCCAGGGACACCATCCAAACGCAACGCCGAAGGAGGCGGAGGAGCAGCAGCAGCAGGAGAGCAGCAGAACAGAGAAAGCACCGAGACCATGCAACAATCGACGCGCCAGTAAAAGCATGGAAGCCGTGAGATGGCCATTCTGAACGGGAAAGGGAGGAGGAAGGGGAGGGGAAACGTCAGCCAGGTGGGCCAAGTGCCAACACCGCTGGGGATGCCGCTGTTCTGGATGAGAGTGTCCTGGATCACTGCACGAATCGGGGGGAGCAAGGAGGAGACCGGAACAGGAAGCGAAGTGGCGGCCCACCCTGGAAGGGCTAGCCGGAGCTCCGCCTCCAGGAGGCGAGCGCGGGAGGAAAGAGAAGGGAGGAGGGATTGGAATCCAAGGTCGCGGCCAAACTGCTACCTCAAACGCGCTCCGAACCAAGCTGCGCCTCGAGTCGGGATCCCGGCCGCGCACTCCAGGCGGCAACAACGCGGTGTAGTCTGGCCCGACCGCTCCTCCACGAAAGAGGGCACGAATATACAGTTCCACTCCAAAACAGAAGCTTGCTGCAAGCGCCGGCCCTGGCGGACGAGTCCTGCCCACCCCCGAGACACTCGGGCCGGGAGAAAGGAGGGGATAGCAAAGGGGGGGGTTGAGAATCAGCTCACGTAGCTGATTTTCCCGGCGCCTCCTGGCGCTGGGAAAAGGCCATGTATCGAGAAATGGGCCCCTCGGTGGGGCCGAGACACGCTGGCGCAAGCAGAAGGAGCCACTCGTGACAGCTACTGCCCATGCTGAGCAGGGACCGACCGTCCCGGCATTCCTATAGGCCTACCACGAGATTCTCTTAGAACCCCAACATGTTCTAAGGCTGACAAAAACAATGCTCTTAGAACACAAACCTGACGTGTTGAAACACGACAGCCCATGTTCTGAGAACGCTTCGTGCGGACCACAAGAGGCTCTTGGAACACTGTCTGGCAGGCCTGTAGACACGCCAAGACGCTTCGCCACTGCTTGCCCATGCGAACGGTCGAGGAATCCAGCCCGCAACTCGGGGAACTGATGATGGGCATGTTTTCCACCACCACCACCACCACCACCACCACCATGGGTTAGAGGGGGGAAAGAGGAGGAGGACGAGGAGGGAGGGAGGAGGAGGAGGAGGGGGAGGAGGAGGAGGAGGAGGAGGAGGACCCCCTCCCCCTCCAACTGGTGGTGGTGGTGGAAAACAAGCCCATCAACTGAGCCACGGCCCCAACGGTCGGCAGTGGCCCCTGGGCACGGGCAGGACCGACGAGCGACAGCGGGGCGGGAACGTGGGCGTGGCCGTGGCCGTGCAAGTGCCCCCGCACAGCGCAGCAGCGCCGCGCCGGGAGCGAGGAGAGGCGAGGGAGCGGAGGAGCGGAGGAGGAGGAGGAGGAGGAGGAGGAAGAAGAGGAGGGGAGGGGGGGATGAGGGGGAAGCGGAAGAATGAGGCACGCTCGAGGCAACTGCTGTCCCGGCCGCGAAGCCGATGCGCGGGGGGGGGGGGTGGGGGGGGGCAGAAACCGCAATGACACTGGGCCGCGCCGACACGTGGGGGGAGGAGCAAGGAGGGAAGAAGAGGAGAAAAAAGATGGGGAGCCCGAGCGGGCTGTCCTGCGAGCGCGGCCGAAGCATTGTCCTAGCTTCGCCGTCGAGTCCTCGAGCGCTGGTACAAGCTGCTGAGCGGTTCAATGTTGCACGCCTCCCAGAACGCAGCCGCGAAAAAAGAACCGGCATCCGAACTCTTGACGACGCGGTACCGGACTGCGAAATGTGATTTGCACAAAGCGCTAACGCAGCACACGCGAAGCAAATCCAGATCCGCACTGGTGCGTGTATCAGTCGCCAACTCAGAGCCCGTCGAACCAGTGAGACCCAACAAATTAATCAGACAACGTGCCGCCTCAGGGCGAGCACAAGCACATTGCTCCGCGCACCACCTGTTCTAAAAACCACTATGCGTAGTGTCTGATGCAGTCGCTGCCCGACGCAGGGCCCCCGTTGTTGGAAACGCCTGGCCGTGAGCCAACCATTGAAAGAAGTGCGAAGGCAGCGGCCAGCACGCGTGGGGGAGCGGCCTTGCCCAGCTCCCGCATGCGAGCCAGGAAGCGTCTTACGCGGATCCCGCTGGGCATCTTAACGGGCCAGAGGTCCAGCATCCAGCGGATCAGCGCGTCGGCCGGGGCCCATGGGCGCGCGCGCGCGCGTGGGCTGCCAAGACGACATGACCCTGAGGTTGTACGGCATCGAAGCCGCGCGGGGTGGGAGGAAACCCACGACGACTCTCTGCATCGCGGACGTTTTCCACCGCTGCCGCTGGCAGCTCCTTTCTCGTCGATGAGCATGAGTTCCCAGAGGCGTCGCGCTCGTCCCAGCACCTGCAGACCACCCTGTTGAATGTCCTCGAAGTGTGCGACCCTGGCCTGTGCGGCAGTCGCGGCGCAGCGGACGTCCATCAGCTCGCACGGGAAGCCGATGCTCCTCAACGCAGTCGCGAATGAGCGGCATCCCCGCACTGTCCGAGGTCGTTCTGTCTGGTTTTGAGCTGATGGGCCTCATTGGAGTGCACGCCACCGTTCTGAGTGATGGGGTCAACGAAGCGCGACATCTGGGCAAGCATGGAGGCCCGTGCGGCCGCCATGGATTTTCTGTACATCTGGTCCATGACCGGCATCGTGGAGGCCATGCGGGAGTGGACCAGCCCCAGGAGCTGCTGCTGGAAGGCAGCCGCAGGGTCTGAGGAGCCGGAAGTGGCTGCGGACGTGGAGTCAGCCCCGACGGGCGCCGCCGTACCACCGACCTGGTTGGGGAACGTGGGAGCCGCTTCCGTTCGAGTCATTGGGAAATCGACTACAGAATTGACTTACCCCAGATTTGATGTTGTTCGTGGATTCTTCGGAACATGCATCCAATGTGTTCGTAGATCTGCGAGCACCATATGCGCTTCTCCCAGATCCGACGAGAAAAGTTGCTGGGGGGGCAAAAATCAATTCTGTAGCCGATTCCCTACGCGATCCATGAGAGCAACGTCCTGCGTCGACAGAGGGCCACCAGTCGCGTCTGCCGAGGGACCAGAAAGAGAGAGAGAGAGAGAGCGCCGGAAAACGTCCTGGAGGGACGGCCACATGAGAGCCCAGCGGGGGCACCGGAGCGCCAGAAGGCTCACTCGTTGTAGTTGCCAGAGTGGAGGAAGCGACGCAGATAGTCCAAGAAGCCTTCTTCACGAGTCTTCCACCATGGTATGTTCTGGGCCAACACCCGCCATGTGGAATCGTTGCCAAGGGACCAAGAGCCTGTAGAACGTTGGAGCCGCCGCCGTCGCCATCGAGCGGGCCGCGTCCTGGGGCCTCCAGGGCGGGCGGCCCACTGCGGGGGGGGAGGAGCCAGTCTCCGTCAGCAGCGGGTCGGGCACGCTCGCGTCGGCAGTCCTCCCGCTCCTCGTTCCTCCTCCTCCTCCTCCTCCTCCTCCTCCTCCTCCTCCTCCTCCTCCTCCTCTCCTCCTCCTCCTCCTGCTCCTCCTCCTCCTCTCCTCCCTCCCCCTCCTCCTCCTCCTCCTGCTCATCCTCCTCCTCCTCCTCCTCCTCCTCCTCCTCCTCCTCCTCCTCCTCCTCCTCCCCCTCCTCCTAGGCTCTGGGCAGCTTTGCCAGGAAGGCGCTTCCCAATTCCCGTCTGGGTCCGCCTGCGTGGCGACGAGGCGGGGCGTTCGCCCGCCCTTTTGGCACCATTCATCGTTCCATATTAGTTGATAGCTGCCCAGAGCTAGCGCGCTGGTCCGTGACTACGGCTGGCCGCGGCTGGTGCGACTGCGAAGAAGTTTCGCCGAGAACCAGCTTGGCATCAACGACAGAGAGAGAAGAGAGCTACGGACAGACTTTTGGTTCGCCTGTAAGCAAGAGACGTTTTTCTCGCTCGACAGCGGCTGCAAACACATCATTCGTTCAATATGTCAGAGTTGCCCTGGCTTTGCATATCGTGTGGAGTCTCCAACTTTCCTCAGAGGACTACCTGCCGTGCGTGCGATACGGTGAGGCAGGAGATCGGTGCCATCACACGTGCTCGACACGGCCGACTAAAAGGTGGCAAAGCACGCAGCAAAGGTGCGACGAGTGCTGGTGCTGGAGATTCACCTGCAAGATTCGACCGTGTTCCTCCGCCGCCACAGCCGCTGCAGCCGATATTGCGACAGCCGATGAGAGATGCTGCTCAGGCACAAGGGGGAGATGCAGGTCGAGCTTCGCGTCGTCATCATGTCAGGAGAAATTCTCGGGCTCGTACGAGGTCGCCGTCAGTCACGTTTGCAGACGAAGCAGAGTCCGAGCACGAGGGTGTTACGAACAATCACTTCAAGAGCCTCGGCATCATTCCTGCCTTGCCGTCAGCGGCCAGGATGCCCGACCATTTCCCTGGAGAGCTGCATCAAGATGCTACGGAGGCCGAGCGCAAAGAGTACATTTCGGATTGCAGGAATCAGCTGAGGATCTTGGCTGGCACCATTCGTCTGAGAGGGCGATCTGGAGAGATGGCTCACGAAGAAAGATCATGGTACGCGGCAGTCCTTACAGCTAATCAGATGTGCAGGCCATACAAACAACAGTGTGCCCGACAGGAGGAGGCCTTGAAACGTGCTGTGCAGAGGCAGGAACATGTCAGCAAGAAACTCGTCGAGGCAAAGGAGAGGCTCATCACATTGGAAGCTCAATCCCACCAGCCCTTTGGGCGTGAGTGGTTTAGAGAGCCCGCTCTGTTCTCAACCCCCTTCTTCCCCTTCGGGGAGGGGTTTACCCCTCCCCCTACCCCCTCCCCCTGGGCCTGGAGAGGGAGTCCGGCGGGTCGTCAGGGGGGTCATTTTCGACTCCTGGGAGGGCTAAAAAACGACACCCCTCACGAGGATTCTGGCCCCGACGGGGGGAGGCAGAAAAAACCCTCTCCTCTTCTTTGAAGCCAAAATCCTTGATTGTACTACGGTTTTGGCCCCATTTTCGCCTTCTGAGGGGGCAGCGCTCATTAAAGTTCCCCTCTTCTTCCCATGCAGAATCATTGATTTTACGAAGGTTTTGGGCTCGTTTTGCCCTTCTGCGGGGGCAGCGCTCATTAAAGCTCTCCTCTTCTTTGATCGATTCCCTCCAAGATGGCCCCAAGAAGCGCCCAGGAGGCACCAAGAGGCCCCAAGATGGCCCCAAGAGGCCCCCAGGAGGCCCCCAAGAGGCCTCCAAGAGGCCCCCAAGATGCCCCAAGAGGCTCCCCCGAGGCACCCAAGACGCTCCTGGAAGCCCCTGGGGCCGCCAAGAGGCCCCGAAGACGCCCCAAACGGCCTCCAAGAGGCTCCCAAGAGGCCCGAAGAGGCTCCCCCAAGGCACCCAAGACGCTCCTAGAAGCCACTGGGGCCGCCAAGCGAGGGACGAGGGGCCCGAACGACTCACACCACGAAGAGCCCGAACGACTCACACCAGAAGGAGGGGCCCCAACGACTCACACCAGGACGAGGCGCCCGAACGACTCACACCACGAGGAGCCCGAACGACTCACACCACGACGAGGGCCCCGAACGACTCACACCACGAGGAGCCCGAACGAGTCACACCAGGAGGAGGGGCCCGAACGACTCACACCAGGACGAGGGGCCCGAACAACTCACACCACGAGAAGCCCGAACGACTCACACCAGGACGAAGAGCCCGAACGACTCACACCACGAAGAGCCCGAACGACTCACACCAGGAAGAAGGGCCCGAACGACTCACACCAGGACGAGAAACCCCAAACGACTCAAACCACGAGGAGCGCTTTCTCTCCCTCCTCCTCCGCCTCGTCCTTCTCCCGCTCCCACCACAAGGAGGATGTACAAGGAGGCGGGAGGAAGGAGGAACAGGGGAGATATGCGGGGGCAGGCGGAAACACGCCTGAAAAACCCGACTGCCGGCATGTTTCGCAAGAGCTGCTGTTTTGAGATGGGCTGGTGGGGATACGCGAAGCGTGAATAATTTTCCTTTGCTACGGAGTGGGTCCAGCGCCACCAGGTTGCTATGGACGAGATATTAGCCGATGCTCCGTCTGGAGCCGACATGGACGAGGAAGAAGTTACCCAACAGGACGAAGTTGGAGAGCCACCAAGAGTCCCTCTACGTGTGGGGGTTCAACCTCCGCAGCAACACGATCAGGCAGATGGGGATGGATCTGGACAGATACGTCGCCAGCCGTTGCATGCCCAACAGGTTCTTCCTGGTGTGCTTCCAGCTATGGCGGCAATGCAAAGACAGATCGCGACACGAACGTCATCGGTGTCAGCGTATCAAATTGGCAACAGTTCAAGGCAAGCACGATGCACTAGTGATGGCCATGGCTCATGGTACTGGACTTGTGCCTCCACCAGATGCGCAACATGGCGTTGTGCAGCAACCTCAGTGCCATACGCAGATGCAGGTCCCGAGTGTTCCAGTGGAGCCCAGCCTTTCGGATGGCCCAGCCTTGACAGCATCGGCCTCGGCGACGCTACAGCATCATCGTGCTGCTCGTCGGGACCAGTCAGTGAGAGCCGCAACTGGGCCCAGGGCTGCCGCGTCCCCGGAGAGCGGCCATGCTCGCGAGAATCGGGATCGCAGCAGAGATCGCCTGGGGATATCGACAAGAGCAGGCCCACAAGACAGCGACGAAGAGCTGGATCGGTGAACGCGCGATGCTCGAGACAGGGCTGCACGAGAAGGGTAGCATTTGCCCCCGCTCTGATCGGCTTGCCTGACGATCGGAGTGATCAATGTTTTTTCAGGCGCTGCCAGGACAGACTTCGTGCCTATGCCGCACATAGCCGACTGTCTGATGCAGCAATGGAGTCTCCAGCATCATCAGGACTGGCGACCATTCCAGGACTATCTTCTACCTTGTTCTCTTGAATCCTTCCAGGATCTTACTTCGTGGAACTTGGATTTGAGAGATGTTTCCAGCATTGATGTGTACACGGACGGAAGTGGGGGTATTTCGGTTATCCCGCCCGCATGGGCGTTCTGTGTCATGGTTGTCTCTCGTGATGGTGCTTCACATTTTTTGATGAGTCTAGTTGGTGCGTTTGAGCGTGACAGGTTTTCTGTCTTGCCCACGCAGTTGAGCATGGTCTCGGAGGCACTTGCATTGTTATGGGCTATGGCATGGGCCATGCAGTCACATTTTCGGGACGTGATATTCCAATTTCACATGGATAATGCTGTTGTCATGCATGGTGCGCAGGGCACATGGGATATTCCAGAGTTGGGTGGTCTTTCGTGTTGTTTGCGGTCAATGCACCATATGCTCAGATGTTGTCACACAACACGTTTTGTACATGTACATGCTCACGCACAACATCCTCTCAATGAGTATGTCGACACGTTGGCTGCTCTAGCTGGGATGGGTATCATTAAAGGCCCCGATGAGTGCCCGTGGAGCCCCATCTTACAAGACCTCTTCTCGTCTGAATGGGCTTGGCTTGAGCTGCCTCATGGTAATTTACGAGCACAATATCCTGAGCTTAAAGATGGGAGCCTCATTATTCCGGATCCTGATGGGAGGAGCACATGCCCTCCTAGCGTGACGAATGTCAGCAATGTACATGATCTTTTTCAGCAGCATGAGAACTGCCAGGAGGATGAGAGCATCCCATGTCTGCAAATATGCATGGCTTTCGCCAATGTCCTTACCCTGCAGAATACTTCTAACGGAAATAGATTGGTGGGTGCTTTTATTTCAGGACGCCCACGGTTGCTCGCGGAGCAGTTCAAAATCCAAGGTTTGGGTGTTGTGGGAAGGAACTGCAGGGACCAGGATGCCATTCCCAGGTTGGGCCAACATTGGCTCATATTTAGTATTGCGTGGACCTCGACATGAGTCAGGATCTCATGGGCGCTCTCTCTGGTTACGATGAGGCCTCCAGCTTGTTCCAGGCAGGCCCGACACGGCTATCTCTAGGCAGAGGTTAACTGTTGTTGAGGCCATCCCGACGATGCTCATTGTGAATTTGGCCGTGGCATCGCCCAGCGTTACTTTTTGCGTGGCGCATGCCCCCCACTCTGGGCACTCTGTTGCAGATATACAAGATTGGTGGAAGTCTGCTGCGCGTGCTGTCCGCAGGGCTGCTGACAAGGCAGATTCCAGATGTTTTGCTCATGGATGCGAATGCCACTTTGGGAACGACGGTCTCATCATCTGCTGGTTAGGTTGGAGCAGAGTTTGAGAATTTTTGTGGTTCGTGGTTCCACAAGTTTCTGAGGGACCTCAAGCTTTGTGTTCCGTGTGCGTTCCTGGGACCTGCGTTTGATCACAAGACATGGGTTCCTCCTGGAGCGCTGTTCCCAACTAGGCGCATTGACTACGTGGCGGTACCTATTTGCTGCCTTCCGCATGTATATGGGTCTAGAGTTAACCATGATATTGAATTGGCGTTGTCCAAGCCAGATCATCTCCTGGTCCAGTTGAATATTCGTCTTCCGGTTCCTCAGATGCGGGCGTCAAAGGCTCTGTTTACTAGGAAATCTCCTCTGGACCCCAAACTTATTCGAGACCCAGGCCGACTCGCCAGTTTTTACCAGCTTATGTTGACTTGCCCTGCGCCGCCCTGGCAAGCACCTCCTACTGAGCACTGCGCGCTGGTCTCTGCTTGCGTGAGAGAGGCTATGGAGCAGTGCTTCGTCAATACCGACGCGGACAAGACTGAATCGACCAGTTGCGTCAAGGAGGCCGTGCGAGCTGTGCGCACTCACCGCCGTGCCTTGCGACAGGTGCGTTGCTCTGTTGCGAAGCTCTGGATAGGTGTTGTGTTCAAGGCTTGGCGCACTGTCAAGACGCATGGGCCGCGCAGTTCTGAGGACGATGTGCTACCAGAGCAGCACCTGTCTTTGCTGGCATCCGCAGGTAGGGTTGGACAACAGGCTCGCGATAGTGTGCAGTCTCTATTGGGTGTCTTATTTGCTTTGAAGGGGTACTTGGGAGCGTCGCGTACTTGGGAAACCTATTCTGAGGTATCGCTGGCATTCTTTTCTTGGTGACATTCGAGCTACTGTGAAGGGCCTCGCGGGCCCAAAGTCTCGGTCTGGGCTGGCGCTGCTGTGCCGAATGCTGCGTCTAAGGGTTCAAGCGCTTCAGCATTTGTTGTTGGGACCTATGAATCGGGCGGCACATGCTAGGTCCAGGGCAGAAGTGGATGAGAAGCTTAATGAAGTGGCTCAGTCTATTGGGGATCTCTGGTCAATGAAAGAGTTCGGGGAAGCTTTTTTTTCGGCCTTGCGTCGCCTGGGGGCCGCGGGCAAAAAACACCGACAGTCGAAGGTCCTGCCGGCCGTCCAGGGGCCAGATGGACACCTCGCTGCATCTGCGAAGGAGGCCAACGAGCTGTGGCTCGAGCACTTCGCGGCGCAGGAAATGGCCGCCAAAATTGAGCCAGCCTCGTTTTTGAGCATCTTTCAAGATCTTTGTGCGCCTGCGGATGTGGTTGCGCGCAATCAGTCACGCGTGCCCACGTTACAGAATTTCCACAGAGAGCTACGGCTCACTCGGAGCAGTGCAGGTGGTGCTGATGGCCTTCCTGGCAAGTTTGTGCACGCTTGCGCTGGTTCATTGGCTGTCGCCTATTACCCTCTTATCGTCAAGTAATCATTACTTAGTTCAGAACCTCTGCAATGGAAAGGTTGAGATTTACCCCGTATTCCCAAGGCTCGTGGTTCTGTGTATATCCCTAGTGCATCTAGATCAATACTTGTAGCATCACATATCGGTAAAACATATCATGCATGTCTAAGAAGAAAGCTAATGTCGGCGATGCAGTCTGCAGTAGGATCTCATCAGTATGCTGGAATGCCTGGTCGGGGCACACAGTTGGCGCTGCTTGCAGCGCGCGTGCTGCAGAGATACGCACAAGCTGCTGGATTATGTCTATGCTTTCTTTTTGTGGACGTGATGAGTGCATACTACATGGCTATTCGTGAGTTGGCCATCAAGGCAGATGTCTCTCCAGAATCACTCACCTCTCTGTTGGAGCAAGCGGGTCTCCCTGCCTCAAACCTCCCGCTCCTTGCGCAACGATTGCAGGAGCTGCCCTCGTTGCACAAACAGGACCTGGATGACCATTTCAAAGCTATGGTTAAGGGGGCTTATAGGTTTGGATGGTTTCAGTTCCCAGGGGCTACGCGTATTGCGGTTGCGTTTAGAGGTGCCAGGCCAGGGGCCCAGTTTGGGGATGCGTTGTTCCTTTTCATAATAGCCGAGGTCACTAATAATATCGCCAGGGAGCTCAAGGAACTTGGGCTCACGTTCTCTTTCGCTGTGCCGTCAAGCAATATGTTTGAAGATACTCCAGCAGCGGGCGCAGATGCTACGCTTCCTGGCATGGTGTACGCAGACGACTCTCTAGATGCCTTGCTTGCACCACTGCCAGTCATAGAGGAGAGTCTGGGGGGGGCCTCTGCAGAATCGCAGTCAATTCGTACGCGTGTGGGATTGGTACCACATTTGAAGATTGGCAAACCAGACTTTGATGTTGCAGCTGCCTGGCCCTGCGCCCGCCAAGTTTCGGCGACATGTTTTCCATGCCTTGGGAAAGGTCCACCCTGTGAGGCTTATGTTTGTGTGTGTGGGGGAGGGGGGGGGGGGGGGGCATAAAGGTTGTTCGTGCGGCGGTGCACTTGGGGTCTGTCATTACTGATCGTGCGTTGTTGGGCCCTGAGCTTGCGCACAGAGAAGCGGAATCAAGGGTGCAGCTTTCGGTGTTAAGCGAGGCCTTCAAGAGGGCCACCAATGCATCTGTTGTATCTAGATTAATAGTTACCGATTCCCTCGTCATAAATTCCGCGTTGCACGGGGCAGGTACATGGTGCAAGTTGTTTTGCAGTGACTTGAATAGAGTGCGTTCTCAGTACGTAAGAAGATGCAGGCGTGCGCTGAGATTGCCGTGTTATGAGACTGGAGGCCCTACAGATGACGACGTCATGTCCGCGGCTCTAAGGCCTGTGATTACTGTTGTGCCACGGGCTGCTCGGCTTCGATTATTTGGGCAGGTCTTGGCCGCCGCTCCGATTCCTCTGCTTGCGCTACTACATGCTGAATACACTCAGGCCAACGAACGGGCCAAACAAAACTCATGGTTGCATCAAATCCTGAAGGATTTTTCCTGGCTAAGATCGTCTCATCATGCTTGCCAAGACATGCCCCTGCCTTCCTCGGATTCTGGGACCTGGGTCAATAAAGTAAAAGCGTCCAAGGGCTCCTGGCTGCGCTCTATTCAGGAAGTAACTAAGGCTGTGGTTGCTAAGGCGAGACGTGATCTACAAGGTTCCAGATGGGAGAAGCGTCTCCTGAGTGCGATGAAAAGTGAAGGCCTGCCGTGCGCCAGGGACTCGCATGAACATGTTGCGCGCCAGTGTTTCAAGTGTCATTTTTGCGAGCTTCTCACGGAAAAAATACCACCTCTTGATGCCCACATTCGGGCTAATCATACTACGTTGTCAGACAATGCCAGGAGACACGTAGGCGAGAACAGATGCCTTGCTTGTTTAAGAATTTTTGAGTCGAGAGCGCTGCTGGTCAGACACGTAACGATCTGGCGCCCCATCTGTATCGTGTTTCATGTTACGCAGGTTCCTCCCCACACACCTGAAGAGGTGATGGAGCTTGCTGAGAAGGAAAAGAAGGAAAACAAGCTGGCCTTCCAGAAGGGATATTCATCCTCACATGCCTCGATTCCGTCATGCATTGCGTCAGGCCCTATCCACCCAGCTGCCAGGGGGCTAAATGCAATGTATACAAGAGCGCAGGCTCAGCAGTTTTTGCAGAATGTTATTCTAGATGTTACTGGCTGGTCTAGGAAGGCTTTAGACCAGATGAAGACAGATGGTCCCCCTGCACCAGGATCTGTCGATGGTGTCTTTCTAGATTGGCCATATAACAGGAACGAGTATACAGGTAGGCTAGCTTCCACAGTACCTCGCAGACTGCATCGCCGATCAGTTTGTCTCGCGCATCTGTTTTGTGGCCAGCGACGTGTTGGTGATATCCAGCGTGCCGTAGAAACTGCTTTGGAGCTCGTGCTGCCTGATGTTGAAATTCGTGTTCTGTCCATTGATATTTTTATTAGATTCTGAAGTGGGAGACCTTAGTAAGCCTTCGTCTGTAGAGCTCTGGTCCTCCCACATTAAGGCAGGTAGAGTTGCTCTAATAGGAGGGGGGGGCCCATGTGAGACATTCTCCGCGTCTAGGTGGAAAGATGGGGGCCCCCCTCCGCTGAGGTCCTAGAATTTAGAATGCCCCATGGGGGCTGGCGGCATTATCCCCCAGGCAGAGATTACAAGTTCAGGTTGCGAATGATTTATATATGGCCACAGTTGAACTATTATGTGTAGCAGCTTGTGTTGGGGCCTCGGGATGGGTTGAGCATCCAGCGTCGCCGTCCTGGGAGCCAAGAGCGGTCCCGTCATGGTCGCTCCGCCCAACTAAGGCCCTTGTTTCCGCCCCAGCGTGCTGTTTCACGGAGTTTGACCAATGTGAGTCCGGTCAAGAAGGTAAGGCTCCTACAGGGATTCTGGCCGTCAGAATGCCATCGTTGCCCAAGCTTTTAACATCCACTCAAGGAGGAGGGAAGTGCAGCCACGGTCCAAGAGCCCACAACACTCTGTTGGGAAAGAAGGCCGACGGCTCCTTCCGCACTGCCAAGAAAAAAGTGTACCCTCCTGCAATGTGCGAGGTCATATATACAGCCATGCTGGACACGGTTCTTCCTTGCATACAATTGTGCGAGGAGGATGACAGTGATCAGTGTGAGCTATTACATATGTTTTTGTTTCCACGGTTTCGATCGTTTCGGAGGCTCCAGCCCTGGGCCCAGACTTTGCAAGGCCAAAAGCAGATAGGAAGCAGTCTACGTATTCTACGATTAGGTCTGTAATTGGTGAAGATAATGCTGTGTGTGAAGATCTGGATTTTGATCAGGACACGCACTCTGTCGCCACGGCTTTTGCAAGAGAGCCCACTCCAGATACCCCTTTGAGCTCCCAAGGGGTGTCAGACCGGCCTACGATCCTCTCTGCTCCTCCTCCTCCCTTGCCCCCACCACTGTCTGAAGCCACCCTGGCTAGGATCGCAGCCAACAGGGCAGAGGCAGTGAGACGGCGCAGGGAGAGAGTGGCCGAAAAGAAACGTATCCCCATTATTTGTTTGAATCTTTTTGGGCCGCCTCCTGCGCTGCCGCCACTCGCTTCATCAAGGGAGATGGTCCAGGCAGACCTTCACAGATGGTTCAGGGCCGCCACAGACGGCGGTGCAGGAGCAGGCTAGCTCTTCTCTTTCTTTGTGTTTGTTGGTTGGAGGGGAGATGTTGGGTTGAATGGAGATGTATATGTTATGTGGGGAGGGAGAGTCTTGCTTGCAGTTGAGTTAGGTCACGCTTGTGCCTATCCACATGGCACATGATTCCACATCGTGAGTTGTTTTCCTAACTTTTTTCGTTGAAGCCCTTCAAAGGGCCCTTCTGGTCTGCAAGACGTACACACCCCCGGCAGTGCCGTCCTGAGTGACGGTCTTTCGCGGTTCCCCGAGTTCCGAGTTCCGAGTTCCCCCTCCTCCTCCTCCTCCTCCTCCTCCTCCTCCTCCTCCTGCTCCTCCGCCTCCTCTTCCTCCTCCTCCTCCTCCTCCTCCTCCCCTCCTCCTCCTCCTCCTCCCTCCTCCTCCTCCTCCTCCTCCTCCTCCTCCTCCTCCTCCTCCTCCTCCTCCTCCTCCTCCTCCTCCTCCTCCTTCCCCCCCTCCATCATCAGCGGGTCGAGCACGTTCGCGGGTCGGGTTTCGTGGCAGTGCTACGCCACGTGGTGGTCGTCGCCAAGGGCCAGGTGCTGCAGCAGCCGGAAAAGGTGCAGAGCGTTCGGGAATGTCGGCACGACTACGGGGAACGGGGCGTTGTCGCCGACGCCGCCCTTCGCCACCGCTGCGGATGTGACTGTGATCAGGGGACCGATCATCGAGAAAAGACGAGCCACCGGAAGCCGTGCAGGAGTAGAGGGTCGTGCTGAAGTAGAGGAAGTCGTCGTGCTCGGTGATGTGCGGGGCGGGCCGCACGAGGCCACTCGGCTGGTCAGGAACGGGAAACTCCACCGTTTACCCGCCCAGCAGGATGAGTCAGACATGGAAGGAACCTCTGGCTGCCTGGCAGCTCGCCACAGCTCGCCATCGCTTGGACGTCCATTCCCTGTGCTTTTTTCGGTTTCGTGCGTGGCTTGTTCGCCAAATGATCGAGGATGCTCCTCGATTGTCCTCGCCGGAGGAGAAAGGCACGCGCCCGAGCGATGCCAAGCCACAGGGGCCGTGCAGATGGAAAGAGCGGGAGACGGGGCTCTGGCCTCGGGTGAGAGATGTCCATTCCCTGCCCCACGGACATCGCCATTTTGAGCCAAAACGGCTACGGACGGAGGAGGAGGAGGAGGAGGAGGAGGGGGAGGAGGAGGAGGAGGGGGAGGAGGAAGAGGAGGCGGAGGAGGAGAAGGAGGGAGGTCCGCTCGACTAAGACCACGCCAGCCACCGTGCCCCGATGCCCGCAAACGCCCCGCCCCCACGCGCGCCGCGGCCCCCGCCAGGGGGGCCCGGGGTCGGGAGCGCCCCGCTGAAGCGCGCGCCGCGCAAGAGCTCCCCCTTGGTGTTGCAGATGCTGGGGAGCAGCCGCACGCGGAACGCCTGCGCCAGCACCTCGGCTGCAGGCGGCATGGCAGGAGCAGCCGCCATCGAACCGCGCAACCGAATCGGATCGGAAAATGCGTCGTCGAATCGAGCCGCATCGGCGCGGAGCCTGAACCGAGTCGGCCGTGCCAGGATGCACAATAGCGCCGTGCAAACATCGGGCCACATCGAATCGCACAGGTATCGGAAGCGAATCGGATCGAGCCGGCCGAAATCGATAGCGAATCCGATCGATCGGATCGAAATGGATCCTGGCATGGAGGGGGAGGGAGGGGGAAAGAGGGGAAAAGAGGGGGATCCATATTCAGTCAGCGCAGCAAGAGCTGACCTGGCCCAGCCCGAGATGGTGTTCGTGCGATCGCGCCGCGACGTGCTGACAGGGACCTTGTCGTCACTCATTCCTTGATCGATCGGTTGATTGATCTTTATCCTCATATTCCAAGAGAAAAGACAGGGGGAGTTGCTTTAGGTCGGGCGTGTCCCCCTACAGGTCGATTTTGGAAGGAAAGTTGAACATGCTGAAACAAAACTCGTTCCCTAACAATGTCTCAGCTATTCTTGAGCATCCCTCCTGTAGAAGGACAGGCCCGACTTAGGAATTGCTCCACGTCGCTCCAGTCCCCATTCGGGCTCACTTCCGACGGGCTGTCGTCGATGCCCCCAGACCGGGGGGCTTTCTCTAATCGTGCGTCGTGGGCCCCCTCTCTCGGTCAGCTTCGGCGAAAGGCGGAAATACCAGGTCGGACGAAAGGGGGGGCATGACAAAGTTGAGCAGGGACCGACCGTCCTGGCAGTCTTATAAGCCTACCACGAAATGTTCTCTGAGAACCCCAAAATGTTCTAAGAACATTCCTTGGTGGGCCTATAGGCAAGCCAGGACGCTGCGCCACTGCATGACAAAGGGGGTAGCAAATCGGCGATCGTGGCCGGTTATCCTGGCGTCTCGCGGCGCTGGAGGCGCCAATCGACGAAACCGCCCGGCGGCGGAGCCGAGGCTATGAGCACGCGGTAGACTTCGCACCCCCCCCCCCATCCCCTACAGTCGGACCTAGGCCAGAAGAACACCCTTCAAAAACATTAGACCCTCCGTCGGCCAAAACAATACAAACAAAACATCCAAGGGTACCATCCCCAAGATGAGCAAGAACACTAGGGTACCCTCCCCGAACCACCCTCGGTCTTATACCCTGGTCCGACTGTACCGTCCCCTTTCGTCCGACCCCCGAAGGGACGCGGGCGACGATAAATATATATATATAGTGGCGCTTCGCGCCATGCACCGTGGTCCTTGAAGATTGGTATGCAGGCGGAAATGGCAGGAAGGTCAAGCGGACAATTTTGCGATAACTCCTTGCTGCCTTTTCTGGCATCGTCGTTATAATAATGTTGTTCGTTATCCCTCCTCCATGCTTTCTGTTTCCTCATTCTCGCCATACCCAGGTTATTCTCCCCATCCTCCGCAGCTCTTTTTGCGGAGGCTCCTCCTTGGAGAGCCTCTGGGGGCCTCACCAAAGTTCTCAGGCTTTCTCAAAGCCTGCTGGAGGCCTCCTGGGCGTGTTCTGGGGGCCTCTGGTGCTTCCTAAGGCCAACCTGCCTCTAACCGCAGTCTCCCTGAACGCCCCGGACACGATTTGGAATGCTTCGGAGGGTGTCTTGGGGCCATCTTGGACCGCCATGGGGCTCTCTTAAGGCCATTTTGGACCCCTGTTGTGCCGTTCTGGGGCTCTCTTGGACTGCCTGGAAGCCCTTTCGGATGGTTGCGGGGAGACTTTGGAGCCTCCCAGGCGACTTCGGACGCCCAGAAGACCGCTGTCTTGGAACGTCGGGAAGCCGAAAAGAGGAGAACCCGAAATTCACCAAAAACCTACATTAAATCGATGATTAGTCCCTCTTAGGGCCTTCTTGGGGGTGCTCTTGGAGGCCTCTTGGTACGTTTTGGAGCGATCTTTCGGGGTATGACGGCTTCTTGGAGCGCTCTTGTGCTGTCTCGGGGTTCTCTGGGACGTCTCCGATGACCCCCCTGATCGCCGTAGGTGTGCTGCGAAGGCTTGGCAAAACGCCCTGCGAGGTCCGGGGGGCCGCTTCGAGGCCCGTTCGAAGGGTCCCAATGCCCCAGATCCCAGGAGTCCAGTTGTTTTTTGGGGGGGCTGGCGGGTTTTCCCCCGCCCGGGCTTGTTAAAAAAATAGACGAGGAATATATATATATATGTGTGTATATATATATATATGTATGCATACATAGTTACACATACACATATTTGTATGTATCTGCAGACGAGCATACACACAAACGTTCATATACACACATACATCTAGATAAACAGCTCTACAGGTACCCGTCGACTAGCATGTACAAGCACACATGCATGCACGCACACATACACATAAACCTAAACATACACATATACAGATACCATGGCATGTGCATAGACATATGCATATACATATACATATTATACACAGAATATATGTATGCCTATACACATGCATATACATATGTATATACATATAAATGCACACATACACATATATATATACACATACATATACACATCTATAAACACATACATATAGCTATGTCTGTACCTGTACCTACACACGTACATCTGTATGTATAGATACAGTTCCAGATGTATAAACATACGCGCCGAATCATACACACAAAGGCATACACGCATACATATACCTATACATATACATATACATGTGAATATACAAACACATACACACAATCATGTATATGTATACACATTCACATACAGACACACACGCATATACTGTTACTTACATATGTATATATATATATATATGTATGTGGCCGCTGCTGCGCGGATGCGCGCCCACAAGGCGTCGGCGGGGAGATCATAGCTTTTCAAATGACGGAGAGCAGGTCTCGAGCCAGAGCAACAAGTATTATTCCAGAGCCCAAACGTCCGCGGAAAAAAAGACCCAGACACCCCCCCGTGTCATGACAACCAATTACGACGGGAGGCTTCTCTATATGTTCGGCCTCCAGGGGCCTTCGCCGGGCCTCGGGACCGTCAACAAACGACCCAAGATGAAAAACCGGTCCTCGGGAATGGGTCTCGAATAGCAGGCCACACGCGAACCGTGCCCCGCCACCCCACGATCACTCAGGGGAACTCCGCTCGGGAATTCCTGAGCGAAGTGACTCCCACCTTTAGAAGAAGATAAAAAAACAAACGACATATACATAAACATAAACTGTTGGCGCTCCGCGTGGAATTCTTGCATCCGCGTTGGACCCCCCTGCCCTTGGCGCGCGGAGCGCGACAGGGGCGGCGCCGGCGGCGCCGCCGGGGCCCAGCGCGGATCCAAGAAGTCCGCGCGGAGCGCTCCAAAGTTCCTGTTTTTGAAGTTTTTCTCGTCTTCCAACCTCCCCCCCGCAGAAATCGCGGGGTGGTGGGGCCTCCTCCTCCTCCTCCTCCTCCTCCTTCTCCTCCTCCTCCTCCTCCTCCTCCTCCTCTCCTCCTCCTCCTCCTCCTCCTCCTCCTCCTCCTCCTCCTCCTCCTCCTCCTCCTCCTCCCAGGGTTCGCTTGTGGCCTCCAATTCGAGGCCTCTGGGGGCCGACGTCATGGCAACATCCCGACGCCGGGGGGGGGGTCTGCGGAGAGGCCGCGCCCCCTCTGGCCGCGCGGGCGGCACCTCCGCTGGCGGCGGCGCGCCGGTCCTCGAGTCGGGGATCGACGGCAGAGCTGATTCCAAGGCGGCGAGCGAGGAGGGGAAGTGAGAATAGGGGAACGAAAAGTGGCATAAACATAAAGACTCGGAGGTCCGCGCGGATTTCTCGGATCGGCGCTGGACCCCCCTCCCTGGCGCGCGGAGCGCGCCAGGGGAGGGGCGGTGCCGGAGGCGCCGCCGTGGGGCCCCAGCGCCGATCCGAGAAATCCGCGCGGACCTCCGAGTTGTTAGGTTTATGTCATTGTTTGTTCTCCTAGAGAAGGAGAAGGATTTCTCAGAAGGCGGGGGTCTTTTCGGGAGCCCTCGCGCTTTCTGAGGAGTTTGCTGCGTAGTCGGGCAAGGCTGAGAAGACTTATCAGAAGGCCAGGGGGCTTCCGAGCCTTCTGAGAAGGCCCGCTCCTTCTCGCTTCCCCCCCTCGCTCGCCGCCGATTCGCCCTAAAACTGGCTGATATATGCCACTAGAACCACGCGCGCGCTTCGCGCGCGCTTAGGTTCTGTCGAGTCACAGACCCAGGAATCGTTGCGAGAAGAAATTGGTGACGCGAAGCGTCTTGGGGGCGTCCTTGGACGTCTGGGGTCTCCTGGGGCCTCTTGAGGGGCCTCCTTGGGGCCTTCTTGGGCTCCATCTGGAAGCCAAGATGGATGCAACAAGAGGGTGCTTGGGCTCTCCGTGAGCTATCCTCTGGTTTTCATTCCCCTGGAGAGGAGAAGGAGGGAGGAGGAGGAGGAGGAGGAGGAGGAGGAGGAGGATGAGAAGGAGGAGGAGGAATATGCAGAGGAGGGAGGAGGAGGAAGGAGAGGAGATGTTGGGGCGCTCTTGGGGCCCTCTTGGGCTCTCTTGGGGCTCGTCGGGGCCCTCGTGGGGCCACCTTGGGCTCCTCTCGGAGCTCCAAGAGGAGCCCACAGAGGGGCCCAACATCGGTCACGCGAGAGCTCTTTCGCGTGACCGATGTTGGGGCCCTCTTGGGGCCCTATTGGGCCTCCTTGGGCCCTCTTGGGGTCTCGACGGGGCCCTCGTGGGGCCATCTTGGGCTCCTCTCGGAGCACCAAGAGGAGCCCAAAGAGGGGGCCCAACATCGGTCACGCGAGAGCTCGTCCGCGTGACCGATGTTGGGGCCATCTTGGGGTTCCTTGGGCCTCCTTGGGCCCACGTGGGGCTCCCTCGGGGCCCTCGTGGGGCCATCTTGGGCCCCTCTTGGAGCTCCAAGAGGAGCCCAAAGAGGGGCTCAACATCGGTCACGCGAGGGCTCTTCCGCGTGACCTATGCTGGGGCTCTCTTGGGTCCCTCTTGGGCCTGCTTGGGTCCTCTTGGGGTCTCGTCGGGGCCCTCGTGGGGCCATCTTTGGCTCCTCTCGGAGCTCCAAGAGGAGCCCACAGAGGGGCCCAACATCGGTCACGCGAGAGCTCTTCCGCGTGACCGATGTTGGGGCTCTCTTGGGGCTCTCTTGGGTCCCTCTTGGGCCTCCTTGGGCCCACGTGGGGTTCCCTCGGGGCGCCCTCTTGGGCCTGTCTTGGGGCCCTCTTGGGCCATCTTGGGCGCCTCTTGGGCCGTCTTGGGGCCCTCTTGGGCTGTCCTGGGGCCCTCTTGGAAGCTTCTTGGGCCGTCTTGGGGCGGTCTTGGGCGCCTCTTGGGCCGTCCTGTAACGTCGGAAAGCCCAAAAGACAACTTTGTTGAAAATGTACGTTTTACGAAGGGAATGGGCCAATTTTGCGTCTAGGGGCCCTCTTGGGACGCATGTTGGAGGCTTCTTGGGGCCTCTTGGGGGCGTCCTTGGACGTCTGGGGTCTCCTGGGGCCTCTTGAGGGGCCTCCTGGGGGCCTCCTGGCGGCCTCTTGGGGCGGAAGGCTCGAGCTTGCGGTTCGTGGTCCCCCTCTGGGCCCTCCCTTGGGCCCGTCTTGGGGCCCTCTTGGGCCATCTTGGGCGCCTCTTGGGCCGTCTTGGGGCCCTCTTGGGCTGTCCTGGGGCCCTCTGGGAAACTTCTTGGGCGGTCTTGGGGCGGTCTTGGGCGCCTCTTGGGCCGTCCTGTAACGTCGGAAAGCCCAAAAGGCGACTTTGTTAAAAATGTACGTTTTACGAAGGGAATGGGCCAATTCTTGCGTCTAGGGGCCCTCTTGGGACGCATGTTGGAGGCTTCTTGGAGCCTCTTGGGGGCGTCCTTGGACGTCTGGGGTCTCCTGGGGCCTCTTGAGGGGCCTCCTGGGGGCCTCCTGGCGGCCTCTTGGGGCGGAAGGCTCGAGCTTGCGGTTCGTGGTCCCCCTCTGGGCCCCCTCTTGGGCCCGTCTTGGGGCCCTCTTGGGCCATCTTGGGCGCCTCTTGGGCCGTCTTGGGGCCCTCTTGGGCTGTCCTGGGGCCCTCTTGGAAGCTTCTTGGGCCGTCTTGGGGCGGTCTTGGGCGCCTCTTGGGCCGTCCTGTAACGTCGGAAAGCCCAAAAGACAACTTTGTTGAAAATGTACGTTTTACGAAGGGAATGGGCCAATTTTTGCGTCTAGGGGCCCTCTTGGGACGCATGTTGGAGGCTTCTTGGGGCCTCTTGGGGGCCTCCTTGGACGTCTGGAGGCCATCTTCAGCATCTCGGAGCCCTCTTGGAGGCCTCTTGGAAGTTTCTTGGGCCGTCTTGGGCGCTTCTTGGGCCGTCTTGTCTGACTGGGGAGGCCTCCGGCAAGCCCCGACGAGCCTCCGGGCCCCCCGGGGTACACATTTGCGGTCGAGGTCCCGGCCCCGGGCCCCCGGACCCGGTGCGCCGTTACATGTATAAGATGCTTTGCCCCAGCATCAGGGAAGAGGTCTCTGCCCAGCCCTCCTGGTAGGGAAGTCCCCAGGCTTCGCGGCCGAAGAACCCCCTTCCACTCCGCGCTGGCGCCGTGCCTCGAGAGTTGGGGACCGAACGAGTGCGTGGCCCAGCCGCAGTTGGGCGGGAGGGAGGATGGATGAAGAGAGAACACAGCGTGGCGCGGGCCCCGCCCACACTTGGGCGGGAGGGGGGAAAAAAAAACAGCAAGCACTGTTTGGCGCGGGCCGAGCACATCAGCAGCGAGGGGCCGTGACACCCCGAGCCTGACTCAACCCCCGAGCACCAGTTGGGATGCACGGGAGTGCGCAAAGATCGAGCTCGGTGCCCAGGAAGGAGCGCGACGCGGACATCAGTTGGGATGCTGGCCGCGCGGGTCACAGGTCACGTCACGACAAGTGAGCAGACCCACGCGTCAGTTGGGATGCGGAACCTGCGGCAATATACACGTCGACATGCACGGCGAATCGGAAACCGGCGCGAAACACAATCGAGCAAGCAACTCTCTCATACTCTCTAACATCGCTCTCTCTCCCGCTCGCGCTCTGACTAGCCTGCTCTAGCATCCTGCCGCAAAACCACACCTCACCAGTGCTACTCCCAATCCGTGACGGGATCACCCCCTGGAAGCTGCGCACCGCTCAGCCCGCATGCGCGGTCTACCAGGCCAGGCATGCGCGCTTCTCTTGGACTGGCTGGTGCTGCTAGGCGCCAGCTCGACACTTATCCG
This sequence comes from Prorocentrum cordatum, assembly GCA_963575745.1. Taxonomy (NCBI): domain Eukaryota; class Dinophyceae; order Prorocentrales; family Prorocentraceae; genus Prorocentrum; species Prorocentrum cordatum. The sequence goes on along the minus strand of CAUYUJ010019913.1, from coordinate 19,679 downwards.
AAAGGTTTCGCCCTCCTCCTAAGTAGGTCATTTCGTGGAATCCATGAAGCACGCTACGTCTTCATTGTACAGGTTTGACGAGGAAGTCAATTTCGGGGTCGATCAGTTCTGCAGTCGATCCCCAACTCTAGAGAGGACACAAAAGACGTACGCGCCCACCCATGTCCATGAACACGGCCCCCCGATCCGCGAGACCGGCCACGTGATACGAACGTTCGCGCAATGCGTCCTCTCGAAACACACGTGGATTCGTGTACGCGTACTTCCTTCTCTCGCTCCTGGTGCTCGAGGTCCGAGGCCCTCTCGGCCCCTCAAGTAGGGAGCTCGCCGGTGGCGCGCGGTGAGGGCGGGGCCCCCTCGGCCCAGGCAACGCACGGGGGTGCCCCCCAAGAAGAAGGACCCCGTTCGAAGAAGGGTCTGGCGCAGGAGCTTTAGGGAGCCCACACAAGACGTACGCGCCCAACCACGTACAGGAATACGGGCCCCCAATCCACGAGGCCTGCCTCGTGATACGAACGCTCACGCAGTGCGCACATTCGAGACCCAACCTGGCTTCACGTACGTCTGCGTCTTTCGTTCGCCCCTGAAGCTCGGCAGCGCGCATCTCCCCCCCCATACAGGCCCCAGCCCAACCCCAGAGCCTTGTCGCCGAAGAGAGGAGAGAAAGCTGTGCACACACACACAGACACACACACACAGACACACACACACACACACACACACACACACGCACAGGCAGGCGTGGCCAGGGAGGCATCTTCAGGGTGGGCCTGGCCAGGATCGGCGTGGTATGCATAGGCTTGAGCTCCACTGACACATGGGGGGGAGCCTTGCTGACGAACAGAGGGAAGAAAACTGTATACACACACACACACACACACACACGCACAGGGAGGCGCTGGCAGGGAGGCATCTTCAGAGTGGGCCTGGCCGGGATCGGCGTGTATGCATAAGCTTCCGCGCCCCCGCCATGCTGCTCATCGTCGAACTCTTCGGCGTCTGAGCGTCCCTTCTTCCTCTCGGCCGTCCCCCTTCACTTTTTGCTCGCCGGCCGATTCGCTGGTTGGTGCCCCTACCTGGCTTCTCGCTGGAGCGGATTTCGCCACCTCGCCGCTGACGACAAAAGTACGGTGGAGGCTTTAGATCGGGATGCCCTCGATGAGGAACCAAGGGCCTCGCGACCGAGGGGCGGCCGACCGTGGGCCACCCACCCCGCCTCGAAACAATACGGAATGCGCCAGGGTCACTTGGATTATATACTTGCTCCGTCTCTGCCGCATCTTAAACGAGATACGCGGTGCTCCCCAGCCGACTGGACGCGACGGGGCGGTAAGAACCCCCCCCAAAGTCATGGCCCCCAGCCAGGGTCTGGGCCTCAGGAAGACGCTCCTTATCCAATGCCGCAGCCGTATGCATGGGCCTGCGCTCCACTCAGACACGGGGCGGGGGGGCAGCTCAGCACCTCTGGCGCGCCCCCGCGCCCCGGCCCTGGCGAGCCGCGCCGCGCCCTGCAGGGGCGCCCCGGCCAGCTGGCCCGGGAGGCGCGAGGAGCGAGGATCGAGGCTCGAAGCGCGAGGGTCGAGGCTCGACGCTCGACGAGCGAGGATCGAGGATCGAGGATCGAGGATCGAAGCGCGAGGATCGAGGCTCGACGCTCGAGATGTCTCGTATGTTTGGCATCCGGGGGCCGGATGAGGGGAGAGGGAAGGAGAAGGAGGGGGAGGAGGAGGAGGAGGAGGAGGAGGAGGAGGAGGAGGAGGAGGAGGAGAAAAAAAAGCCAAGGATGAGGAGGAGGAGGACAAGGAATGGAGATTGGATCGTGGAAGGGTTGGGCGGCAGAGGATGGCAGAGCAAGGTCGTTCCCGCATCGCCCTGGTCCAGCAGAATCTCCAGACAAGGCACACCCAACTTGTCGCAACTGGGAGCTGTCGAGAACACGTCTCCTCGAGCGCCGTGCTTACCTGCCGTATCCTGCAGCGCTCAAAAGGATAAGAAGTGCGAGGACGTCCCGAGCGAAAGCATCATGAACACCTCAGGCAAATTTCCGATTAAGAGCAAAACTGTGAGCACTCGCCCAACGAGACGAACCGGTCCCTGCAAGCATCTGGGACAACTCGGCCCTCTCAGTAATGATGAGGAGTTCGGACACTCGGGCAAAACAACCCCAGAACATGTCCTACCACACCTGGACTCAGCCCCACCGACAAACAGATCGACAACTCACACCGATGGCAATCGGATGATTGGTCACAACCTTCCCGCTAGAGCCGGTAAGGCATGGACCCCGTCGGTGCCAAACACGTTCCAGCCTTGCGCGATAGTTGACCCAGTGATAACGGCCTCGGGCGGACATTCAATAATACCATGAGACAACGACCAACCTCCTTCTCATGCCCTTCCCGACATACTCCGCCTTTGGCTACATACTCGACTCCGTCTCGGCAGCATCGCCCACATCAAGATCATCATGACCATTGCCGCCGTCTTCATCGAAATCGCCGTCGCCGTTCCTCGGCCTCCTTATCCCCATCAGGACAATTTGTTTCATCCCCCGGAACGAAGCATGTACAGTATAATGAATGGTAGCAGTTGTTGAACATGCCCCACGAACATATATGCGATGCAACAGCGTGCTTGTTACTCCTCTTCCTCCTTCGCACTGTTCTCATCATCGACACCCTCCTCCCTCTCCTCATCATCATCACCATAACCATGATCATCACTCTTTTCATCCTTGTCCACATTCCCACGCAGCAAGAGAGCGTGCCTTGGACACGTGCGCAGTCACCAGCGCTTGTTCCCCAGATCCTCGGGCAACTCACCCACACACACAACACACACACATCATGATCATCATCCTCGGGCATTCCATGCGAACCCGCTCGCGCGGAAGGGAATTCCAACGGCTATCGGCATCAGCGAGCCCGCTCGAACGGAATGACCCTCAGGGGCATTCCATGCGAGCCCGCTCGCGCAGAAGGGACCTCCCCTGTGGCCCATAGGGGGTCCCACATAAAAGTGGGAATTCCAACGGCTATCGGCAGCAGCGAGCCCGCTCGCACAGAATGACCCTCAGGGGCATTCCATGCGAGCCCGCTCGCGCGGAAGGGACCTCCCTGGTGGCCCCTAGGGGGTCCCACCTAAAAGTTGGAATTCCAACGGCTATCGGGATCAGCGAGCCCGCTCGCACGGAATGACCCTCAGGGCAGTCCATGCGAGCCCGCTCGCGCGGAACGGACTTCCCCTGTGGCCCCTAGGGGGTCCCACCTAAAAGTTGAAATTCCAACGGCTATCGGGATCAGCGAGCCCGCTCGCACGGAATGACCCTCAGGGGCATTCCATGCGAGCCCGCTCGCGCGGAAGGGACTTCCCCTGTGGCCCCTAGGGGGTCCCACCTAAAAGTTGGAATTCCAACGGCTATCGACATCAGCGAGCCCGCTCGAACGGAATGACCCTCAGGGGCATTCCATGCGAGCCCGCACGCGCGGAAGAGACCTCCCCGGTGGCCCCTAGGGGGTCCCGCATAAAAATTTGAATTCCAATGGCTATCGGAATCAGCGAGCCCGCTCGAACAGAATGACCCTCAGGGGCATTCCAAGCGAGCCCGCCCGCGCGGAAAGGACCTCCCCTGTGGCCCCTAGGGGGTCCCACCTAAAAGTTGGAATTCCAACGGCTATCGGCAGCAGCGAGCCCGCTCGCACGGAATGACCTTCAGGGGCATTCCATGCGAGCCCGCTCGCGCGGAAGGGACCTCCCCTGTGGCCCCTAGGGGGCCCCACCTAAAAGTTGAAATTCCAACGGCTATCGGGATCAGCGAGCCCGCTCGCACGGAATGACCCTCAGGGGCATTCCATGCGAGCCCGCCCGCGCGGAAGGGACCTCCCCTGTGGCCCCTACGGGGTCCCACCCAAAAGTTGAAATTCCAACGGCTATCGGCAGCAGCCAGCCCGCTCGCACAGAATGACCCTCAGGGGCATTCCATGCGAGCCCGCTCGCGCGGAAGGGACTTCCCCTGAGGCCCCTAGGTGGTCCCACCTAAAAGTTGGAATTCCAACGGCTATCGGCAGCAGCGAGCCCGCTCGCACGGAATGACCCTCAGGGGCATTCCATGCGAGCCCGCTCGCGCGGAAGGGACTTCCCCTGCATTCCATGGCCCCTAGGGGGTCCCACCTAAAAGTTGGAATTCCAACGCTATCGACATCAGCGAGCCCGCTCGAACGGAATGACCCTCAGGGGCATTCCATGCGAGCCCGCTCGCGCGGAAGGGACCTCCCCTGTGGCCCCTACGGGGTCCCACCTAACAGTTGGAATTCCAACGGCTATCGGCATCAGCGAGCCCGCTCGCACGGAATGACCCTCAGGGGCATTCCATGCGAGCCCACTCGCGCGGAGGAGGAGGAGGATGAGGAGGAGGTTCAGGAGAAGGAGGAGGAGGAGGAGGAGGAGGAAAAAGATGAGGAGGAGGCGGGGGTTTTAACCACGGTGCCGTCAGGAGGACGCGGTTGAAATGGACGCTGCTCAAGGCGGAGGAGGAAGAGAATGAGGAGGAGGAGGAGACGCGAGGATGAGGAGGAGGAGTAGGAGGAGGAGGAGGACGAGGAGGAGGACGAGGAGGAGGAGGAGGAGGAGGAGGAGAGAAGAGAGAAACAAAAGGAGGAGGAGGAGGAGGAGAAGGAGAGAGGGGGACCAGGAGGAGGTGGATAACGAGGAGGAGGAGGAGGAGAGGAGGACGACGAGAAAGAGAAAAAGGAGGAGGAGGAAAAGGAGGAGGAGGAGGAGGAGGGGGGGACCAGGAGGAGGTGGATGACGAGGAGGAGGAGGAGGAGGAGGAGGAGGAGAAGCAGGAGGAGGAGCAGGAGAAGGAAAAGGAGCGAGCGGGGAGGAAGGTTTCAACCACGGCGGCGTCGGGAGGAGGTGGTTGAAATGAAAGCCGGTCGAAGAGGAGGAGGCGGAGGAGGATGAGGAGAAGGAGGAGGGGGAGAAAGAGGGGGAAGAAGCGGGGATTTCAACCACGGTGCCGTCAAGAGGACGCGGTTGAAATGGACGCTGCTTAAGGAGGAGGAGGAGGAGGAGGAAGAGGAGGAGGAGGAGGCGGAGGAGGAGGAGGAAACGTGAGGGTGATGAGGAGGAGGAGCAGCAGCAGGAGGATGACGAGGATAATGCCGTTGAGGGGCATTCCGTACGAACCCGCACGCGCCGAATGGTCCTCATGGGGGTAGCAGGGGGAAAAGGAGGAGTTTTAAGAGAAGGAGGAGGAGGAAGAAGAGAAAGAAGAGGAGGAGGCGGGGATTTGAACCACGGTGCCGTCAGGAAGACGCGGTTGAAATGGACGCTGCTCAAGGCGGAGGAAGAGGAGGAGGAGGAGGAGGAGGAAGAGAAGGAAGAAGAGGAGGAGGAGGTGGAGGATAAGTAGCAGCAGCGCCAGCAGGAGCAGCATCATTCTGATAGTGTACATATTCCATACAAAATCAGGTTTTCATGTGGGGTCCATCCGTTGGAGTAATTTTTAGCACGCGGCCCCACGACTGGCCTTGCCCAGAAGCTGATCTGGTCAGACAAGAACGTTGGTGCGCAGAGTTCATGATTGCAGGGTTACGGGCTGCATTCATAGCAATACGCCTCGACAGTCACCCTCTTGTAGCATCATCTTTATGCTATGTCGATCGCCTTCTCTTCCTCAGCCCCCCTCCTCTTCCTCCTCCTCCTCCTCATCCTCATCGTCATCATCATAACCGTCAACATCATCATCATCATCATCATCATCATCATCATCATCATCATCATCCTCATCATCATCATCATCATCATCATCATAGGCTGCATAAACACCATCGATGTCACCGTCATCACCATCACCATCACCATCATCAGTCGCATAATCACTATCATTATCAATCTGAATAGAATTACCACAATCACTACCATTATGTTGGTGATCTCCGTCAGAAAGAGCGCGTTCTGTCTCGTTCTGTGGCCGTTTGGAGATGGAGGGGGGGGGGCGGGTTTCGAACCCTCCCCCTCCCCTCCCGTGACGGAGGGGGGGGGGGTTCGAACCCCCCCCCCTGCGGCGGCTTGCGTCGGCGGCGGCTGGCGGCGGCGGCGGCGGGGACGACGAGTTCCATTTCTGGGCCGGCGCTGGCGCCTGCGGCGGCGGCGGGCGGCGGCGGCGGGGAGCGTCGACGAGGACGACGGTGATGGTGGTGGTGGGTTGTGGTGGTGAAGGTGGCGGTGGTGGCGGTTGTGGTGGTGGTGTGGTGGTTTGTTGTGGTCGTGGTTGTTGTGGTGGTGGGTGGTGGTGGTGGTGGTTGTGGTGGTGTTTGGGTGTGGGTGTGGTGGCTGGTGGCGGTGGTGGTGGTGGCGGTGGTGGTGGTGGTGTGGTGGTTTGTGGTGGTGGTGGTGGTGGGTTGTGCTGCTGGTAGTGGTGGTGGTTGTGGCCGGTGGTGGTGGTGGTGTGGTAGATTGTGGTGGTGGTGGTAGTGGTGGTGGGTTTTGTGGTGGTGGTGGTGGTGATGGTGAGTTGTGGTGGTGGTGGTTGTGGTGTGTGGTGGTGGTTTGTGGTGGTGGTGGTGGTGGTGTGTTGTGGTGGTGGCGGTGGTTTGTGGACGTTGCGTTGTGGTGGTGGTGGCGGTGGTGGTGGTGGTGTGGTTGGTTTGTGGTGGTGGCGGTGGGTTGTGCTGCTGGTAGTATGGTGGTGGTTGTGGCGGTGGTGGTGGTGGTGTGGTAGATTGTGGTGGTGGTGGTAGTGGTGGTGGGTTTTTGTGTGGTGGTGGTGATGGTGATGCGGTGAGTTGTGGTGGTGGTGGTGGTGTGGTGGTTGTGGTGGTGGTGGTGGTTGTGTGGTGCTGTTGGTGGTGGTGGTGGTGGGTTGAGGCGGTGGCGGTGGTGGTGGTAGTGGTGGTGGTGGTGGTAGTGGTGGTAATCGTCGCTGCGTCCCCGCCGTCGCTGGCGCCAGCGCCGGCGCTGCTGGCCGCCGCCAGCGCCGGCGACGCGCCAGGGGGGGGGGTTTGAACCCCCCCCCCCCCCCTCCCGGCGCCAGGGAGGGGGAGGGGTTTGAACCCCCCCCCCTTGGGGCTGCCTCTGATCATCGTCGCTGCGTCCCCGCCGTCGGCGCTGCTGGCGGCCGCCAGCGCCGGCGCCGGCGCCGGCGCCAAAAAAAAGGGGGGGAGGGGGTTTGAACCCCCCCTCCCCTTGGAGGGGGGAAGGGGGGGGTTCGGGAAGGGGGGGGGTTTGGGGGGTAGGGGAGTCCCCCTGGTTTTGATCGACGGCGGCGGGAGTTGGGGGGGGGGCCCACCCCCTGGTTCAAAACGCGCCGCCAAATGTTCCAAAGACATGCGCCCGTGAAACGCGTTCTCTCCTTCGTCAATATCACCACCACCAACATCATCATCATCATCATCATCATCATCATCATCATCATCATCATCATCATCATCATCATCATCATCATCATCATCATCAACATCATCATCATCGTCGTCGTCGTCGTGGTCGTCGTCGTCGTCGTCGTCGACAGCATCATCACCATCGTCAGCATCAGCAGCGTCATCATACTCATCATCAGCATCATATCATCCACGTCCTCCTCCTCCTTCTCACCGCCCCCCTTTCCCCCCCATCGCTACCCATCTCCTTCTCTCGATTCTGCATCCCCTCCTCCTCTTCAACCATAATAATCGTCATCACCACCACCAGAGACACTACAAACATCATCATCATAATCAGAATTGTGATCATCATCATCATCATCATCATCATCATCATCATCATCATCATCATCATCATCATCATCATCATCATCATCATCATCATCATCATCATCAACGTTATCATCAACATCACCATCATTATCGTCATCATCACCCCCGTGCGCGTCCTCTCCGTCCCCACCTCCCTCCTCCTACTCATCCTGGTCCTATTCATCCTCCTCCTCCTGTTCCTCCTCCTCCTCCTTCCCCTCTCCCCTCATCCATCGATATCAGGATCATCACCAACATCATGGTGACCATCATCATCGTCATCATCATCATCATCAACATCAACAACAACATAATCATCATAATCATCATCATCATCATCCCCCTGCGCGTCCTCTCCCTCCACGTTTCCCTCCTCCCCCTGCTCCTCCTCCTCCTCCTCATCATCATCATCCTCTTGCTCCTTTCCCGGCCTCTTTCTCCTCCTCCTCATCATCATCCATTCCTTTTCCTTAAAATTAATTCCTCCCTGTCGAACACCGAGGCCAGCAGGAAAAGCGGCTGGGCGTTTCGCCTGAGACTTCCTCACATTCTAAGTCCTGAAGCATTGGCAACAATTTCATCAAATGACGCGGGTCGCTTCCAAAATGTGGTTCTCGCCCAAGGTCCGCGCACACAATCTGGTCGAGAAGGGGGGCTGGGCGTTTCGCCTGAGATGTCCTCACCACTCGCGATCCTGAAGGTAAAATTTGCAAATTCACGGATGGACGGCGGCCGTTTTCAAAATGCGGTTCTCGCCATAGCGCCGCGCGCATTTTCCGTCGCAGCGCGGCCGAGGCGGTCCGCACGCGCGCTCAGCACGCCGGGAGACGGCATTGCGAATTGCAAAGCACCGCGCACATTCGTTTCAACAATTTGCGAGAGCTTCACTGGTGGAAGGCGGGACGTTTTTTGTTGTTAAGGTGACTCTGGCCGTAGGGCCGCGCACATTCGTTCCAAACGATGCAGCGGGTTCACGGATGGAGGGCAAACCGTGTTTAAAATGCGGTTTTCGCCTCAGCGCCGCGCGCTTTCGTTTTGAAAATTACAAGAACTTCACCGGTGGAGGGCGGTCCGTTTTTCAAAGAAACGTTCTCGCCTTCGCGCCGCGCACATTCAATGTAAAACGTGCGAACGATCCACGGGTATAGGGCAGTCCGTTTGCAAAACGTGGCTCGCACCCTAGCGCCGCGCGCCGTCGTCTTGCACGTTCGCAGAAACTTCGCGGATGGACAGCGGCTCCTTTTCAAAATGTGGCTGTCGCCGTAGCGCCGAGAACATTCGTCTGAACTTCTTGTAGCGGTTTCAAGGATTCGCGTAACGTCCCAGGAAACATGTTACAATGTTTTGGCACGTCGGCGGGATGCCAGGCCGGAGCAGTCAAGTTGCTTCGCTGTGCTGAAGTCCCAAAGGGTGGCGTTCTGGCACGACTCAGCATCGACAAGACGAAACATTAACAATGATTCGCGGCGTTGGAACCCTATCAATGGCGTTCTGGCACGATTTCGGGTCGCCAAGACGCAACAATCAGGCTGATTCGTGGCGTTGAGATCAGAAAAGATGTTCCGGCACGCTTCAAGGTCTTCAAAGGGTTGTCTCCCAACGGGGCACCTCCCTCAGCGGAAATGGATCCATGCAGGGGCCTGCGAAGAGGAAACTCGGAGGGAGGGTTTATTCAAACATCGTCGGTGAACATTGGGCTTACACTCCTCCTCTTGTCTCCTCCTCCTCCATCCCTCCCCCCTTCACTTTTTTCCACAAAAAAATCCCACCCGTCGCGCCCCAAGGACGGTTGAAAGGGCGGGCCGGGCGTTTCGTCTCAGACTTCCTCACCACTTACGATCCTGAAGGTCAGAATCTGCGAGAGCTTCACTGGTGGAAGGCGGGACGTTTAAAAAACAAACTGTGACTCTCGCCATGGGGCCGCGCACATTCGTTCCAAACGATGCATCCGGTTCACGGATGCAGGGCGAACCGTATTTAAAATGCAGTGTGTTCGCCTCAGCGCCGCGCGCACTCGTTCTAAACATCACAAAAACTGCACTGGTGGAGGGCGGTGCGTTTTCTAAATGCGGGCCTCGCCTTCGCGACGTGCGCACTCGATGTAAAACGTGCAAGAAATTCACGGGTGCAGGGCGGTCCGTTTGCAAAACGTGGTTCACGCCTTTGCGCCGCACGCAACGAACGGTCTCACAAGTTCGCAAAATCTTCACGGATGGACAGCGGCTCCTTTCAAAATGTGGTTGTCGCCGCATCGCCGAGCGCATTCGTCTGAACTTGTTGTAGCGGTTTCAAGGATTAGCGTGGTTAACGTCCCAGAAATAATGTGTTGGCACGCAAGCGGGATGTCAGGGCGCAAGGGTCGCGTTGATTCGAAGAGCTGAATTTCAACGAGTGGTGTTCCGGCACGATTCAGGATCCCCACGACGCAGCAGTCCTCGCGGCGGTGAAGTCCCAGGAACGGTGTTCCGGCACAGTTTCGGATTGTCAAACGGTTGCCTTCCAACGGGGCTATTCCTTCAATGAAAATGAACTCCCGTAGGGGCCTATGAAAAAAAAAGGAGTGGATCTTGGGTTTGCACTGGTCCTCCAGCTCCTACTCCATCCTCTTCGTGCATCCCGTCATACGCCGTTAACCCATGCACTGCCTTATCTCCCACTCTTCTCTGACTGTCTCATCCTGTGTATCCACATATTCCTCCCCTTCCTCCGTTTGCTGCTCCTCGTCCTCCTCCTCATGCCCATCGTCTTCCTCAGCCGCATCATCACAACCATCAAAATCATCATCATCACATTACCATCATCATCATCAGCATCATCGGCAGCAGCAGAAGCGTATTCACCATCATAACCACCACATCATAATCAACATCATCATCATCACCATCACCACCACCATTAACGTCATCGTCATCATCATCATCACCATCAGTATCACAAGCATCATAATCATCTGACTCCGCATCAGCATCAAAACCACCACCACCATCGTCCGGCCACCATCGTCATCAACACCACCAGCATAATCACCATACTCATCATCAGCATCACCAGCATCAGCGCGATCACCATCACCATCATCATCATAACCAGCATCAGCACAATCATCATAATCACCATCCTGATCACCATCGTCACCAGCATCATCGTCATCAGCATCAGCATCACCATCTCCATCATCACCATCACCGTCATCATCATCAGCAGCAGCAGCATCTTCCTCCTCCCACTCCTCCTCTTCCTCCTCCTCCTCCTCCTGAAGAGGCGGAGGAGAAGGAGGAGGAGGAGGAGGAGGAGGGGAGGGGGATGCATTGCGTTAGCTGGGGGTCTGTCAGTCTTACGCCTCATCGCGGAGCTCCGCGACTCGCCTCCGCAGCACCCCAGCGCCGAGGAATTTGGGCTGGCGGCTGCGGAGGGGGAGGCATAGCGCGACGCGCGCAGGAGCCTGCAGAACCGCGGCCTCAGCGAGGTCTAACAATCGGCCTGATCTCCCTGCTCGGGCCGCGGCGAGGCGGAAGAAATGGTAAAGAGCGCTGACGAAGACAAGCTCTCCGCGGAGCCCGAGACGGGCGGCGATGAAGGAAGGGATGTCAGAGCAAAGAACGAGAGCGACATGATAATGGAGGCGACGGCAATGGTACACGTACTGCGTCGCCGTACCCTCCTCATCGCATCCAAAAAGAAACTGCTGGGCGCGCTGCAAGCGTGCCCCCGTCACCCAAGTTCCGAACCAAGTCCGAAGCAAGATGGGCGGCCACGATGGGGGCACGTCCTGCAAACGCGTGCGGATCATGCCCCCGCCCACCTCCCCACCCCCGATAGAAGGAAGAAACCACGTGCGCAGGCGGCGCATGAGTAGCTCCTCCAGCGGAAGCGCGACAACCGCGGCCTGCAATTCTTCAGCAAAGATGCGTTGCCACTGCGGCCGAGGGACCGACGACCCTTCCAAGAACCGCCCCAACGCTCTCGCCCCGCTCACCCGAAGCCGCCGGTTCCCTGGGAAGCCCGCCGCAGCGGCTTCCAAATGAAGAACAATGGGGGGATATCGCCAGAACGACGGAGCGAGGGGCGGGGAAGACCACAACGCCATCGGACAGTGATCGATGAGGCCGTCGCGAAGCATGCGGGGAGTGGCAGGCCTGCAAGGGAGGGTGGCAAGAGCGGCTCGCATGGCAGCAGCAGCGGAGGTGATGAACAGCGAGCGCACTCTCGGGCCGCGGCACTCGCTGAAGTTAAACCAACCGGAATAACGGAGGGCTGACATCGGCCGCTTGAAAACCGGGGCCAGAAACTACCGCTCGACTTTGGCGACGCTCCAGGGGGCCAGAGTCAGCTGCGAAACGTGCGAGGGCACATTGAGCGCCCGCTGCGTGTGAAGCTGAATCCCCGTCAAAAGATCATGCCGCACGTCCGCGACGGTTCCGGTCCGAACGGCCATCTTATTAAGGAGAGCTCAAACGTTGCGAAGCGGCTCGGCCCCAGGGCCCCGCCAAAAACCCAAGTGCAAAACCTCCGCCGCGACTTCGAGCTCCCCCCAACAAGCGGAACCGGGCGGGCGCGCGGCACCAGGACGGGGGCGAGAACAGTCCCTCAACAGAGCGCGAATCTCCGGTTGCAGCGCATTGGAGAGGGCCGCGCGAAGGGGGGCGACGCGACATTTCGAGCCCTTGGGAGCCAGGCCCGCTAGGTGCTCAGCGCTGCGGAAAAAAACGAACAATCTCACGGTGGCCTTTGCGCGCGGAAAGGACAGCACCAGTGTCGTCGGCGCAGACTCGAATCTGCCCGTGGCCAGGCGATTGCACGCTCCGAAACACGTCCCACAAGAAGCTGTCTGTCGCGATCGCGACGAGGCGGTACGTAGCGGGCAGCCTCGCAGCACCCCTGAGATCATGAGGAAGAGGTGGAGGTGGAGGCCTCGAACGGAGAGGAGATAAGGGCTGGGGTGACAGAAGCCCTGCATCGCGAGAATGCAGCCCCGAGGGATCTTTATCTGCCGCAGCGCGAGCATCAGCCACTGGTGACTTATAGAGGGGAACGCCTGAGCGAAGCCGAAAGCTAAAATGGCGCCTTCAGGGGTCTCGCGAGCACTAGTCAGCCTCGCACGCGCATCGATCTCGTAGACGTTCGCCAAAAAGTTGCGGCCGTTGATGAAGCCGCGCTGCACGGGGGCGCCAATGTCTTTAACGACCTCAGACAACCCAGCGTTGGCGCCCCCAGCGACGATCTAATTACTCGTCTTCTCGAGGCCGGCGGGGCGGGTGTCCCGACCGTGTCTGACGACTCCCCCCGCGTGCTCGTCGTCGCCATCAAGATGCCGCCAGGGTATGAAGACCCGCAAACGCGGGTCAAACGAAAGTGGCATGCGCTGCCCGCTCGCAAGCCAGTGGAAAACGTTTGGCAGCACCTTGGGACCCTGGCCGACTCCCGAGGTAACATACGGGAGCCCGTCGGAGCCTGGCGCCGCGTGCGAAACACGGCGGATAAACCTGCGGGCGGAGCCCAGAGGGGGTGAAGAAGGTGAGAGAAGTCCTGGGCAGGGGCAAACTTCGACAGTTACAGCTGACCCCACCGAGGAACCGCATGCACCTTTTCGAAAATTGGGCCCCGGTGCTCGCGGAGAGCCGCGGCCTGGCCCTCCGCAGAGGCGCGAACCGCGCCCGTCCCACCCTCCACCACCCCCACCAGATATCGCCCACGACTGAACGGAAACCAAATCTGCGCCCGCCTGTGAAGGGCCTTGGACTGAGCGCGAAGACGGGTCCGTCGGCCAGGCGCCCAGGGGGCACTTTCGGCTCGCTGGAGACGCGCTGGTTCCGCCTGGGCCCCCTGAAGCTGACGACCCGAGTGGGCGCGAGCAAGGGCATCAGGAGAGGTGGGGACGACGGACGAGGACGACAGGTCGACGGGGGAGAAGGATCGAAGCCACTGATGCCTCTGCCAAAGAGCGCCACCCAGGCGAGCGCCCTGGCGCCAGACAGCGCGTGTAAGAGAACGAAGCAACAGAGCGCGGCTATCACGCAGCCTCGGGCGATCGCGCAGCTGCAGATCGCGCGCCGCGCGGGCAGCCGCCTGACGGCAGCGCGTCGCCAGCCCCAGCTCCGCCGGCGCCGAGAGCGCGCCAAGCTTTGCTTGACTACGCGCGCTTTTGTAGTCAAGCAAATTCTGACCGAAGTCCCAGATCCCAGCCACGCGCTCGCACTCCTCCAAGATGGGTAGGTTGAGCGGGTCGGAGGCGATGCTCTTCGAGATCTGCCTGCAAGTCGCGACAGCATCGGACTCCCATCGCCTCGATCGCCAGGAAGTCGCGAGCGCCACGTGGTCAGACAGCATCGCGTCGTGGATCGTGGAACTCCTGATTCTCGCCGCAGTGCCTCGCGCATTGCCAAAGCTGGCAGAGGAGCCAGGGCGGCGTCGCCGTGAAGCACCTGTCGACGCGGGCGCCCGTCCTCGAGCCGATGTGGAAGTGGCTGGTGCCAGGCGCAAAGGGCTCCGTGAACTGGCGGAAGACCTGGCGCCACCGCGTCTGGCCCGAGCGGGCCTGCCTGCCGGCAGAAGACCGAGCAGCCGCGGAGCCAGCAGCACCATCTCCAGGACGCCGAAGCCGTCCACGCACATAGAGAAAGTCCTCAGCAGAGTAGTCGACCACCTCCTCGGCGATGTTGAAGCCGTCAATCAACATGAGGCATGTCGTCACGGGGTTAAGTTTGACCTGATCGAGTTGACGACGAAAACCATGCAAGATGCCGCGGAAGTCGGCCGAGTCGAGGTCACGAGTGTGCATGTTCCAGTGGTGCCAGCAGAATCCAGAGCGCTTGATGACCATTACGAGACAGAGAGCCCTGCCAGCAACAATCTCCAAGTGCGTGCTCTGAACGTACTCCAGAACTTGCTTTGGAACAAGGGTGCAGACGCCAACGCGACCAGAATACCCAAAAGCTGCGACCTCTCCGCGGACGCGAGAGAGGAGCTCCCCCACAGCAGCAGCAGGACTGCGGACATCTTGAAGGGCCGTGATCAAGGACGCGGGGAGCAAAGAGCACACCACCTCCGCCGTGCGATGCAAGACGTGCGAACGATGGTGTAGGAGAGCACAGCAGTTCCAGCTATTCAACACCAGCTGGTCAGTGTTGAAGAAGGTCTCACCCACTCCACCCGATGCGCTTGGGGAGGAAGATGTCATTCGCAAGCCTGTCAAGATCAGCCCGAACCAACTGAAGTTCCGAGATCGCAACTAGGCTCCACTGCACCTTCGGAGGATTTGACGGGTCGACCACCACGCGTGCAATGACCTCCCAGTCGACCGACAGGGTGCCAGCCTCCTTTTCCATGAAGGCGCGCGTGTCCAGGTGCGTTTGAAGCTCGTCACGCAGCTTCTCCGCGCCGCGCCCCCGCGAGATCTCGAACCGATTGCGGTCGACACTGGCGTAGAAAGGGATGCGGCGCCCACCAGGCACAGGCGCAAAGAACTGCCTCCATACCCCGTGAGCGCCTCGTAGAAGAGCGCGGGGCTCGCCGAACTCGAGAGGCGCAGGTGGCCGCCAGGCCCTTGAAGCGGAGGACGAACCTGCGAGCCAACTCCTCGCCCTCCAACTCGTAGTCGGTAGCAGCGACGTAGTTGGCCGCCTCCATCCAGCTTCGAAGCCCGTCCGCCAACAAAGTATTCCCGATGTCCGCGCGGGTCGCAATGACGAGGATGCCAGGGTCCGCAGCGCGCTGCCACTCTGCCGCCCTGGCGATGGGCGCACGAGGCGCGGCCCGAGCAAAGTCCAGCTCTTGCTCCAGCTTCGCGAAGCGGTCGGCGAGGGAGAAATGCGCGGACTCCGCCAGGCCCATGCGCTTGTCGACCTCCACCATGCGGAACTCCTGGGCCTTAAAGCGCTGCTGCATCGAAGCATCGAGCTGTGCGACGAGCGGCTGCACCACGTCGGTGATGGTCCGGGGGAGCCCCGTGCGCACCATCTTCGCGATAGAGTCCGTCGAGGCCCGCGCCATCTCCGCGATGATGTCACGCTTGAAGCGCTACAGCGTCTCGGACATGCCCAAGGGGTTGTCGGCAGCAGCCGCCTCCGCTCGATCAGAACCACCAGGAGCACCAGGGGCAGCACCACCAGGACTACCAGGAGCATCGCGAAGGTGAACGGCCCAAGGGTCTTGTCCAGGAGGCCAGCCAGCGGCGGGGCCCGCGTCCGCGGCGATCGGCGTGGGGAGGCCGACCACGGGGGTCTCCGGGGCGCTGGCGGTGGCCGCAAGACCTGGCTGAGGGGCATCGCGTGCGCGTCGTGCTGCCTCCACCTCGGCTTGCTGGCTCGCCGAGAAGGTCGGGCACAGCTCCAGGGCTGCCAAGTCTGCGCGGGACAGCGGACCATCGGCGGCGCCGCGCCCAGCGCCGCGCCCAGCACTGCGGGAGCGCCGTGAGCTCGCTGCATCCGAGGCTCGAGGGGGGGCGACGATCGCGGCGATCGCGACGACCACCACGAAAAGTGCTGCCAGCGGACTGCTCCGATATCGCGTCTGGTTCGACGTCATGACGCACGTGCTTGTGCACTTTCTTCGCCTGTCGCCCGCCACCCATCAACGAAGAGAAGACTGAGAGGGGGCGCCCAACTCCCCCAATGAAGGCGCGGAGGAACACCTGGGTCTGTCCGCGGACCAGCGGTATCCATGCGGCCGCTGGGCGACATGGGGTCTTGAGCCGTAGCCATTTTGGCTCAAGGAGGGGGGGAGGAGGAGGAGGAGGAGGAGGAGGAGGAGGGGATGAGGAGGAGGAGGAGGAGGAGGTAGGAGGATGAGGAGGGGAGGAGGGAGGTGGACGGAGGAGGAAGGAGGAGAGGAGGAGGGGGACTAGGAGAAAGAGGAGGAGGAAGAGGAGGAGGATGAGGAGGAGGAGGAGGCGAGGGGGGAGGAGGAGGAGGGGAGGAGGAGGAAGGAGGAGGAGGAGGAGGAGGAGGAGGAGGAGGACGAGGGGAGTTGAGGAGGGTCCCATGCCCTTGCATCTCATGTTCTGCCCTCCTTTCCCCAGCTCAGTGGCGCTGCCGCACCAGCCGCTGCCCTCCTCGACGGCCACCCCCTCGAGATCGATGACGCTTTCGAAGGAGATCGTCCCAGCCCTCGAGCTTCGAGAACTGAAGAACGTGGCTTGAGGATCGACATTTTTTGCACGTGGTTCGCCCTCCCTGGACCTCTGGGAGGCTTCTCGTCGCCACGGCTGCGTTCCCTTCGACCTGCTGGCCGGCACTCGGCCCAGGATCGGCTCTGAGGGGGAAGGCGGACCACCTCGCGCCGTGAACAGATCACCACGGCAAGCTGTTGGCAATGTTCGGCCTCTGCTACTCACCAGGCCCTGGTCAAAAACAACCCAGAATCTAGAGGATCGAGATCCTGTCCCGGGGAAGAGGTCGAGACCTCCAGGGGTCCAGGTCGAGCGCCGATGCCCGCAGCCACTCGCACGACGGTCGGCTGCGCGCCCTTCCAGAGGCGTCGGCGGTGGGGCCTCGGCGGACGCTTTAATTCGCTCTTGCGTCGGGGATCTTCTGACCCCCGAATCAATCAGGCCTTGCAAAATCCTGCAAAATCCTGCACCCAAACCCGGGTCAATGCGAAGGATCCTGCAGGATCCTGCACCCAAGCCCGGGTCAATGCGACCCTGGCCCTGGAGGGTCCTGCAAGATCTGGCGCTCTGGCTGACCCCCGTTTGCCGTGACCCCCGTTTCTTGAGCCCCGATCACGGTTCCGGTTTGACTGTCCGGCCTTGGAGGAAGATGCGGGCCCAGACATCCGGTATCTTGACTTTTCCATTTCGAAATCCACGGAAGGTCCCGACACTTTCCCCAGGGCCCGTTTCTCATCCGAATCGTTTTCATTAACGGTCCCGGGGCCAAGTGAGGAGCTCCGCAGGCCGAAAAGTGGCAAAAGACACCTCCGTCGCCATTTTTCCCTAACGAGGGGATGTCAGGGCCAGGTCAAGGACCCGAAGCCGCGGGTCTCTGGCACCCAGCGGGCGGCGTGGAGCGACGAAGTGGCCCCCCCAAGGGAGCCGCCTCCGTGAGGCTGGCAACCTGGGTCCAGGAGCCGTTGGAGAGGTTCTTCACCTGCGGGGGGGGGGGGGGGGCACCAGCTCAGGGACCAGGGGAAGGAGGAGGACGACGGGCGGGGTAGGGGAACAAAAAGTCACATAAACATAAAAACTCAGAGGTCCGCGTGGATTTCTCGGATCGGCGCTGGGCACCCCTCCCTGGCGCGCGGAGCGCGCCATGGGCGGCGACGGAGGCGCCGCCGGGGAGCCCCAGCACCGATCCGAGAAATCCGCGCGGACCTCCGAGTTTTTATGTTTATGTCATTCCTCGTTCCCTTAGGGGGGGCGAATGGATCGGGGGCGCGCAGACATGGATTAGCGATCCATGGATTTGGCGATCGCCGTCGCCAAATCCATGGATCGGGGGAGGTGCCCTCCCCCCAAACGCTGCAGGTGCCGCCACGTCCGGCGGCGGAAAGATCCGCGATTCCCAGAATGGAAACGAGACCCGGCGCTAATCCACGCCCCATTCATCGGGCGCAAACAAGCCGACCTCGCTTTTGACCACCCTCGCTTCCAAGAGATACCGAGCGACGCCAAACTACGGCCTGCGCTGGTCAGGCCGCTTGACGAGGAGGC
Organism: Prorocentrum cordatum; assembly: GCA_963575745.1. Taxonomy (NCBI): domain Eukaryota; class Dinophyceae; order Prorocentrales; family Prorocentraceae; genus Prorocentrum; species Prorocentrum cordatum. Next base: position 1,295 of record CAUYUJ010019913.1, on the reverse strand, counting down.
GCTTGGTATGACTTGGTCTTGCCTGGAAGCGAAAGCGGGGTAGGCAACTCGCGCTCTGACTTCATCCATGTCTGCGCTCGCCGGCATGGAGGAGGAAGACACGCTCCCCGCCCGCCGAGGCCCTGGAAGCTCGATCCCCCAGGAGGTGGTTATGGCTTGTGGCTGAATGCCCGCCTCGGGATTCCGAGCGCGGGGGGTCTGCGTCGCGCAGGTGGAGGGAAGTGGCCTGCCGGCGCCCAGGGCGTGGGGGCGGGGCTGGATCGCGTGTAGAGTGGCTATGGCGCGCATGTGGGGGGGGGGGGGCAGAATGGGCCAGCGGGCGGAGTGACACGGGGGAGGGGCAGGGGCTTGCACTAGGTCGGGCGTGTCCTCCCACAGGGGGATTCTGAATGAAAAATCAGCCGAGCATGTCGGCGTCATTCGTTGGTCGTCGTCTCTGTCGTCCCCTTTGCCTGCCTCCCCCCTTTCCCTGGGCTCGTCGAAGCTCCCCCCTTTCCCAGGGACCTCCTCAGCGCGCCAGCCTAAGCGAAAATAAGCAACGTCGTAATTGAGTCGAAGGAAAGCCCCTTCCCTTCGATCCCTCCCCCGCCAAGGGGGGGGGGCCCGGAGGGGGGGGTCAGACGCCCCGGGGCGGGGGTCAGATACGACGCCCCCTGGGAGTCCCGGAGCCCAAAAAAGCCCCAAGACGGGCCAAGAGTGCCCCAAGAGGCCCCAAAGACAGTCCAAGAGAACCCCGAATCGCCGAACGATCTGTCCAAGACGCCTTGACGGCCTCCAGACGGCCCAAGAGGCCTGCAAAGCGCCCCTAGGAGGCCTCCAGGAGCTTTCTCACGAGAGCCCCAAGAAGCAAAATACATGGATTTCCTATACGTGTTTGACAGATTTGGGCGTTCTTGCCTCTCCCGCTTCCCGACGCGCCAAGACGGCCCAAGAGGCCCCCAAGATCGCCCCGAGACGGCCCAAGGGCCATAAGACGGCCCAAGACACCTCCAAGACGGCCCAAGAGGCCCCAAGACAGCTCCAGGAGAGTGCCCATACGGGGGACCCGAACGGACATTTCGAGCTCTCAGCCCCAAGAGGCCCCCAAGAGGCCCCGAAGAAGCCCCAAGAGGCCCCAAGAGGCTCCCAAGGGGCCCCAAAACTGCCCCAAGACAGCCCAGAAGAGCCCCAAATTGCCCAGGAGGCCTCCAAGAGTGCCTCGAGACGACACAAGAGGAGCCCTGGACGGCCCAAGACGGCCACAGGAGAGCCACAGGCTGTCCCAAGAAAGCCTCTGGCCTCCTCCTCTTCCTCCT
>CAUYUJ010019912.1:166252-168237 GCA_963575745.1 Prorocentrum cordatum | reverse complement strand
CTACTACTACTACTACTACTAGTACTACAACTACTACTACTACTACTACTACTACTACTACTACTACTACTACTACTATTGCTACTACGACTGCTACTGCTACGACTATTTCTACTACTACTACTACCCATACTACGACGACGACTACTACCACTACTACTAAGACGAGATACGACGCCGACTACTACTACTACTGCTACTACTACTACTACTACTACTACTACTACTACTAAAAGTACTACTACTACTACTACTACTACTACTACTACTACTGCTACTGCTACTACGAATACTACGAATACTGATAATACTGCGACTACGACTGCGACTACACCTACTCCAACTACTACGACTACGACTACTACTACTAATACTACTACTACTACTACTACTACTACTACTACTACTACTACTACTACCGCATAGACCACCCTTCGGGTGATAAGGAGGTGAGGGGGGGAGGGACCAACGTCGCACTCGATTGATCTCACTATCGAGCTTACTACCGATCTCACAGTCGGTTTCAATCGATAGATCTCACAATCGATCTGACGATCGATCTCACAATCAATCTCACAATCGATCCCACAATCGATCTCACATTCGGTCTCGCTATTGATCTCACAATCGATATCACAATCGATCTCGCATTCGATCTGACTATCGATCTCACTATCAAATTCACGATCGATCTCATTATCGATCTCACATTCGGTCTCACTATCGGTCCCACTATCGATATTACAATCGATCCCACAATCGATCTCGCATTTGGCCTCACTATCGATCTCTCTATCGAACTCACTTTCGATCTCATTATCGATCTCACTATCGATCTCACTATCGATGTCACAACCGTACTCACAATCGATCTCACATTCGGTCCCATCATCGATCCCACTATTGAAATCACTACCGATCTCATTACCGATAGTGATTTCACTACTAACTCAATCGATCGATCTCACAATCGATATGACTATCGATCTCACAATAGAACCCACAATCGAACTCACATTCGGTCTCACTATCGATCTCACTATCGATATCACAATCGATCTCACAATCGATATCCCATTCGGTCTCACAATCGATATCAGTATCGATCTCATTATCGATCTCACATTCGGTATCACAATCGATGTCACAATCGATCTCACAAGCGATCTGACATTCGATCTCACGTTCGATCTCACAATCGATATCACTACCGATCTCACTATCGATCATCAAGACAAAACATCAACATCGTCCAGCGGGACACCAGCGGGACACCGCGGGGCCCCGGCCGCCCGGAAGGGAATCATTTCGTCCGGCCGCGCCTCAGCCACACGGGACACCAGCGGGACACCGGCGGGACACCGCGGGGCCCCGGCCGCCCGGAAGGGAGACATTTGGTCCGGCCGCGCCTCAGCCACACGGGACACCAGCGGGACACCGGCGGGACACCGCGGGGCCCCGGCCACCCGGAAGGGAATCATTTGGTCCGGCCGCGCCTCAGCCACAGGAGACTTTTTCTCGCCCGCCCACGCAGCTTCGCCTCGCACGCACGGCACGCACGAACACGAAACCGAAACCGATTTCCCGGTAGGGGGGCTCTCCGTTCCACTTTCGATCTCACACGCCCCTCACCGCCCGACTTACTACTACTACTACTACTACTACTACCTACTAACTACTAGCTACTAACTACTAGCTACTAACTACGAGCTACGAATTACAAACTACGAACTACGAACTACGAACTACTACTACTACTACTACTACTACTACTACTACTACTACTACTACTACTACTACTACTACTACTACTACTACTACGACTACTACTACTACTACTACGACAACTACTTCTACGACTACTACTACTTCTACGACTACTACTACTACCACTAATACGACTACTACCACTAATACGACTACTCCTACTACTACATCTATTACTACGATGACTACTATTATTTCTATTACGATTACAAACACTA
>CAUYUJ010019912.1:148752-161252 GCA_963575745.1 Prorocentrum cordatum | reverse complement strand
ACTCGGATTTGGATTCCCGAAAAAGGAATCCGAGTTATCCCTGACCCGAGTTACCCCTGATGATTCGGGGCTCTGAGTAACGCTGGCGTGGAGAAAGTAGGGCTCCTCGTTGACTAACAACCAGACCACCCTAACCCAACCCGAAGACCCCAATTGCGGGTTGGGGGGTATACGAGTTCCTCATGTATCTGTTCGATGTTCCCCGACGCCCCCACTGGGAATGGAGGGAAAATTGGGGCCTTCGGATTGGGTTGGGGTGGGTTGGTGGGAGGTGAGTTGCAAATCTTTCACAACGGGCGATGTTGCAATACTTCGGGCCCTGGGGCCATCACAGATCCATCCGGCTTGAAAAATGCTGCAGAGAGAGAGGGGAACCAGGCCTATGGTCGTGATTATCTGCGATGTTGCCACTTTTTCGCAGCGTCGGATCTCAGGTCCCCCCTCCCCCCGGTCAAGTCACGACTCGCGCTGGCGCAGCGTGGGAATTGGCCATTCCTATAAGTATTCCCAGGCGGCACCAGCGCGAAGCGTGACGTTACTGGCCCCCTCCCACCTCCCCCCCTGGTCACGCCTGCTATCGCCAGTGCATGAAGAATAAACATAATGTTATAAGAACAATACTAATACGAATACTAAAAAGAACAATAAGAAGGAGAAGAAGGAGAGGAGTAATAACAGTCATGACAATGATAATAATAACAATACTAATTATCCTAGAAGTGGCACTAATAATAATGCCAATAACAGTACTACTAATACAAATACGAATAGTAATGATATAATTAAGAATCATAATACAAATAATGATAATAATAATAACAACATCAATAACGCTTATATTCAGAATTAATGTGTATATATAAATGCATCTATATGCATGCATGTATGTATGTATGCATGCATGCATGTATGTGTGCATGTATGTATATATGTATGTATGTATGTATGTGTGTATGTATGTATGATTGCATTCCCTACCTAGGCTCTGCCTAGAAGGGTCCTTACTCGGTAAGCTTAACGGGCCGGGCAGTGTTGCCCGCCCCGGGCGGTTCCCCCGGCATCCGCCCCGCGGTTCCCCCAGTTGCGCCCCCTGGGCTCACCCAGCTTAGCTTAGCTAAGCTTAGCTTAGCTTAGCTGAGCCTAGTTTATCTCATCTTAGCTTAGCTTAGCTTAGCTTAGCTTAGCTTAGCTTTGCCTATCCTAGCCTAGCTTAGCTTAGCTTAGCTTAGCGTAGCTTAGCTTAGCTTAGCCTATCTCATATTAGCTTAGCTTAGCTTAGCTTGGCTCAGCTTAGCTTAGCTTAGCTTAGCTTAGCATAGCTTAGTTTACCTTAGCTTAGCTTAGCGCAGCGCAGCATAGCGCGGCGCAGCATTAGCACCGCATAGCATAGCATAGCCAAGCACAGCATAGCATAGCATAGCATAGCATAGCTCAGCATATCATAGCATAGCACAGCATAGCGTAGCATAGCATAGCATAGCATAGCAATGCTTAGCATAGCACAGCGCAGCATAGCATAGCATAGCATAGCACAGTATAGCATAGCGCAGCATAGCACAGCGCAGCATAGCATAGCGCAGCATAGCATATCATAGCTGTCGGTGTAGATGTAAATGTTGTTTTCCTAAATGATCCAACTCCCAGGTAGGGTCGCATTGGGATAATGTATGTATGTATGTCTGTCTGTCTGTATGTATGTATGTAGGTAGGTAGGTAGGTAGGTAGGTAGGTAGGTAGGTAGGTGTATGTATGTGTGTATGCATGCATGCATGCATGCATGCATGCATGCATGTATGTGTGTATGTATGTATGTATGTATGTATGTATGTTATGTATGTATGTATGTATGAATGTATGTATGTATGTATGTATGTATGTATGTATGTATGTATGTATGTATGTATGTATGTATGCATGTATGTCTGTATGTATGTATGCATGCATGCATGCATGCATGCATGCATGCATGCATGTATGCATGCATGCATGTATGTATGTATGTATGTGTATGCACGTATGTATTTATGTGTGTACTCGTCTCGGTGGCGCTGATGGGGATCTACTGACCTGCGTCAGTCCAGACCCGGGTCAGTCAGGTTTTGCAGGATCCTGCAAAATCCTGCAGGGTCCTGCAAGACCCAGCGCTCTGACTGACCCCCTTCTGCATTGACCCTCGTCTCTTGAGCCCCGAGCTGAGAACCCAGTACGGGGCCCAAAAAATATGCACCACCACCACTGGGTGAACGAAAAATAACATAAACATAAAAACTCTGAGGTCCGCGAAGATTTCTTGGATCCGCGCTGGAACCATCCTCCCTGGCGCGCGGAGCGCGCCAGGGGCGGTGCCGGAGGCGCCGCCAGGGGGTCCCAGCGCCGATCCGAGAAATCCGCGCGGATCTCCGCGTTTTTATGTTTATGTCGTTCTTCGTCCCCCTCACCAACTCCCCGCACCCCCTCCCTCTCCCAGGGAAGAGGAGAGAGAGAGAGAGGAGGAGGAGGAGGTGGAGGAGGTGGAGGAGGAGGTGGAGGAGGAGGGGAGGAGGAGGAGGAGGAGGAGGAGGAGGAGGATGTGGGAGGAGGAGGAGGAGGAGGAGGAGGAGGAGGAGGATGAGGAGGAGGAGGAGGAGGAGGAGGAGGAGAGGAGGGCAGAGGAGGGCGGAGGCCGCAGCCGGGCCGCCGCGGGACTGCCGGGATGGCGGGGCGGGGGCGGCGCGCGGCGCCCAGCCACGCCACGAGCCGCACATAATCCACATGAGCTCCGGCCCCTGCGAAGGAACTGCAGCACCGCAAAAAGAACACGACTGGAGCCCCAGACCCCATATTTCTGCGGCATCTCGAAGCCGGATCGATCTGTTAAGCTCTCAGCCATCCAGGCAGCCCCACATGATCCATGAGACCCGGCCCCTGCGAAGGAACTGCAGCACCGCAAAAAGAACAAGGCTTAAGTCGGGCCTGTCCCCCATACAATGGGATTTTCGACGAAAAATTAAAAATACCCCAAAGATGCCCCAAAAAGGTCACAAAATAGTCCAAAAATTGTCCCCTGACTATCTCTGGACTATTTTTGGACCATGTTTGGTGTATGTTTTATTTTTCGTCGAAAGTCCCCCTGTAGGGGGACTGGCCCGACTTAAGACAAGACCGGAGCCCCAGACCCCACATGTCTGCGGCATCTCGAAGATGGATCGATCTGTTTTGTCCTCAACCATCCAGGCAACCCCACGCCAATACTGTCAGAGTTCGCGGCAGGGTGGTCGAGGATACCCTCGAGGAGTTCAAATGACCAGCGTGACGTGTTGGTCAGGCGGCCACCGCCTTGATGTCCCAGGGCCCGAAACAGCGTAAAATCGCCCGCTGCGGAAATATTGCAACGCCACCCAGGGAGGTTGAGGTTCCATCCGGTGGGCGCGGCGTTCTTCGAGAAGAGCGGAGCGAGCCCCCCCCCGGTCACGCCCGGTCTCTGCGACGGCGGCGGCGACGCCGACGCCGACGGCGACGCCGACTGAGCACCGTTTGCCCGATCCTTATCCCCACTGGCGTGGCCTGGGCCCCACTGACCGATTTCCCCCTCGATGGGAATATAGGATGTTCCTTTCGGGCTTCGAGAGGTCAGTCCCCAACAGAGGTGGTGGGATGGTGGGGCTGAGATAGCATGGTTCGGTGGGAATGGGGATATGTTGAACGATACTGGGCGACCGCGACGGCAATGACGAAGCCGACGAAAACAACAGACCTCAGGAGGGGAACAACCACACAGACACAATTAATCGTCTCCTCCCAAGAAATATCTGGGAACATATGGGAAGTGGAAAACAAAAACCCAGAAAATATATGAAAAGACGGGGAATCCTAGGGTTGGCGTCCATTCATTTCTGTGTCCCTGGGTCCATTTAAAACCCAAACATCCGACGGTATGATGATGTTTCCAATCCGCGGCCCTGAAGTCTGAAGGCCCTGGCCCCCTCCCCAGGGATACTTCTGCGTCCCAGGCTCGTCTTTGATGGCCCAGGGGAGGGCGGCGATGACGGAGCACGGAGGCCGGCATCGAAGAACAACTCAACTCAACTCCTGGACTTCTGAATTCGAAGAATAACAACAATAAGAAGAAGAAGTAGAAGTAGAAGTAGTAGAAGAAGAAGAAGAAAAACAACAACAACAAGAAGAAGACGCCCAGGGCGCTGGCGACGCCCAGTTGGGCGCCCGAGTTATCCGGGGTAACTCGGGTCCTGGGTACCTCGGGTTTGGATTCCCGAAAAAGGAACCCGAGTTAGCCCTGACCCGAGTTACCCCTGATGATTCGGGGCTCTGGATGCCCGAGTTATCCGAGGTAACTCGGGTCCGGGGTAACTCGGGCTCGGATTCCAGAAAAACGAACCCGAGTTAACCCTGACCCGAGTTGCCCCTGATGATTCGGGGCTCTGACCCAGGGCGACGGCGACGACGACCAGCGGTGCGCACGACGACGCACGCCGACGCCGCCGACGACGGCGGCGGCACCGGCGACGCCGGCGACGACGCCGTCCGGCGGCCGCGGCGGCGGCGGGTCCTTCGGTTGCATGGGGCGCCCCCGAGTCGCGAGCCCTGGGCCGCACGGGCGGCCATCTGTGTGCCTGCGGCGGCCTCTGCCAGGCTGGGTGTCGGAGCCGAGAGGCGCGGGGTCGGCCGTCGGCCCTCGCGCGGCCGTGCTGCGCAGCCCAACCCTCTTAGCTCGTGCTGCTCCCAGCGTGCAGTCGGGGCGTTGACCTAAGGCACCCTACATAAGGAACGAGGCCCCTTTTTCCCATAAGTTGAACTTCGATTTCCCATGGAAAACCCAACGCAAACTGCAAAACAATCAAGGAACACCGAGCCCCTCGCCAACGAGAAGGGTTCCTTCTTCAGCGCCCCGACTGTACTTAAAAGACCACATCCCAGCAATACGGTGTCGAACGAGTATATGTTGCCTCCCAGGGCCCGGCACGTGAGAACCCTCGAGCTTCGGTTCTTCCCAGGTGCCCGAACTTCTTTCTGGCGATCAAGGCTAAAGTAGGTTGGAGTGTCATAACCCCGACAAAAAAAAGTACCCCAGAAAGGCACCCACGACCCTCCACGAAATCAAACGCGCAAGTTTGAGGTTGGTCGACGCGCGAACGGTGGCCCATGGGATCAGACGCTTGTGCTTGGAATCGCCAAATTTGGCGCGAACGTAAAACACTGTGGGGTCATGGGGGCGCCACCACGTCGCGGGGAAAATTTGCGTTCGATTTCGAGGGGGGTTGCAGGTAGCAGCACCAGCGAAAAGGCGGGTCGAGGAGTAGGAGGGCCTTGGATAAGGAACCCTTGGATAGGGAACCCCCCTGAGATCCGACGGCGCGAAAAAGTTGAGACATCGTGAAATATCCCGACGGGAACCTATAGACCCCATCTTTCTGCACCATGTTTCGAGCCGGATCGGTCTGTGAGGATCCCAGGGCCCGAAACCTGACGAAGACGCCTGGCTCGAAGAAAAAATGCGACGCCAGAATCGCAGGGCCAGGGTCTGGAGGCCGGTGGAGCTCCACTTGAGGCCTGGCCACAGACATCACCGCCGCCCTCGTCGGATCAGGAGCCCTCCGGGGTCCGAAGCCTCCTGTCGGCTTTGGACAAACCTCCCTGTAGTAGACCACCCTTTCGTGAAAACGGCCTGGGGCCGAAACCGACGGACCTGAACCCGCAAGAAAAACGGCCGCGACGCCCTCTCGCGAACCGAAAACGGCCAATTCGCTAATCGGCGTGTCAGGGTAGGAGGTCTGTCCACCCCCGAGGCATCGCCGCCTGAGGAGGAGGTGGAAGAGGAGGTTGAGGAGGAGGAGGAGGAGGAGGAGGAGGAGGAGGAGGAGGAGGGGGAGGTTGAGGAGGAGGAGGAGGAGGAGGAGGTGGAGGAGGAGGAGGAGGAGGAGGAGCCCTCCGGGGGTCCGAGGCCTCCTGGGCGCGGCCCTCCCCCAGCGCCCCCACCGCAGGAGGTCGGCCGCGGGGGGCAGGGGCGAGAGCCTGTCCAGGCTTCGTCGCCAGGCCATGCTTTGACTATTCTTGGGTATTCCTCTTCCTATTTTTGGCGGTTTTGACTGTTTCTGACTCTTTTGAACATTTCTGACTATTCTTGACTCTTTTTGACTGCCCCTGATTCTCTGTCGACTATTTGTTTGAATGTTCCTCCTGTAGGGGGACACGCCCGACTGAAGGCCAGGTGCACCTCAGAATGCTTGGTTGGCCAGGGGCCGTGGCCGTCCGGACCAGACGTGCAGCCAGCATTTGCGCGAGAGCGGAACTGACGACCTGCCAGACCACCCCAACCGAACCCGAGGACCCAAACTTCGGGTTGGAGGGGGGGGGAGACGGGTTCCACATCTGCTTTTGCAACGTTCCCCGACGACCCCCCCTGGGAACGGAGGGCAAGCGGGGGCCTTGGGAATCGGGGTTGGGGTGGGTTTGGTGGGTGGTGAAGACTTCCTGAACCCGCCGACTCCCGCATGCTGGGGGTGAAAACGGCGTGTGCGACACTTGGTTGTCAACCCTCCCCCTGTCCCCCTCCCCAGGGGTCCAAGATCGTGCAAGAGCGTGTCTGAGACCAGATCCTGGCAAGCACGTCGCTTGCAGGTGCCCGTCGGCTGCCGGAGCCCACGGCGCGACCGGACCTAGCCTGCAGCTTCTGGGCCCCTCTTGGGGCGGTTGGGCCGTCTGGGGTCTGCTCGGGGCCGCGTTCGGGGCCTCTGAGACCGAGTTGGCACGCTCTTCGGGGCCTCGCGGGCCGTCTCGGGCGATCTCGGGGGAACTTGAGGCCGTGTCGGGGGGGGGGGGAGGTGGGCGTTCTGGGCGCGTCAGGAGAAGGGTGCGGATGGCATGCGAGATAATAAAGGCTGCGGATTGATGTTTGGCCTCGTGGGGCCGTCATCGGGGTCCTCGTGGGCCGTCCGTGGAGCCCCCTGGCCAGTGTTCGAGCCCTCCTGGGCCGCAGTGAGGCCAGCTTTGGATCCTCTTGGACCGTTCTGCCGCCCTCTCGAGATCGCGAGAGCGGTCCTGGGGCCAGCTTGGGGCCAGCGTGGGGCCGGCGGGGGGGCCCGCAGGCGCCCAGAGGCGCGCGAGGATCTCGCCTCGCTCGCTCGTTTCGCACGCGCTTCGCCGAGAATTGCGATGCAGATGACGTTGGGCTCCGCCGTCGCATCCCACACGTCACGGCGCACCGACGGCGCGCGCTGCCAATTCCTGCCTTTTCTGCATGCGCTGACCATCACACTGCAGCGGCCTGAGCCGAGTTGCACACCCGATTGAATTCCTTCGCGGGGCAACTGCATTGCTCTGCTCCATTGTTTTGTCCGACTGGCCGCACGTCCTGATCAAAACCTCGAGGGAAACAGCGCCTTCTCGAGACCCTCGACCGATGTCTAACATCCTACAGCATGCATCCAACAGGACATGGCACCACGGCTGCTTGAGCCCATGGCTACTACTTCTATCACCACCGCCACCACTACTGCTTGCCCTTCCTGCTCCAGAAACAGTCGAAGCCGCCAGATGACAAGCATAAAACCATACAAACGCCAACGAGGAGGAAGACTAGTGGCAGGACGAAAGGAGGAGGAGGAGGATGTCGAAGCGGACGACGATGATAGCGAGGGGGGAGGGGAGGGCCCACTGAGGCTGGTGCCCATGGAGAGCTCTGACGTGAACTTCACCAGGCTGGTGCTGAAGGAGGCCACCTGCTCGGGCCGGCACGACCTGAGGCTGGCGCCACGAGAAGCAACGTCGGCGACAACGACGGCGACGACGGCGACCTCCACATCCTTCTCCTCCTCCTCCTCGTCCACAACCTCCTTCTCCTCCTCCTCCTCCTCCTGAGCTCTGTTCCTGTTCCTCCAATTCATCCTCCTCCTCCGCCTCATCCTCCTCCTCAACCTCGCCTTCAGCATCATCATGATCATGAGCATAATCATGATCATCATCCACGTAAGCATCATCATCAGCAGCATCATCAACATCATCTGCATTACCATCATCAGCATCATCAGCGTCAGCATCAGCATCATCATCATCATCATCAGCATCATCATCATCATCATCATCATCATCATCATCATCATCACCATCATCATCATCATCATCATCATCATCATAATCATCATCATCATCATCATCATCAACAACATCAACATCATCATCATCAGCATCACTACCGTCAGCATCAGCATCATCATGAGCATCATTACCATCAGTATCAGCATCATCATCATCGTCAGCGCCAGCATCATGATCATCATCATCAGCAGTATCAACATCATCCTCATCATCATCGTCATTCTCCTCCCCATCATCATCATCGTAAGCATCCTCATCCTCATCCTCATGCTCATCCTCCTCGCCCTCCTCCCCCTCCTTTTCCTCCCTCTCATCTTCCTCCTCCTCCTCGTCCCCATGTTCCACCTGCTCTGCCAGCTCCTCCTCCTCCTCTTTCTCCTGGTCCTCCTCCTCCTCCTCCTCCTCCTCCTCCTCAGCCTTCCCAATCCCACCTCCTATTCCCCCTCCCGCTCCCATCTCCCTTGCTCCTCCTCCCTCTCCTAACCCTCCTCCTCCTTCCTCCTCTCCTCCTCCTCCTCCTCCCTCCTCCTCCTCCATCCTTCTCCCCCCTCCTCCTTCCACCTCCTCCTCCTCCTCCTCCACCTTCCTCCTCATCCGCCTCCTTACCCCCGCTCCCCTCCTTCAGCTCCTCTTCGTGGTTCCCAGTTGTCGTATTATTCTCTCCTCCTCCTCCTCACTCCTCCTCCTCCTCCATCTGCTACTGCTCCTCCTACTAACCCTCCTCCACCTCCTTTCCTCCCCTCCTCCTCCGCCTCCTCCTCCTCCTCTCCTCCCTCCTCCTCCTCCTCCTCCTCCTCCACTTCTCCTCCCTTAAAACTGCTGTTGATCCTCCGTTTTCTCCTCCTCCTCTTCCCCCTCCACCACCTCCTCCTCCGCCTCTCCTCTCCTCCTCCCTCCTCCTCCTTCCTCCTCCTCCTCTCCACCTCCTCCTCCTCATCATCATCATCATCATCATCATCACATCATCATCAACATCCATCATCAATCACATAACATCCAGCACAGCATCACATAAGCATCATCATATCAGCATCATCATCAACGAATCATCATCAGCATCACACATCAGCACAGCATCATCATCATCATCATCATCATCATCATCGTCACATCATCATCACCATCATCAGCATCATCATCATCATCATCATCAGCATCATCATCATCATCATCATCATCATCATCATCATCCGTCCTCCTCCTCCTGCTCCTCCTCCTCCTCATCCCCCCCTACGCTTCCCATCAAAATCATCATCGTAATCATCAGCATCATCATCAGCACCATGATCTGAATCATCATTATCATCACCACCATCATCACCGCCATCATCATCAGCAGCAGCATCCTACTCAGCATCAGCAGCATCAACATCGGTTTCATCATCAGTAGCAGCATCATCATCCTCAGCATCAGCAGCATCGTCATCAGAATCATCATCAGCAGCATCATCATCGTCAGCTTCAGCAGCTTCATCACCATCGGCATCAACATCTGCATCAGCATTTGCGTCAGCATCAGCAGTATCAGTGTCGTCGTCATCATCACCAGCAGCATCAGCATCAGCATCAGCATCAAAAAATAAGCAACCAACATCAAAATAAAACTAATATATATATAATAAACACAATAATAGTCACCATCGTCAGCATCATCATCATCATCATCATCATCATCATCATCATCATCATCATCATCATCATCATCACCCTCATCATCACCATCAGCACCATCAGCACCATCAGCATCAGCACCATCAGCATCATCATCATCATCGTCAGCATCAGCATGGGCATCAGCATCATCATCAACATCATCAGCATCATCAGCATCATCAGCATCACCATGATCAGCACCATCAGCATCATCAGCAGCATCATCAGCATCATCGTCATCACCCTCAGCATCACTGTCCGTATCGCCTTCAGCGTCGGCATCAGCATCAGCATCATCATCACCACCATCAGCATCGTCATCATCAGAATCAGCATCAGCATCACCAGCAACCAGCAGCAGCCTCATCATCATCACCAGCAGCATCAGCATCAGCAGCATCATCACGGCCATCAGCATCATCATCATCATCATCATCATCAACATCATCATCCTAATAAGCATCAGCATCATGATCATCATCAGCACTATCATCATCAGCAGCAGCATCGTCATAATCGGCATCATCATCAGCAGCAGCAACAGCATGATCATATCATCACCATCGTCATAAGCATCATCAGCATCAGCATTAGTGTCATCAACAGCATCGTCATCATCATCAGCAGCATCCTCATCAGCCTCATCAGCATCATCATCAGCAGCTGCGTCATCATAATCAGCATCATCAGCAGCAGCAACAGCTTGAGCAGCATCATCATAAACATCGTCCACATCATCATCATCATCATCATCCTCATCATCATCATTATCATCATCAACACCAGCATCATCATCATCATCATCATCATCATCATCATCATCGTCACCATCATCATCATCATCATTCTCATCAGCAGCATCCTCCGCAACATTATCAGCATCATCATCATCAGCATCAGCATCAGCATCATCATCACCATCATCAACAGTATCATCGTCATCATCAGCATCATCAGAATCAGCATCACCTTCACCATTATCAGCATCATCATCAGCAGCATCATCAGCATCATCGGCAGCATCAGCATCAGCATCATCATCAGCACCATCTCCATTATCATCCTCGTCATCATCATCATCATCATCATCAGCATTATTATCATCGGAGTCATCATCATCAGCATTAGCGGAATCATCAGCATCGTCGTTCCCACCATCAGCAGCATCACCATTATCAGCATTATCATGAGAAGTACCATCATCATCAGTATCAGCATCATGATTATCATGATCATCGGCATCAGCAGCATCTCCATTAGCAGCATCAGCCGCATGAACATCATCAGCATCATCATCACCATTATCATCGTCATCATCATAATCAGAAGCATTGGCATGATCATCATCCTCAGCATCAGCAGCATTAACATAAACATCATCATCAGCAGCAGCATCATCATCAGTAACAACATCCTCGGCATTAGCAGCATTATCACCATCGCCAGCAGCAGCATCAGCATCTGCAGCGTCGGCATCAGCATCAGCATCAGAAGCAGCAGCATCATAAATATCGGCATCATCATCATCGGCAACATGAGCAGCATCATCATCATCATCAGCATCATCATCATTGTCATCAATGTCGTCAGCGTCATGGTCAGCATCACGAGCAGCATCAGCGTCATCATCATCGTCGTCATCATCATCGTCATCATCGTCAGCATCGTCATCCTCCTCCTCATCGTCACCATCATCCTCATCAGCATCATCAGCAGCGACAGCATCATGTTCAACATCATCCTGTTCCCCTTACACATTCGTATCCTCCGCAACCTCCTCGTCCTCATCCTGAGTATCATGCTCCTCCTCCTCCTCCTCTGCCTCTTCCTCCTCCACCTCCACATCCCTCTCCGCCTCCTCCTCCTCACACGCGCCTCGGGGATACTGTTTACGATGGTCTCGCGCCCTCCTGAAGTGAAACTGATGTGCCGGTGTTGCCACCAGCTGCCCAGCAGCAGCCATAATGAGCGGGAGGCGACAGGCCAGCATCTTCCTCCTCCTCTTCCTCCTCCTCCTCCTCCTTCTCCTCCCCGTCCTCTCATCATCAGCATCCTCATCCTCCTCCTCCTCCTTCCCCTCATCATCATCATCATCATCATCATCATCATCATCATCATCATCATCATCATCATCATCATCATCATAATCACCACCACCACCACCACCATCATCATCATCATCATCATCATCATCATCATCATCATCATCATCATCTCATCATCATCATCATCATCAGCATCATCATCATCATGCTCATCATAATCATCATCATCATCATCATCATCATCATCATCATCATCATCATCATCATCATCATCATCATCATCATCATCATAATCATCGTCACCATCATCATCATCATCATCATCATCAGCATCATCATCATCATCATCATCATCATCATCATCATCATCGCCATCGTCGTCTAGCACCATCCTCAGCACCATCAGAGTCGGCATCAGCAGCAGCAGCAGCAGCAACAGCATGATCATCATTATCATCCTCATCATGATCGTCATCATCATCAGCAGCATCAGCAGCATCAGCAGCATCAGCAGCAGCCTCAGCATCATCATCATCATTATCATCCTCATCATCATCACCTTCATCATCATCCCCATCCTCATCCTCATCCTCACCATCACCCTCATCCTCCTCTTCCTCCTCCTCATCAGCATCAGCATCAGCAGCAAACTCATCGTCAGCAGTATCCTTGCTACCGCTGTCTGCGTCATCGGCATCGTCACATTCGTAT
>CAUYUJ010019912.1:138752-141252 GCA_963575745.1 Prorocentrum cordatum | reverse complement strand
CGCAGCCGACCCCGCTTCTTCCTGCTTCGCTCACGCGGCCGAGGGGGCCAGACGCGCGACGACAGGCCCACCGACCAGCCGGAGTCGGGAGGCACCCGCAGCTGCACGTGCCGCGAAGCCCCACTCCGCGATCGAGGCGACATGGAGCGTGCCGGCAGGAGAGGACTGGCATTAAGTCGGGCCTGTCCCCCTACAGGAGGATTTTCAACGAAAAATGAAAAATACCCCAAAAATAATCAAAACATACTTTAAACATATAACCTTTTTGGTATATTTTTAAGGGATTGTTTTATTTTTCGTCGAAAGCCCCCTGTAGGGGGACAGGCCCGGCTTAAGACTGGCAGGACCTCCTGGGGCGGGGCAGACCGGAGCGCGGAGGCGGCGCGCGCGGGTCCCCGAGAGAGCTCGGGGCCCCGTAAGGGCGCAGCTTGGGACGAGCACGCCAGCCGCGGCAGCGGTCCTGCGGCGGCAGGCGCTGGAACTCTGGGCACCTGGCCCTCAAGATTGCGCCAGGGCCCAGCGGCCAAGAAGCGAGGAGCAAGCGGGGCGGGAGGAGAGCGGAGCCAAGAGAGCACACGCGGAGGCCGAGTGTGCGCCGGGGCGCCAAGAGCGGAGCTCGGCAAAGTGGCCCCCAGATGGGCCGTGCGGAGTGCGGCGACCGCGCCAGCAGGGCGGACGCAGGTGGGTCCTGCTCAAGGGTGTTGCTCTGCTCCTGCAGCCTGGGGAGGAGCGGCGCAGGCACACGCGGGCAGGGAGTGACGGTCGCCGCCTTAGGACAGGTCGCCGTGCAGCGGCAGCGAGAGACGCCGACTCGGGGAGTTTTTTTTTATGGAAGAGGTGGTGAGGTTGCCAGCGCAGCCAGCCATGGAGATGCAAGCAAAGATCGCGCGGATCAGGCACCACACACCGCTGGGCATCGATTCGCGCGCTGCCATGGACAGCGCCACTGCCGCGGACAGCGCCGTGGTGCGCAGCTGAGGCGGAGCAGCCGCACGCAGGAAATCCGAGGCACGCCCGCGCCTGGCCACCAGTAGGATCATCGCTGGTGATGGTGGAAGGTAGTGTTGCTCTTGCGTTGTCGAGGGGCGCACTGCAGACATATGCGATAGGAGTTCTCGCTCGAAGAAATCTGGGGGCACGCTTGTCGATGATCTCTGGGGGTCCCAAAATATTCTAGCGCTTCTGTGGGCCATCGGGCGACAAGAAGCTTCTGCGGGGCACCCGCTGGCAGGCCAATGTATTTTCTGGGGTGGGGAAGGAGGGAAGGCGACCACAAAGCTTCACCCGACTAGGCCTGGACCGCTGTGCGAATCAGAAGGTCGCCGTGCAGACTGGGAGCACAACACGAGCCGACCTGCGATAGGCGCAAGCACACGCGCTGAGCCGCGACCTGAAGGGTGAGCGAGCGTGCCGCCTGGCAAGCCGATGTATCACCTGATGTGCCTGCTACAGCGGGACCTCAGCCAGAAGCACCTCCCAGAACATAAGACCCTCCGTCGGCCAAAACACACACACACACACACACAGAACTTCCAAGGGTACCCTCCCCAGGATGCACAAGAACATCCAACAAGCACGATGGACACGAGAAGAAAAAACGGCATAAACCTAAACTGTTGGCGCTCCACGAAGAAATACCAGCCCCAAGACTCCCCACATGGCCGACTCGGGCTATGTTGCTCCCATCGTACTTAAGGACCACATCCCAAAAATAATTTCGAGCACCTGGAAAAGTGACGAAAGAGTGTTGAAACAGTGTCGAAACAGTGTCTCTCCCAGAGCCCGACACGTGAAAACCCTCGAGTTGTTGGGTACTTTTCCGGTGCTCGAAATTCTTTCTGGTGATCAAGGCTAAGGTAGGTTGTAACATCATAAGATTCGGGGGGGCCTGAGCCCAAAAACGCTCTCATCTCTTGAGCCCGCGCCTTCTACTTCCGCCGCCCTTCCACACACACACACACACACACACACACACACACACACACACACACGCGTACTACCCCCAATGATCCTTCGGCGCAGGAGGTCTCGTGAGGGGGGCTCTAACCTACCGTGCGAACGGCGCTGGTACAGGCACTATGCTGAACCGGAAGCCCGACGAAGAGCGAGCAAAGGCAGGTGGGCATCTTCGTGCCCCAGCCCCGCCCCTACGCGCCCACCAGCAGGAGGACGGCTCTATAAGGGCAGCCCCCTCGCCGCCCCGCCGCCCTTCCGCCGCCCTTCCGCCGGCTTCCGGGAGGCCGCCCTTCCGCCGCCCTGCCGACGGGGAGGCGATGGCAACTCCTTCGGCCCTCGACGGCGAGGCTCTGTTTAGACCGCCCCCCGTGCTCCCACACCTTCTGGATGCTCGTCCTCCCCTCCTCCTCCTCCTCCTTCTCCTCCTCCTCCTCCTCTTCTTCTTCTTCTTCTTCTTCTTCTTCTTCTTCTTCTTCTTCTTCTTCTTCTTCTTCTTCTTCTTCTTCTTCTTCTTCTTCTTCTTCTTCTTCTTCTTCTTCTTCTT
>CAUYUJ010019912.1:55000-138652 GCA_963575745.1 Prorocentrum cordatum | reverse complement strand
AAAACAGGGTGATAATTACTCCGTCCCATTTAAAATAGGGCCGGAAAACACTCCGACTTGAACCCATTCACAGTAAACCACTCTGCTTGGGTCACGTTTGATCGTCCGTGTCATCATCCCCATCGACCCTGTCCTTATCATGCCAACGCGATGTTTCATTGTATTCCTTGTTGCATTGATGTTGTGAGACCCTGGGCATCCTTCTCTAATGCGGTCGCTCTCGGTTCACTGGTTGGCCGTCCCAGAGGGCCCACAAAGGCTCGCGAATCCGCATCAAGGCACCTTTGCATCCTGATCGGTCCGCCGCGGCACGCGTGACCAGCGAGGCAATTCTCATCTTATGGTCAAAAACTTTAGTACCCCCGAAGTAATCACGAGGGGTGCTGGACAAGACTCAAACCTCAAGCTCGATGCAACCGAGGCCCGGCCCGACCGCTCCTGCTTCCGGGCCGATGAACCCTCACAGACAGACACTACCGCTCGGGGGAAATTCGACTTCGCGGGGCGGCGCGCGGAAGCGGGAGGTCTCTCCCCCCTGCGGGCGCAGCAAGGAGCGCGCGGGGAGGGGCTGACGAGGTCCAGGCTTTCGCGTGGCATCCGGGTGCTGATCGTGCGCGGGTCAATTCGGAGAAGAAAACAATAAGAAACATACACTGTTAGCGCTCCGCGCAGATTGATTGCATCTGCGCTGGATGGCGTGCGGCGCGCGCCAGGGGCGGCGCGGGAGGCGCCGCCGGGGGGGGGGGCCCAGCGCGGATCCAGGATATCTGCGCGGAGCGCCAAAAGATTATGTTGATGCCGTTCTTTCTTCTTCGATCAATGCGCCAGGCATGTCGACGCAACGCGAATTGACAGGCTCGCCTGGTAGCGGCGCCTCGAGGTTCCATGCTAGGGCAACGCGCTGGAGGAAGGAGGCACGCGGGACTTTTAAATTTGGGAGGCGACGCCGTTCGCCACAGCTACCTGCATGTGAAAATCGAGAACGGTGTGAAGCTGTATAGCGGAAGGGCAGATGCGTGGCCTTCGTTTCTATTCACGTGTCGTGTTTGATTCCCGCAGTGCGTCACTGGGCTTGCGACGCCCTGCAAGCCGAGGGGGCGCATGGAGAATCCTGTTACGAGGGGTGACCTCGAGGTAATACTGAGGAAACCCTTGGCGTCCGTCAAGCTGGCCAGAGATCTCGCTTCCGCTTGGACTCGAGGGCGACTAAAATCAACGTGGTCCCGTGCGGCCAGTACGCTGGCGAAGTGCTCATAGAAGCGGACGACGCCATCGAGACCACGGTCGACAACCTCGCGGCCGTGCCCGTGGGAACCAAGGAGGAACTGGCCGCGCGTGGTCTCGTGAAGTTCTCGGGACCTACGATGATGTGCACTTTTTGCGACGGGGGTCTGCGCCCTACGATGGAACACCCTGTCCCGAACATCCCAGCGCACCACAAAGAGGCTGGGGGTGGCAAGTTTGAAGATTCCGGGCGTCGTGTGGGTATGGCTGCGGGTTCTCTGCTCACGGTTTTCCTAGAGCCCCCCCCTACCCGTTCCGACTGCACGTGCCCAACCACCCCAGATCCAAGGGGAGCGATTATGGCCCCGTCCAGGACAGGTGCTGCGGAAGCCAGGGTAGGGAGGCAGCGGGGAGGGGATCCGCTTGGGAGGGGAGGTGGTGGCGCGGAGGCGAGGCGTGGAGGCGGAATGGAAATGGAGGGAGGAAGAGGAGGGCTAGAAGGGAGCGGGAGGAGGGAACCCTGAGATCTGGGCGTTGCATTCTTCACAGAGTGGCGATTTTGTCTCGTTCCAGGCCCCAGGGCACTCTCGGGCCAATTCTGCTGGAACAAGTGCATCGGACAGATGGGGTCTGGGGGCCCAGCTGTGCCTTTCCACGCCGTGGTAGCTTTCGTTCGCCTCGCTGCTAAACGACGCTGCTCGGCGCTGCGTCGACGCTAACCGGTGCTAAATCAGCGCTGTCTCATCGATTGCCAGGTGCTCGCGCACGCTCCGCGGGGACAGGATTCTGAGGGCACGCATAAGGCCCCCACGAGCTGCCACACCGAAGACGGGGGGATGGAGGGAGGAAGCGGGGGGAGGGCAGAAGGGAGCGGGTGGAGGTGAGGTGGGGGGGGGGCGAGGGGCCCGACCCCGAGAACGACAGCAACAACAACAACAACAACAACAACAACAGCAGCAGCAGCAACAGCAACAACAACAACAACACCAGCAACAACAACAACGACAACGACAACGACGACGACGACGACGACGACGACGACGACAACAACAACAACAACAACATCAACAACAACAACAACCCCCTCCCCCCTCCCCCAAAAACAATTTTTTTAAGACGGGGGACACTCCGTTCTCACCAGTGCCAGGGTTTTCATAGGAGGCGGGCAATACCCCCACTTTGTGGGGGGGCCGGTTCAAGCTCTACCAAATTTCCAAACGACTCTTCGCCACCACCCACACCCAGCTTCCCGCCCTATGACGTTCGGACACTTCACTTCGTGGCATGCGGACGACCGTGGCTACTATTCAGGGCCCCGCGGCCGACGACGACGGCGTGCGCGCGCGAAGAAAAAACGAATGTGTCCCATATGGTATTATTTGACAGGGATGATGGCCCTGCCATGCGCGCAACCGTTGTTGCAGAAGTTCGAAGCACGTGAAAAAGTTGCTCGCAAGAGCCCGTTTGACAGAAATGTTGAAAAAATATTGGGTTTCCTCAGAAATCCGCAAGAGCGCGCAAGATGAATTTTTGAAACTTTTTTTTTGAAAAACCATTGGGTTTTTCATGTTTTTATGTTAAAATCGCTACGAAAACTAAGGTTTTGGAAGGATTTCATCTTGCGCGCGCGAGTGTGCACTTCGTGTCATTTTTTGCAAAGGATTCTTGAAGTTTGGTTATGTTAGAACAAGACATGTCATTTTATAGTGTTTTTTGACAGGGAAAGCGGGCGTCAACAAAACAACCGGATCTGGATGACATCGTTTTACCTGAGACTTCCTCACGAAAATTATGAAAATGTGGCTGCGGCCTAGGCGCGGGGGGGGGGGCGTGCACCAGGGGGCCCAACAATAATTATTCTTTAGAATTAATAATGTTCAACAACAACAACAACAATTACTAGCACGTGGGGACACTCCGTTCTCACCAGTGCCAGGGTTTTCATAGGAGGCGGGCAATACCCCCACTTTGTGGGGGGGCCGGTTCAAGCTCTACCAAATTTCCAAACGACTCTTCGCCACCACCCACACCCAGCTTCCCGCCCTATGACGTTCGGACACTTCACTTCGTGGCATGCGGACGACCGTGGCTACTATTCAGGGCCCCGCGGCCGACGACGACGGCGTGCGCGCGCGAAGAAAAAACGAATGTGTCCCGCATGGTATTATTTGACAGGGATGATGGCCCTGGCAGGTGCGCAACCGTTGTTGCAGAAGTTCGAAAAAGTTGCTCGCAAAAGCCCGTTTGACAGAAATGTTTAAAAAGTGTTGGGCTTCCTACGAATCCGCAAGAGCGCGCGGGATGAAATTTTGACATTTTTTTAAAAAACCATTGGTTTTTTGATGTTTTTATGTTAAAATCGCTACGAACACTAAGGTTTTGGAAGGATTTCGTCTTGCGCGCGCGAATGTCCACTTTACCTTATTTTTTGCAAGGGGATTCTTGAAATTTGGTTATGTTAGAACAAGAAATGTCCACTTTAGCTTATTTTTTGCAAGGGAAAGCGGGGGGAACAAAACAACCGGATCCGGACCAACCCGTTTTGCCTGAGACTTCCTCACGAAAATGATGAAAATGTGGCTGCGGCCTAGGCGCGGCGGGGGGGCCGTGCACCAGGGGTCCCAACAATAATTATTCTTTAGAAGTAATAATGTTCAACAACAACAACAACAACAACAACAACAACAACAACAACAACAACAACACCAACACCAACACCAACAACAACAACAACAACAACACCAACAACAACAACAACAACAACGACAACAACAACAACAACAACAACAACAACAACACCAACAACAACAACAACAACAACAACAACAACAGCAGCAGCAGCAGCAGCAGCAACAGCAACCGCAACAACAGCAGCAGCAGCAGCAGCAGCAACAACAACAACAACAACAACAACAACACCCGCGACGACAAACAAAAACAACGACGAACCGATGACAACGGCAACGGTTCGCAGCGACAGCGACAACGACAACGATCGTCGCGATCCCTGGGATCGCTGTGATCGCTACCGTCATCGCTCTCGTCACCCCCTCTCGGAGGCGACCACTGGGGCGAATAGCCAAGGGTCGGGCATCTCGCGCATTCGCCCAGGAGCCTCCCCGAGGACATGGACCATCGGCGCCCCTGGATACATGGAATCGGCTCCTTTGGGCTATTCGCCCCTATCGTTAGGTCGGGCATGTCCTCCCACAGGCGGATTTTGGCAGAACAATGAAACATGGTCACAACATCAAAAATGATTAGAAATTCGCCGGCCCAACGGGCCAAGGGCGTGCTAAGATCTCCAGTAACTGGTTAACAATATTCTAGTTCGCGCGCGCGGGGCCACCCCTGGGGGTCCTCGGACGAAAAGTCCCCCGGGAGACCCCCGGGACACCCCTAAGACACTCGGATCAGAGATGCCAGACCGGGCAATTTCGACACCCCTCACGAGGATCGTGGCCTCCGAGGGGAGGGGCGCAATCGACAACCCCCCCTCCTGACCCAAGAGGTCCCCAAGAGCCCCCCAAGAGGCTGCAGGGGCCCACAAAACGCCGCCAAGGAACCCCAAGAGGCTCCCAAGAGGCCCCCCAGAGGCCTCCAAGAGGCCCCAAAAATACCCCCAAGAGGCCCCAAAGATCGCTGCAGGGCCAGTTCAGCTCATTCTTGGTGATGACAAATACACTCCTGGAGGATCGCCGCGAATCGACACGAAGCTGTTCCACGGGGGCCGCTTCAACACAAACATGCCGAACACAACGCCTCAGAAAAAAAAGCCGCCGCCCCCTGCAGCTCCGCACTGCCGACGACCTCTCAGCCAGTCGACCGCGGTGCGCAATATGGGCCGGCGGGATGAGCGACGCGATTGAATAAACGAAAATTCGCCCCATATTATGCTTTACCTATTTGTGAGTTTTCCTCCTGTACAGGGACATGCCCGACTGAAGGCTATTCGCCCCTATCGTTAGGTCGGGCATGTCCTCCCACAGGCGGACTTTGGCAGAACAATGGCACATGGTCAAAGCATCCAAAAATGATGAGACATAATAATAGAAAATTCGGGCCCATATTGTGCTTTGCCTACTCGTGAGTTTCCCACATGGTCAAAGCATCAAAGATGATTAAAACTAATAAAACATTCGCCCCCATATTATGCTTTGCCTACGTGTGAGATTTCCACATGGTCCAAACATCAAAAACGATGAGACATAATATAACATTCGCCCCCCATATTGTGCTTTGCCTACGTGTGAGTTTCCCACATGGTCAAAACATCAAAAACGATGAGAAATCATAGAAAAGTCGCCCCCATATTATGCTTTGCCTACGTGTGAGTTTCCCACATGGTCAAAACATCAAAAACGATGAGAAATAATAGAACAGTCGCCCCCATAGTATGCCTTGCCCACTTGCGAGCTCTCCTCCTGTACAGGGACGTGTCCGACTCGAGGCCATCCGCCCCCTGTCGCCGCCTCCCACCCTCCTGGGCCTCCGCGCGCCCCGCCCCCCGCGGGACCGCGGACAGGGAGGAGAGGATCCGGCCCTCCCGGCGCTCCGCGCGGCCGCCCGCGTCCTGCTTGGATCGGACAGCTGGGCGAGGGCTGCCAAAACCGTGGCTGCCAAAACGGCCCTCCCTCCTCCCTCCTCCCGTCTTCCTCGCCCCCCCCCCCTCCTCCCCCTCCTCCCCTCCTCCCGCCTCCCTCCTCCCCTCCTCCTCCCCTCCTCCCAGGTGGATATGACTGTCGAAAAGCACTCAGGGGGGATCGGGTGTTGAGTGTCATCTTGGCAGGTACTGTCGGTTTTCTTAACTTAAATCGAGCTGTAGATGGGGTGCGGCTGAGATGCACACCAATCGGCAGAAATAAGAAAGAGCGCTAATCTCCAGTATCTAGACACCGACCGCCCCAGCATCCCTGCAGGCCTCTGCCACGACATGTTCTCTCTGGAAACCTCCCAGGAATGGGTCAGAGCAGGTGGGGTCGGAGGATCGCGCCGCATCGGCGATGCATCGGCGATGCACTGGCGCCACATCGTCGACGTCGGCGATGCATCGGCGACGTCGACGTGAAGCAAGTCGGGCTGCACATCGAGCCGCATCGGCGATGCATCGGCGATGCGGCGCGATCCTCCGACCCCATCTACTCCGACCCCATCTAGGACGCCTATATTCTCAGAGCCCAACAATGCTCTGAGAGCAAACTCGCTGTTCTTAGAACGTAGACCCGAGGTGTGAAGCGGAGGGGAACAAGTATCGCATTGGGAAGAAGAGGTTGGGAGGGTGAAGAGTATGAGCAATAGCATCCGGATGCAATGCACGATACCTTCGACCGCCTACGGGTAATGATATCCTCATCTCTCCCAGAACCATCCTCCTAACCCGATAATTGCCTTCCTGAGAAGATGTGCTAAAATGAAACAGTCTCGGCGAACATGCTCTGGTGGGCCTGCAGGCAAGCCAGGACGCTTCGCCACTGCTCGATCCTCGTCCACCAGCCAGCACTGGGCCGAGACCCTCCAGAAGGTGAACCCGGAGACGCCGAAGCGGCACGTCACCGACCACAGCAAGAAGGTCCCCACCTGAGCGACGAAAATGGGGAGACGTAAGACGGGTTCGGGGGACTCGGGTTGCCCTGACGAGGCCATCATGAAAATGACAAGACCCAGTCTGAAATTTGACGCGACCCCCCGCTGCAGACATCCCACGAAAACTAGACCGTCAAGATCCAATCCGCGAACGTCAGAAAGCGCCAGTAAACCCAAGTGCCAGCGCACTCGAGACTTACCCTTCCCCGAGAGAAGAGCGAGGTGCTGCGATGCCTCCGGGGCGGATCCCAGAAGAGAGGCTCGCCTCCGGCGCCGCCTCCTCTCCGGTGGCATGCCCGCGGCAGAGATCCCGGCATGGGCGGACGGGAGCAGAGAACGGGAGCGGGCACGCCCCGAGAGGCTCGGCGGACGGGAGCAGAGAAAGGGGGCGGTCTGCTAGGAGGCAACTGCTGGGAGGTCTTCGCCGGAAGAATGAGAGAGGCAGCGGAGAGCACGAGCACGAACGCGGGGCACGAGGATGTCCTGAGGCCAAAAGCGGTGCTCGCATCGGGGAGACGTAAGGCTCGGGTGCGGGGGGGCACGGGTTGGCCCGACGGGGTCAACACAAAAAATGACGAGCAGACTGCGGATTCAGCGGGCCTAAGCCGGATGAAGCAACATTCTGCGGGATTTCGACGGACTCAGCGGGATTCAGCCGGATCGAGCTGGATTTCGGAACAGGGCTGGGTCAGAATTTGGCCTCCCTGCGGGCAATACTCATATCCATACCCAGCGCGTCTGCGACTCTCTTGGAAGGGGCACCGCACGGCCGAGGCGCACTGGATCGAGCCTCTATGGGGGCCCGATTCCGATGCATCTCCAGCGCGCCTGGGGGCTCTGGGGAAGGGAGCCCGCAAGTCCGAGCCGTGGTGGATACGGGCACAGGTCTTGCCCGCGCTCCCCGGGAGCTGCGCCCGAAGGCCCGGAGTCGCCGGCAGGACCTCGGGCCCTCGGGAACTTCTTGGGGCGAGCGACCGCCTGCCCTTCTACTGAAGGGGCCCCAGGACACACAACTAAATGCGCACAAATAAGACAGATCCCCATATTTTCTTGTATGTTCTGGGTTCTTGTCTTCCCCCCCCCCTTCCCATACCTTCCCCTAGTTTCTGGGGAGTCGAGGACTCATCGTGTCTGTGTGTTTCTTCCCCCTCCTGCAGGATCTGCCTCGGCCAGACGCGAGGAGCGACCCCGGGGCAAAGCGTGAGCTGTGGTGCGCCGCTCCTGGGGGCTGCCTGGGGGGGCCCAACCCCGGCGCGCAGGCCGCTGCCGCCGCCTCGCCCTCGGCGAACCAATCGGCGACGGAGGAGGAGGAGGAGGAGGAGGAGGAGGAGGAGGAGGAGGAGGAGGAGGAGGACGAGGAGGAGGACGAGGAGGAGGAGGAGGAGGAGGAGGAGGAGGAGGAGGAGGAGGGGGAGGAGGAGGAGGAGGAGGAGGAGGAGGAGGGGGGCGGGGCGCCCGGCGGGGCCCGCCCGCAACCGGCGCGAAGCTCGGGGCGAACGACCGCCCGCGACGGGCACGGGGCGGCTCCCTCGCGGACGCGGGCTGCGCCCTTCCCCGGCCGCCCCCCGCGCCGGCCCTCGCGAGGGGCACCGTGTGGGCCCGGGGCCGAGTCGAGTCGAGGCGGAGGAATATCGGAGGGATCGGAAGGCGCCCTGGGGAGGCTTCCCGTGAGCGCCAGCGACGGGGGCGAGGCCGCGGTGACACGACGCGAACCTGCCGTGCTGCGTGGCTTGTCGCAGCGCGCCATCCGCAGGGCAGCCGACATCGCGCCTCGCTCGAGGCGCGCGACGTCGCGCCCATCGCGGCCAGACCTGGGGAGGGGCACCTCTTCGGCCCAGGCCACAGCTGCTTGGTTAGTCGCAACACGGGACCACCGACCTCGCGGGTCGAGGATACGCGCAGGCCAAGACCCCCCCTCGCGCTGGGAAAAAACAACGGAAGGTTTGTCATGATTTCCCGCCTCCGGGGGCCGTTGCCAGGCCTCGGGACCGTCAAACAGCGACTCGGGATGAAAAGCCAGCCCCAGGGAGGGGGTCCAGACCTCTGGGGGTCGACGTTGCAACAACAAAAAAAAACACGACGTCGGGGGTCTGGGGAGGCAGGATGAGCCAGTATCGACTTCGGGGATCGGATCGGATCGGCACGTGCGTCGGATCGGGCTGCATCGGCACGGACTCGAAGGCGAATCGGATCGGCCACGTCAAGATGTACAACTGCGCTGTGCCAATATCGGACGGCATCGGATCGCCAGAAAGTCGGAATCGAATCGGATCGAGAGGGCAGGAGCCTATATCGAATCGAATCGATCGAATCGACACGGACCCTAGGATTGCGTCGGGCCTGTCACCCTACAGGAGGATTTTCGACGAAAAATAAAAATACCCTCAAAATAATCAAACAATTGTCAAAAAATAGTCTAGGAACTATGTTTTAAATATTTTTTAACCTTTTCGGTTTCGCTCAAAATACCCCTGTAGGGGGACAGGCCCGACTTAACCCTAGGAAGGGGGAGGAAATGGGCGGCTTGGGGGGGGTTCACGAAAGCAGGAGAGCCAGCTGCATAAGCAGAAGCATTCGGAGGTCCGCGCGGGCTTCCTGGATGTGCGCTGGACCCTCCCCCGTGACGCGCGGAGCGCACCAGGGGCGACGCCGGAGGCGCCGCCAGAGGGATCCGGCGCAGATCCCAATAATCCGCGCGGACTTCCGGGAGCCAGCTTGAGCTCTGCCAAAGGAACCTGGAAATTCACAACGGGCTGCTGAAGGGGCGAGAAGGCTCCTGGATGCCGGAAAAAGCAATGCAGGACCTCGACCCACAAACGCCCCCATCCCCCCCCAGCACCCTCCCCTAGAGCTGTTGGCGCTCCGCGCGGATATCTTGGATCCGCGCAAGACACCCATCGCGGCGCGCGGAGCGCGCCAAGGGCGAGGCGCCGCCGGGAGGGCCCAGCGCGGATCCAAGAAATCCGCGCGGAGCTCCAACAGTTTATATCTATGCCGTTATTTCTTCTTCGATCCCCGTGGCTGCGCTGGAGCCACCGACGGGGTGAGAACGAACATCACGAACACGGTGGCGGCGGCGTTCAGCAGACGCATGGCCACAACGTACCACAGCAGCCACCTGTCCGCCCTGCCCTCAACGTCGAGGAGCCCGTCCCCACGGCTGAACGCCCACATGTAGACGACGTTCATCACCGTCTCGGTACAGCCAGCAGCCGCGCCAGCGGCCAGTATCACGGCACTCCGCCCGGCGCCGTACATCCCTAGCACGTAGGTGATGTATAGAGGAACAAAAAACAGCACGCGCATACATTTCTGGAGGTCCACGGATGTCGCGGATCCGCGCTGACCCAGCGCGCGGGGCAAGCCATGGGTGGGACCAGCGCCGACCCGAGAAATCCGCAAGGGGCTCCAGAAGATTATGTTCGTGCCGTGGTTCCTTCTCCCAATGTAGTAGTACAGCATTGACGCGACGGACGCGCCGTATGCGCCGTTCCAGAACTTCAGGGCCCACATGTGCCGCAGGGCGCAGTTCCAGCTGCCTCGCCGGAAGGCCTCGCGCCAAACGCTCACGCTGGCCACCTCGGACTGCCCCGTTGCGGCCTGAGGGTCCTTGATTCTAGGGCTATCTCTGAGACCGCTCCGGGCTTGACGCATGATTGGCACCGCCACCAGGCTTATCAAGGAGGCTAACACGATGAACGCCGAACACGCTATTCTGTAGTTCAGCCGAGCGTCCATGAAGATGACCATTGTGGGAAGACCACCCAGGCCGCCGCCAAACATGCACGCGTACTTGCAAAGACCCTCGACGACGATCCGCTCCTCCTTATAGGGATAGATCTCCTGCCTCGCGGCCTCGAATGCTAAGACTGCCCCGTTAAAACTCCAAAACATGGCGCCGACCGTGACGAAGTACCACGCGTGGTAGACGTGCATGCTCACGCCGTGCACGCCGAACGAACCTGGTGGCAGGTACACGAGGCCGGCGGCGACGGCTCCCAGAATGACGTGGGTGAGAAGCCAGGGAGCGCGCCGCCCCCAGGTTAGGACCGGGAAACAACTGCCGAGGTACTCCTTGTCCTGCAAGAACCCCACGAGGACGGGGAACAGAGGGCCCGCAAAGCACAGGACGGCCGGAGAGCCAGAAGACAGGATGCACAAACGTTACCAGAGGACAACACAAGCATATACGGTCGAAGGAAACAACCGTGCAACAACGACGCCCGAACTGGAAAGAAGCAAATTTCCCCCTCCCTCTGGTCAACGTTGGCAAGAGTTGCGCTCGAGATGTTGGGCTCCAGATTCCTCCGGCCCCGGCGCCAGACGCCAGAAGCCCTGCCTGCAGCCTGGCACCCCTCGCCAGCAGCCATGGGGAGGGAGGAGGCCCTTATGGCGTCATCCTCGCGGAAGTGCTGGGTCATCACGACGGCCCAGGCAGCTATGCAGAGGCCTCCCAGATTGAGTCCGAGTAGATGGTAGACGGGGTCGGAGGATCGCGCCGCATCGCAAATGCATCGCCGATGCACCGACAAGTCATCGGCGACGTCGGCGGTGCATCGGAGACGCCCGTGTGGAGAAAACCGGGCTCCACATGGAGCCGCATCGCCGATGCATCGGCGATCATCTACTCCGGCCCTATTTGGGAAGCCTGTACTATATCAACCTGGGGCGGTGGGGGGTCCTTTTCTATGTGGTTCCGAAGCGTCTGTTGTAAACTGTTGCCCTTCAGTGGTGCTTGTTCGGACGTCCGTGGGCGGCATCCCCGCTGGCGCGACAACCCCCCCTCCCACCGCACCAGGGGGGCCACGGCCATCAGCGCCCTCTCCGCCGCGCGCGCCGCGCGGCAGGGGAAGGGGGGACAGCCCTTTACCCCGGGACCCCTGGATGTCTGGAGCAACGCGCTGACGCAGGAAACGATCGCGTTAGGTCGGGCATGTTCCCCTACAGGCGGATTTAAAAAGAAAAATCAAACATAGTCAAAACATGCTAAGCCAAAATTCATAAATCTCGAAAAATCGTCCAACAATTATTGTTTGACTACTTTTGAATGTTCGTCGTGTAGAGGGGCACGCCCGACTTAACGGCAGCGGGCGCTTGCTTTCTCGGACCCGAAGCGCACGCCGCCCGCAGGAGTTCCATATACTGCCCGGGTGCCGGTGCAGTAATTACGGCAGGTTCATGTCGCCGACTTCTCGGCGGTGGCTTCTAACAACGACGCGGGGACCGTTCCACCTTGCAGGATCGGCCATTTCCGAAACCAGGGCTGGACCTAAACGCTGTTGTTCGTTTTGTTTTCGTTCGGTTGTTCGTTTTGCTCGGCCTGTCTTTTTTTACGTCCCTGCCAAAACGAACAACAAAACACAGCCGAAGTCCAGCAACACAGCGTTTAGGTCCAGCCCTGTCTGAAACGTCAGATCGCTCAACATCTGAAAAAGGGGCCCCGGGGACACACAAATACATACACACACGAAACCATGATTCCCCAGATTTTCCTAAAACAGATATGTGTGTATATATATACACACACTAGAACCACGCGCGCTACGCGCGCTTAGGTTGTAGTCACGGCATCATGGCGACAAAAAATGCCACGGCAAGCAGTGCCATCGACAGCGCATCTCCATGCCATCGAAGGGGGGGCCCCTTGCAAGCATGCCGTGTCGACGAAGTCGTTCGGGGGGCTGTCTTGGGGTGATCGCCGGCGTCGCAGGGATCTTGGAGCGTCCCTGGTCGCTCTGTGGCCCTACTGGTGCGCGCCGATCCTCCCATGCGGATCCATCTGGGGACAAGATTGGGAGCCTCTGGGGCCGAACCGGGACGGTCTGGGCGTCCTCTGGGGCTGCCGTGCAGCGTGGGGATGCAGAGCAGGCTGCACGGAGAAAAACGTTGAAAAATATGGGAAACCAAAATGTCTGATCTTTGGAGGAGGCCTCTGGGAGGCCTGTGGGGGACCTGCGGCACCAAGCGGGAGCAACCTCTGGAGCTCCCTGCAACCTCTTGGGGCTCTGTTGGCTCCGGGTCGCCGAAACCCTGGAAAACAAAAGGAAAATAAGGCCCCGGGCCCCCCATGCGGCATGCGCCGCCGAGGTCCCTGGGCGGGACCCCCCCGGCCACGTCCCCCGACACACACACACAGACACACACACACACATCTATATATATATATATATGCATGCGTATATGTATATGTATATATATATATATATATATATGCATGTATGTATATATATATATACACATATATAGATTAACCTCATGCCCATGATAATAAACACTAGGGGATAATAAAGTTCGGGGTTCAGGGAGAGATAATAAAAGTAGCCCAGCAGACCTCAGCATAATCTCAAAGTAAGAGATGATCAAGAGGAGACCAAGCCGAGCACGTTTTGAGACATCCTTGGCGTTTAGTTTTCATAGAAATATCCTCAACAATGGCTTATCTCTCATGAAAATTGTTTTTTGTAAGTGCTCGTGTAGGGTAGCTCATGTGCCTCAATTTCCATGGATAATCAACCCCAGGGATAAAAAAGTTCAGGCGAGCGTGGGGACACAGAGAAATATAAAAGAAGAAGAATGCAGTAGAAGAATAATAAGAAAGAAGAAGAAGAGGATAATAAGAAGAGGACGAAGAAAGGAAACATCCAAAGTTCCAAATCTATCAATTTTAAGTTACAAACGCTTTATGAAAATGGATTGTTTAAGTGCTCGTGTAGGGTAGCTCATGTGCTTCATTTTCCATGGATAATCAACCCCAGGGATAAAAAAGTTCAGGCGAGCGTGAGGACAGATAGAAATATAAAAGAAGAAGAGGAAAGTATAATAATAATAAGAACATTGCTCGTTTCGTTTGAGTCTGCCTCCCAAAATTATTGGTTTCGCTTGACACATCCTGAAAAAGTGTGATCGCTTCGCTTGATGTTGCTATATCAACATCGCTTGATGTTGCTATCTCAACATAGCGTTTCGAGGTGATAATGAAGTTCGGCCTCAGCGCTCGCCGCCCAATTTGAATTTTGTATAGGGCGACGATAATCAACTCTAAACACTGAAGGGGGGGGTCCCTTCATTATCATCGGCATGCGGTTATGGATGTTCGTACTCCCCCCCACTTCCCTGAATTTCCCATATTTGCCCGGGAACCGACGATTACTTGCGTCTGTGTGTCTTCTTCCCTCCTGGAAATCGGCCGACTCTGGGTCGCGGGCGGCGTCCAATGTTGAACGCAGGGCGGTCGGGTCGCCGCGCTGGTCGACACGACGTGAACCTGCTTTACGTACTCTCGCAGGCCCGAAGAACGCCTGCCGTAGGAAGTCCAAGTTTCCCCAGGCCCAGGTCCAGTACACGGGGCCCCTTCGGGGGGATATTTTTGCGCCAGCGGGGTGAGATCGCCCGCGAGCGTCCGAAAGAACGTGCGTGCTCGTGCGTCGGGGAGACGTAAGACTCGGGTACGGAGGACTCGGACTGGCCTGACGGGGCCATCATAAAAAGGACGAGACCCAATCTGAAATTTGACGCGATCTCCCGCTGCAAACATCCCACGAAAACTGGACCGTCTGAATCCAGGAAGCGCTCGTCAAAACACGTCGGCAAGACCGAGTTCCGGCTTACTCAAGTCTTACGTTTCCCCGAGTGCGGCTTCCAAGGCTCTCCGGATGGTGAAGAGGAGCCAGAGGACGTAGCCGTCGCACCCGAATTTCTCCAGATACACATCCTTGTTCGGTGGCAATTCATGGGAGCATACCATTCCATCTTGTCGGCTCGTGCGAATCGACGCAAATCGACGCTAGCCGACACTAATCGACGATGCATCGACGCTCATCGACGCTGAACGGCGCTGAGTCGGCGCTATCTCGTCGACTCTCAGATGCTAATCGACGCTAGTCGACGCTAAAGACGGAATTGAGAGGGTATGCCAGGCCTTAGTGGGCCCCGGAAACGGCAAGGCCGTTTTTTCACCGTTTGCGAAAAAAGTGATCCTTGAAGATGGAAACGGGAAAAAAATGGCGACCGGAAACGGCAACAGAAACGGCTCCAGGATTAGAGCCAGAGCGGGAACCCGTAAAAAACGGCGACGGAACCGGTAAACAAACGGCGTCGGAACCCGCAAAAAACGGCAAAACGGAACTGGTAAAAAAACGGCCCTGCCGTTTCCAGGGCCCACTAAGTGCCAGGCTCCCATGATCTGCGGCCGAGTCCTTCGCGGTCCCCGCGACGGTGGTCACCAGGAACGAGCTCGTCAGGGACAGGGCGAAGCGCGCCTTCGTCGGGATGGAGTGCCCGGAGGGGCCGTGGGGCTCCGCGAGCTGCCTCTCTCGGGTCGGGCGAAAGGGGGGGATAGCAAAGGGGAGGTTTGAGAATCAGCTCACGTAGCTGATTTTCCCGGCGCCTCCCGGCGCCAGGAGCGCCCACGTGTCGAGGAATGGGCCCCTCGGTGAGGCCGACACCAGCTGCATGCAGCAAATTTCGTAACCCCCCCTTTCCCAATCCCCCCCTTTCGTCCGGCCCGGCTCTCTTTGATGCGCCCCAGCTCTTGGGGGGCAGTGGCACGCGGTGATCAACCAAAAAAGGACCCCTAACCTTATGTTGCTCCCATCGTACTTAAGGACCACATCCCAGAAATGATTTCGAACACCCGGAAAAGGGTCGACAGAGTGTCGAAAGAGTGTTGGGCGAGTGTCTCCCGGGGCCCGACACGTGAAAACCATAGAGTTTCGGTATACTTTTCTGGTGCTCGAGATTCTTTCTGGTGGTCAAGGCTAAAGTAGGCTGGAACATCATACCCCTGACCCTTTGGGAGGAGACCTAAGGCAGGAGGGCCAAAAGCATGAGGGATAGGCGGCCTGTTCTGCAGACGTGGCGAGCCAAACCGCCCAGCATCAGTACACGTCGGTCGGAAGGAGTAGATAGAAACCTGAAGTTGCAAGGCGGACATAGTAGATTGGGCCCAGGTCGTCCCAGATAATACCAAAACAAAGCAAAAGCATGTCGATTCTTGAAGAAGGAAGGCCCTTGAAGTACCCGGGAAGCAAACAGTACCCCCCCTCGGCGATATCGTTAGCACAGAAAATAAAATAATTATTTTGGGCGGCGCCCTCCGGCGATATCGCTAGCACATAAAAAATACATAAAATAATTAATTAAGTTGCCCCGCCCGGGCCCGAAGCTGGCGGCAACGTGGGGCGACAGCCTGAAGAAGCAATGCGCACGAACGCTCGCCAATGGGTTCCCGCCTCGCTAGAACATTGGGAAACTGACGCGCATCGGAAATCAAAGGTAAATCAAAAATGACAAACAATGAAATCACCGCAAGCAACTATACTTGAAAGGACCCCCCAAAGGAATCCCAGAGGAATCTCAGAAGGAAGCCGACGCAGAATTTCAAAGGAACCCGATTGGAAATTCAAAGAAATATCAAAGAAATCTCAGAGAAATCCAACAGAAATCGCAAAGGGATCTCAACGGCAGCTCAAACGAACCACGAAGGAATCTAAGGAATCTGGAAAACGCGGGCTCGCGTGGACATAAGCAAACTGTATTGCGACCGTAATAGGGATTTTTTTGTTTTTCCCAGAGGGTCCTATGGGAGAGTCCACGGAGGGACATCGCAGACGGATTCCGCGAACCCCCCCCCGCGATATGTTAGCACATTTATTGAAAATGAAATAACCCACAGGCACCAGAGGTCGACGTGATGCTCCCTTCAGGGATTGTCGAAGGAATGTCAGAGGAACTCGAAAGGACCCCCAAAGGAATCCCATGATAATATCACAGGGAATCCCACGCATAATATCAAAGGAACCAAATGGAAGTTCAAAGCAATCTCAAAGGAGCCCAACAGAAATCGCAAAGGCATCTCAGCGGCAGCTCAAACGAACCACTAAGGAATCTAAGGAATTTGGAAAACGCGGGCTCGCGTGGACATAAGCAATCCCTAGTGCGACCGCACTAGGGAAATGGATTCTTTCAGGGGATCCTATGGGAGAGTCCACGGAGAGATATCGCAGACGGATTCCGCGAACCCCCCCGCGATATGTTAGCACATTTATTGAAAATGGAATAATCCACCGGCCCCGGATGTCGATGTGATGCCCCCTTAAGTAATGGGGCATCAAAGGGATATCACCGGAACCTCAAGGGACCCCCAGTATAACATCAAAGGAACACCAGAGGAGTCTCAAAGGAGTCCAAAAATAATCACAATGGAAATGGCAAGGAATCTCAAAAGAAGCCAATCGGAGTATCAAAGGAATCTCTGAGGAATCTCACAGAAACGCACAGGATCACAGGAAGCGACTCTGGGCAGGTGTGCCTTGTCGCTGGGCTCTGGACTACAAGGGGGCCCGGCATTCAGCAGCTTGTGGAGGCCTTTCTGGATGCCTCCTGGGAACCTCCGGGGACCTCCCCTCCGCGGACCTTCCGCCTTGGCCCCGGCGCCGGAAGCGCTATAATTTCCTCTGATGAGGGGGGGGGGGAGGGGGGTTTACTGATTGCTTCCCGGGGTATCCAAAATTACAAATTTTCAACGACCCGCATGTATCCCTGATGCGAAGACGGGGACCTCAATGAAGCCCCGTCTTCATCGTGTTATTAGGGGGTGGGGGCTCTGTTGCTCTCGATGAAACGGGGGGCGATGCCCGACGGCCGGTGTTGCCATAAGCTACCGGCGACCGGCGCGGGCCACGCGGACTGCGACGCCGGCAGCGGGGGCCCCTGAGAGCCTGGCGTCGCACACCGATGCACGACAGGCGGTTTCGCCAGGCGTCGGTCCCTGGGGCCATCTGCCAAAACGAAAAACAAAACACAGCCGAAGTCCAGCAAAACAGCGTTTAGGTCCAGCCCTGGAATAAAGCGCTAACTCCCCAGAGATCCGACGCTCCCAAGAGGCTGGAGTGCGGGCAGGATTTCTATCCACATCCAGTGCGTCTTGGACTTTCTTGGAAGGGGCGCCGCAAGGCCTGGGCGCACCGGATATGGATACAATGCGATCCTCTATGGGGCCAGCCTCTCGTCCATGTCCACTGCGCCTCCGGCTTCTGGAAAAGGGGGCCCGAAACTCCAAGCTGCAGTGGACGTGGACCCAAGTCTGGCCCGCATGGAGCGGCGGGTTTTTGCCTGTCGGCCTCGGTGGGCCCTCGCTGAACCACGCGGGACCGTCAGAAAATGAGGCTCAGGACGAAGAGCCAGCCTCGGGGAAGTGGTCCAGACCTCTTTTTTTTCCAATCCCATTGCCTGCGCGGCTGAACCAACCACGCAGCAGAGACAACGGCCCTGACAGGGTGACTCTCACCTCAGACAGGGAAAAGCTTCTCACCTAAGTGAGGCAGACGCGCGAAGCGCGGAAATAAGCACAACTCATACTAGAGAGGCGCATTGGTGACTGGGTGGCGGCCAGCAAGGGTGCGCCGCACACTCGTGTCCGCGCCCAGCCTAGTGCTTTTACTTTTGGGCACGCCCTTACACGTGGCCCTCAAGTTCTTCGCATTCCCGACAGATCCGACAACAAAAAGCGTCTCCACGCCCCACAGATCCGACAACAAAAAGCGTCTCCACGCCCCTCAAGTTCTTCGCATTCCCGACAGATCCGCCACTTGGTACGCCCCACAGATCCGACAACAAAAAGCGTCTCCACGCCGCGCGCAGTCGTGGCCAAGAGACCTGAACAGCACGTCGATATCTGTGGCAGGGGCAGGGGCAGAGGTGGCACATCCACAAGCGGACCGTCGTCGGACATGACCACGGCCTGCAGGGCGAGCAAATACGAGCGCTCCATGGGCACCACGTCGCCAGCAGGAAGCTGGCTGAACACTCTCCCCGCACTCCAACGTTGATGCTGAGACGGCTCGCACCCCTTGGCGCGAGGAGTGGCAAACATATTCTCATACGTCCGAACCGTCCTCGCATACATGTTACACGAACGACAACGGACCTCATTCGTCGACTTCACCCACACCAGAGTGTGATCTGTAACGCTCACTGGTGGCACCGCTGGTGGGTGCTTGGTGGGCCGAGGTGGGCACTGGTCGGGTTCAGACGCCTTGGCAAATTCAACTCTGTGAGCCACCGCCCGCGACACATAGCGAGCGAACAACTTCGCCTCCTTGAGCGCCATTTTATGCACATCAGCGAGCATCTGAGCCACAGCAATATCCTGGGCCCCAGCCTTCGCGAAAAAGTCGGCCCAGGCGTTGCCCAGGACCCACGAGAACGGAGCGCGGCCACTCAGGGGCGCATCTTCGAGCGACGAATGGGCGGGCACCCGCGCAAAGGAGGGCGGGCGCGCGTGCTCTTTCTCGATAAGATTAAAGAAACGACGCCAAACTAAAGCATGCTTGGCGGTGCCCCTGGCTAGATCGGGAGACCAATCCAATCCTTCTGACACCAATGACGACAAGTCCGAGACCACGAGGTCCAGGGGGAGGCGCAGCTGCTTGTCCCTGAATGCGGCCCAGCGCTCAGCATCGGCGAATGCCACCGTGCCCCAACTTCTGGAGTCAGACCCCCAATCGCCCCAGAGCAAGGTAGGAGGGTCGAGGGGGGGAGGTTGAGGCGTTGGGGGCTCGAAGGGCAAACCCAGACACATGGCCGCATGATCCTCGCCGGCCCTGTCTAGGCTGATCGTTCCGCGTTCCTGGATACGGTCGCGGATCTCAGCCAACTCCTCTGGCATATTTCCACGGTCTTCATCGTCCAAGCTCGCCTTCAGCGAACCGCACTTAACTATTACATGTGAGTAGGTTTCAGGCTCGGTGCTGCGCAACGCACGCACTCCCGAACACTCCAACGAACACTGAGCTTTCCGAGCCTGAGTCCAGATGCCTCCTGCCCACAGTGCCCTGCGAGCTCCAGCATGGGTGGCATGCTTTACAGCCGCGGGCGGCCCACCAACGCAACACCTCACGGCACGCGTCCACACCAGGCCGTGCCGAGGCAAATCCACGCGGCGATCGAGCAGTCTGCGCGCTTGCCACCTCTGTATGCTGGACCGGAGCCGCTCTCGGACATCAGCGGGGGGGACATGCAACAGCGAACAACTGTTGCCACAATCGTCTACAAGCTGCAGCGACGACGCCATGTTCCAATCAATTCGTCTAAGCGAGACCCAAACAACAGCCAGAGGGCCATCAGCCTGGGCCCAACTCGAACTGCACTTCGAAAACCTCTCGGCAAGGGCCCTCCAGGCCCTTTCAAGCCTACCGAGCGCAACTGTGGCATCCCAGATGGCCTGCGAGTAAGCTACATCAGGGCTCAGGGTGGCATCGTATATGGGTCATACCAGGGGTCCTTCTGGGTCATAAGGTAGGCCGTGAGACCAGTTGAGCCTTCCTTAGCTCCACACAGGGCCACCGCAGCACGCCTCCGGGTCTGGAGGTCCTTGTCAGGGGTCCCGCTGACGGCGGCGCAGTGATTCGCAGCACTCAAGAGCCCCGATCTCCAGATGACCGACACTTTGTTGCCCACAGTCCGTCTGGAAGCTTTTACCCTGACCACTCTCTTTTTCAACTTGGGCATGCGAACCCTGGTCTGGTGTCGGCGTCGGTCGGTGCCGTGCAGCTCGTGCCCGAGGTTCCTGATGCTGGACCTGAGCGGGATTCCGATCGCCGGCGCCTGTTTGCTGACTATCTTTTTGGCCTTCGGGCAGGCCGCCACCAGACCGGATTTCTCCACCTGGAGAATGAGCCCAAGGGGCCTGGCCAGCATGATGAATTTCTTCACAGCCTCGAACAATAAGTACAACATCTTAGTGTTGGCGCCCACCCACTGCAATGTCAGATCGTCCACCAGTGCCCGTGGGATAACGCCGAATCCGCTCAGACGTCTCATAATTCTGCTGGTGAGGTGCGTCAGCAACATCGTGGAATGAGAGCACCCCGTCAATGTCCCCTGTGTCGTCGCAAACTGCGTGGACCAGGAATCGTATGCTTTGACCACCCTAGGTTGCTTGTAATATTGTAGCAGCATCCACAACAATCGCATGGGATATCCGCACTTCCGTCCTCCCTCGAGCAAAGCGCGAGGGTTCACGCACTCGAAGCATTTGCACGCGTCAAGTATTGCCGTCGCACTCGTCTCTCCGAGAAGCTTGGCCACTTCAGCCTCCAGGTTGCGAGCAAAGGCCGAATGGCTGGAGGATCTGCCGGGGCCGCCGCAGCCCCAGATGTCAGGCATGCTCGCCTGCTTCAGCCACGCTTTGGAGAGGGGGGAACGTGCCTTGGACCACAGCCGTACCAACGTCTGCACCAGCGCAATGAGTCGGTGCCCATTGCCGTCCCCCTTCGGTAGCCGAACCAGTTCGTTGATGATCCGTTCGTCTGGCCATATGAGACGCTCCTCACACTTGTTGAATCGATCAGCGATGGCCGTGGGCCCTGCATCTGAGACCTGCGCAAGCGCCCGTGGCGCAATACGACTAGGCCCCGACGCAGTGCGCGTGGAGAAGGAGAGGCAGGCACGACGCAACTGAGGTCCTGATAGCGGCGGCAGTGCGGCCCAGCGCACAGCATCCGTCGGCAAGGTTAGCGGGTCCAACTCGTGACAGCTCCACACTTCCTTCAAGGCCGCCAGCTCGCGCTCCACCAACACGCGCGGCTCCCCAACCACGGAGGCGCCTATAACTTCCTGCAACGCTCTGCACTTCGTCGCTCGATGCGCCTGGCCAGTGCCACTGCCAATGAACGCTTGGTGTGCCCAATCTTTCCACTTGGCATTCCGAACGCTCTGGTCCTGTTGCAAGTGGATCTTGGCAGCATCCTGAATCGCCACCGCCTGCGGCTCAAAGTCATCCAAGCTGATAACTTTGAGGCCGTGCAAGAAGTATGTCGCGACCCAGTCAGGCAAGCGCTTAAACGTGTCTGACTTCCGCAGTATTCGTTGAAAGAACGCCTGAAGCTCGATGAAAAACGACACTATGTCCTCGAACTGGGAGGGGCTCAGCGTGCACAGTGCATTTGCCGCCTGCAGCCTCTGGATCTTGGTCTGCATCTGCTTGCGCGAGCCGATGAGGTGCTGAGCCCACCTGGCCGCGGCACCCCACGCACGCGCCGTGGCGCCTTGCTGCAGCCTGACCGCAGGCGGCTTCCACTGGCGGGCCACCCACTTCGTTCGAATAGCGCCTCCTCTTCCACCCCGTCGTAAGCGCTCTTTACCCGTGACGTCCCAACGATCGAGCAGCTCATTCTACGTCTCCATTACGACGGCGCCCCACGCGATCTGAAAGCCGGCTTGGCAGCCAGCGATCTGGATGAGCTCATGGACCCGCCCCCAGTCCCGAGGCGGTCTGGCACAGCCAAGTGGCGGCACCGCTCCGATCGGCGACGGTTCGTCGGGCACACGGCGCCACATGGGCACATCGATCAACCTCAGCGGGTAGACGACAGGCCTGTGAGGCGACGCGGGCGCCTCCTCATCTACCTCAGGCATGCCAATCTTCGTGACCAGGTTGGCCGCCACCAGCGCATAATCAAGGCCGCCACCAGCGCATAATCAATGATAGAACCATCTCCCTGTCGGCAAGTAGTGGCAGTAGTCGCAATTGCTACCCCGCGAAGGGCATGGATCCAACCCAGGCCTAACTCCTCCACCGTCATGTTGAAATCTCCCAGCACAGCCCAGTCCATGCACAAACAGTTTAGCATGTGTATATACTGCAGCACCGTGCTCAGCGTCTCGTCGTTGGCTGGGCTATGTCCTTCGCTGGGCCGAAGGTATGCTGAGAGAAAGACTATGCCTCGCTTAACTCCCCAGTGAACGTGGGCAGCGACAACCCTACCTGCCTCCAGCACTGGGGTCGCCGTCGCGGGAGGGCAGGTGAGAGAGATGTGGCTCTTGGCCAACGCAGCCACTCCAGCGGACGTGCCACTGCCTTTGCCCGCTGCAATCGCTGGAGCCCAAATGCCGTGATACCCGACATCGTGCAACCTCGACTGCACTCGATCGAGGTGGTCCGTCGTGGCGTGGTGTTCCTGAACCCCCAGTGCCGCATGCCCAGGCTTGCCACCCAAGTAATCACACAGCGGCCCGTGCGACGTAGCATTGACGGTGGAGAAGTAGCCCTTTACCTCATCACGCTTCCCAGCTGACACGCCCCCCTCGCAGAGCACGTCGACCCGCGCCCTGCCGCCGAGCTTGACCGCGCTACATCGGCAAGAGGCCTCGGCGCAGGCGAGGGCCCACGCACATCAGCAACCAACACCTGCCCGTGCCCACGATTATCTGTGACGATCCCGTCCACTGCCGTGAGACCCGCCGCTGCAGCAGGCCAATGTCCACGATGATCAAAGCAGACCCCGACATCTGGCACGCGACCGTCTCCACCGCAGCGAG
Source organism: Prorocentrum cordatum (assembly GCA_963575745.1). NCBI lineage: Eukaryota > Dinophyceae > Prorocentrales > Prorocentraceae > Prorocentrum > Prorocentrum cordatum. Next base: position 115,525 of record CAUYUJ010019912.1, on the reverse strand, counting down.
CCCCATGATCTGAGATATGTGGACCCGCTTCGTCATCAGCCCCCCAATCCTGGAAGCCGCTGCCGTGGTAGTCATCAAACGCGAACGGGTCTACGCCATTGTCGCCCATCAAGCTGCGAGGGACGAACGGCTCGGCCTCTGCGCGCATGGCTGACGAAGAAGTAGAAGAGCAAAGTACCATCATCATCATCGTGATAGCAAAGATATGCATCAACCATCTGCCATTGCTGCACATGTTAGTACGGAGAGAACTGCAAAGCCGCGGTCCGCACTCTCTGGGCCAACCTCCTGACCTCGCCCTCATTCTCAGGTACTTCGTGCCCCACTGCCGCGAGGTAGCGCTTGACGTCCTCGATGGGCTTGGTCGACTCAGGGGCGCCCCCCTCACTGGGGCGGCCTGGGTCAGCACCACTTCCCTCAGCAAGGCGTGCTCGCTTGGCGCTGACCATCTCGGTGAGCTTCGTCTGAAGTAGCTGCGGCAGCGTCTCAGCCAGGGCGCCACCGCCCGCCGAGCGAACCATGTCCTGCAGGTCCGTGAGCTCGACTTTGACCTCGCCCAGCTGGCTAGGCTCTCCTGGCCGCTTTGGCGGCTGCGACGTGGCCATGCCCACCTCGCGAATCTTCTGCTCCACATCGATCTCCTGTTGCCGCAGCTGCTCGATCTGCGCGCACTCCCTGTCGATCGAAGCCTGGATCTCAGCAAGCTGAGCGCGCTTGGCCTCCACCAACTTCTCTGCCTTCTCAATCTTCGTCTTCGTCCAGGCCAGCTTGTCATTGAGCCCCGATAGCTGCACGGTGATGGGCTGCTTGGCGCGTAAGCTGGCCAAGATCGCATCCTTCTCCTGCTGTAGCCCATCACGATACGGGCCTGCAAACCGGGACTTGTCATCCGTGATGGAGTCCAGCAGGCCGTCGATTGCTGCGAGCCGCTCCTTCTGAGGATCGGTCGCTTCCTCGTGCTTATCATCGACGTCCATCGTGCTGGCATTCCGCTTGTTCTCCTGCTGCAGCTGCTCCTGGACGGACTGCAACTGCTTGCGCAACTGCTGAAGCTCCGGATCCTGCACGGCGCCACCTCCCTGGCCACTCCAACGCGGCCGAAGGGACACCGACGGCACCTGCGAGACCACATTCTTTTTGAAGGCCGCAGCTTTGCACGTCTTGCACTTAGCACACTCGAGGCGTTCGGCTCCATTGACCCAAGGCTTGCCAGTCGGGAGGCGCACGCACCACCGACACTACCACCTCAGCTGACGATCGTCTCTGCTCCCACCATTGTGAAATCCCATCTACACAATGTACAGAGTGGCAGGGGCGAGGGAATGGACAAGACTGGATGCTGCGTGGCCGGGCGGCACGCGCAGCGGAACGATGAAGAAATTGAGCACTGGCCGCGGACTAGCGGTATACACTTGTTTCCGCTGGGAAACCAAAGCCTTGAGCCAAAATGGCTGCGGATGTGGTCCAGACCTCTCAGGGCCTACGCATCGACAGACATCGGAGCGGCCGGATGTCTGGGCCCCAGCAGCACAAGACCGAACGAGGGCCCGGAAAAAAACGAGCCAGCGAGGGCCAGAGGAAGACACAACGGCGGAGGGACAGCAACCGAGCGAAAAGCCGAGGACCAAAACCCGCAGGGACAGCAGCCGAGCAAGGCAAAACTAAAGCAGGTACAGTCTCTTGCTTCGGCCGCATCCCTGGGACTGTTTTTTCTGCGTGGATCGCTTTCTCATGGTCCCTGGGCCGCCTTGGACCAGACCGGAGGAAACCCTGACCTTCCAGGAGGGCCACCAAAATAGCACCAGGACCTCGACGTCCAAATTCGGGTCGAGACCTCATGCAGTCCAGATAGGTCTACAAGTCGCGAGGGCAATATTCTAGCAATTGAACGGTCCAGGAAACCGCCCCTCGTTGTCTCCCCTCCCCCCCACACGACGCCTGGGGGCCTGGGGTGGTAGTAAAGCTTCCCATTTCCGACCCTGGAGACCTCCTTAATAGGGTCCGAGCCGTTAAGGTCGCAGGACCGCGCCGCATCGCCAATGATGCATCAGCGCCATCGTTGTGGAGAAACTGTGGCTCCACATCGACCCGCACCGTAAATGTATCGTCGGTGCGGGGTGATCCTTCGACCCCTTCTACTCGGACCCCATCTTGGAGGCCTACACACCGTGCTTTATGTTTCAACGATTGCATGGGTTATCGGGTAGGCTGGGGAGCGAGCTGCCAACCGATCACCTAACCTTTTCGCTATGGGCAGCCCCACGTACGCCCGCGCGCACCAGCACTGCGTTCCCCCTCCGGACATGCGCAACCGACAGGGTCAGCGTATCCGGGGGGAGAGGGCGGGGGGCGGGCGCGCCCGATAACCTGGGCTGTAACCTTGGTTGCCTTCCAGCCGAGCTCAATCGCCGCGGAAAAACGGAACACGGAGCGGCCAGCCTTGCAACAATCAGTTGTGCCTCCAGGGGGCTGGCCCCCGTACGCCCTGAGCCCTCTGGAGAACGGGCCCGAGATGGTGTGCACGCTGGCCCCCCAAAAAATGGGTTGAGAGCTTCAGGTGGGGGCCCGACACCCAGGACTATCGCCGGATTCCTTACGAAACTCTTTTTCGTCGGCGGCGAGGCAGAGGTTACCGCGCCAGCGGTCGAGCTAAACGGGGATACCGGAGAGCGAATTGCCCAGCATGCCAGAAGAGAGACTGAGACAGACAGGGCGGCCGCGGAGGCGGAGGGAGGAGGGGGGGACCTCAGAGGCGGAAGACTTCTAACCTGAGTGCGCTGGCACCCTCCAAGAAACAGCCACCTACAGAGAGGCCCGGGTGAGCAAGACCCGCCTCCGCCACCCGGGGGACGCCCCCGTCCCCATGGCGGCGGGCGGCGGGGCACGTCAGAAACACAGCGTGCCGTCGGACGCCAGGGAACTGCCGCATGCGAGTCGCGGGGCCACGCGATCCGAAGCGCACGAGGGGCGTTTTGACGCCACCTCGGCGCTACAGGTAACTCGTGTCACAAGCATGCGCGCCAAGGATACAAGGGCCTTGGGAGGGCCATGCTGACGTTGTCCGAGCGAGGCTGGCCAGCGAAAGTCGCTGAGGATGGGACGAAGGGGGCACCCTTCGGAAGGCTGCCCACAACCTGACTATGCGCCCAGACCCCCGACGTCATGATTTTTTCATGACGCGGCCCCCAGAGGTCCAGACCCATTCCCCAGGACCGGTTTTTCATCCCGAGTCGTTTTTTAACGGTCCCGAGGGCCGGTAAGGGCCCCCAGAGGCCGAAAATAGCGAAGAACCTCCTGTCGTGATTTTTTCACGACGCGAGGAGGTCTGGGCGGGTTGACTGCATCCAGGGCCACTCTGCATAGAGACCCGGGCGGGAGCCGCGAGCCGCCTCGGCCACCCGGCGAGGGCCCCCGCCCCCATGGCGCCGCGCGGCGGCGGGGCGACCTGCCCGGGACGGCGAACGGCCCCGGGGCGCCCCCGCCGCCGCCGCGCCCGCGACCGTCCCCCCTGGCGGCGCCGCCGCCGTCGTCGAGGCAGCCCCCGGCCGCCCCTCCGGCGATGGGCGGCCTCGGCGCGGCCCGCGCGCCCGCACTCTCTTCGCGGGGCGCGCGGGCGGCGCCGCCGCCGGCCCCTCGAGCCGGCGGCCTGGAGCCGACGGCGGGACCTCTTGCGACTGCGAGGGAGGAGGAGGGGGAGGAGACGATCGTGAAGAGGAGGAGGAGGCGGAGGAGGAGGAGAAGGGAAAGAGGAGGTGAGGGTGGATAGGGAAGGAGGAGGAGGACGAGGAGGAGGAGGAGGAGGAGGAGGAGGGGGAGAAGGAGGAGGAGGAGGCGGAGGAGGAGGAGGAGGAGGAGGGAGGAGGAGGAGGAGGAGGAGGAGGAGGAGGAACGAGAGGAGGGGGCCGCGCAGGAGGAGGGGGAGCATGAGAAGGACCAGTAGAAACACAGGACTCATCAACGATATTGCAATGAACCCTCCCACCAAGCTTCCTCCCCATAGGTCCCTACAATAACTAATAGTCACTGAAGGAAATGCCCCGTTGGAAGACAACCGTTTGAACATCCTGAACTGCGCCAGAACACCATTCATGGGACTTCAACGCCGCGAATCACAATTACTGTTGCCTCGTGACGATCCAGAACCGTGCCAAAGCACAACCCGGGGACTTCAATACCGCGAATCAGCAAAACTGTTGCGCCCTGACAATCCGACATCGTGCCAAAAGACAACTTCTGGGACGCTAGCCATGATGTTCCTTGAAACTGCTTTTGCTGGAGCGAGAACCACATTTGGAACAACAAATGCGCCCTCTATCTGTGGCACCTTTGCAATCGGTTTAAAGAATGCGCGCGGCACTTGAACGAGAACAACGAGTCCTTGAAAAGGGATCGCCCTACACCCATGCAGCTCTTGCAATGTGTTGAGACGAGTGCGGGCAGCGCTAAGCCGGTATAACTACCTTTGGGAAACGACCTGCCCTCCACCGGAAGAAACTCCGGCAAGGCATGAGAACCAATGTGCGGGGCGCTCCGGCGAGAACCCCGCTTTCAGAACGACCCGCCCTCCCTGGCCATCGCTCGGGCGTCCATGCCCCGTGTTTTTGTCTGTTTCGTGTGTGGCTTGTTCGCCAAATGATCAAGGATGCTCCTCGATGGTCCTCGCCGGAGGAAAAATGCACACGTCCGAGCGATGCCAAGTTCCACCTGTGAAACTCGTAACATTCGCTTAAACGAATGTGCGCGGCACTTCGGCGAGACCATGTGTAAAAAGCGGCCCGCCCGTGAGACACCTGCAAACTTCAATGGTAAAGTCTCAAATGGACCCCCCAACTCCCCCTGACGAGAGGCCTCCGGGTGCGACATGGAACAACCCCTTAGAAGGGCAAGGAATGGGAGGGAGGAAGGGGGAGAGGGGGAGGAGGATAAAGATGAGGACGCTAACATCCCCGTCTCCCTCCTCCCATCAGACTTCCCCTCCTCCCCCGATGGGTCCTCCACCCATTGACAACGGTCCGTCTCGGGGATCTGCTGGCCCGGGTCAATCCAGACCCGGGTCAGTCAGACGTTGCAGGATCTTGCAGGATCCTGCACCCAAGCCCGAGTCAGTGCAACCCTGGCCCTGCAGGATCCTTCAAAATCCGGCGCTCTGACTGGCCCCCGTTTGCATGGACCCCCGTCTCTTGAGCCCCGACGTCCACGCTCCGTGCACTTTCCGGCTTCGTGCACTTGTCCTTCGCGCGATGATGCAAGACGCTGCTCGATGGTCGTTACCGAGGCAAAGTGCACACAGCCGACCGACGCCAAGTCTGAGCCTACGATCGGGTACGTTTGTGCTCAGCGTGCCGGGGTGGCGGCCCCAGCGACACTCTGCCCCCCTGCGAGCGGAGTCAGCGTGCCGCCCCGCTTCGCGGGGCTCGGACAGTTACGTGGTCGGAAGCGCGCAGAGCGCTCGTGGGCGACGCCTGCAGAGACGCTGGAAAGCATGCCCGAGGGGCCTGCCCGGACGCTTCTTCTCTGAAGCCTTGCCAGCCCCCAGAGAGCTTTGTAGAGGGGGAGGAGGAGGAGGAGGGGGAGGAGGGGGAGGAGGGGAAGGAGGGCGAGAAGGGGAGGAGGGGGAGGAGGAGAGGAGGAGGAGGAGGAGGAGAGGAGGAGGAGGAGGAGGAGAGAGGAGAGAGGAGGAGGAGAGGAGGAGGAGGAGGAGGAGGGAGGAGGGAGGGGGAGGAGGGAGGGAGGGAGGGGTTCACTTCACTCGGGAACTCCCGAGCGAAGTGACCCCAACCTCACCCTCAGAAATCGTGGGGGGTAGGGGTAGTGTTCGCACGTGGCCCCCTCAGGGAGCTCGAACACGCAGACCGGAAACGTAGGCCTTGGGAGGCAACTGCTGGGAGGTCTTCTAAGGAGCCGAACTCCATACACCGACGCTTTTTCCGGCCCCGCACCGAAACTCGCAGAGGAAAGCGGATCCTGGTGTATACGGGATCTTGGCTACTATACATGTTTTGCTGTTTCCACGGGGAAACGGGGAAAATAGTATACACCACACCACTCCGACGTCGTGACCGACCCTCCAAAGGGGGTGGGACTGAGAAACAGCCCGCCACTGGTGATGTATGTGTTCAAATTTCCGACTTGGGAGGCAACTGCTGGGAGGTCTTCGTCGGAATGCTGAAGGAGGGTCAGGCCCCAATGTGGAGCTACTGCGCCGGATTAGGCCGCAGATTGAGCAGGATCGAGCGGGAATAGCCCGGATTGAGCCGGATTTCGGACCAGGGCAGAGTTAAAACTTGACCTCCCAAGAGCTGCATCCAAATAGGTCAGCCGCGATGCGTTCGCAAAGACGTGGGCCAACACGATGAGCCAATACGCAGCGCGTTGACACCAATGTTTTGAAATTCGGAACGTGTTGCGTTTCAAAACGGGTGCATCTGACTACCTACCAGACCACCCCAACCCAACCCGAAGACCCGAATTTCGGGTTGGGGGGGGTAAGGGTTCCACACGTGTTTTTTAGATGTTTCCCGACCCCCCCCCACTGGAAATCGAGGGTAAATCTGAGCCTTCGGGTTGGGTTGGGGTGGTTTGGTGGGTGGTGAGCATCAGGGCACTTACCCCCCTGAGCAGTCGAACATCGGCACCTGGACCTGCCCTCGGGTGCGATCTGACCAGAACTTCGAGCCAGATCCGGCCGCTGCCTCGAGGGCGCCGCAGGAGGATAAGAAACGTCCACAGCGCCGAACATCGAGCCTCGAACCACGATGCCCGCACCTATCTTTAGAGGCCTCCCAGATGGCATCCGAGCAGATGGGGTCGGAGGAGCGCGCCACATCGCCAATACATCGGCGATGCATCGGCGACGCATCGTCGACGTGGGCGATGCATCGGCGACGTCGGCGTGGAGAACATCGAGCTCCACATCGAGCTGCATCGCCGGAGCCTCGGCGGTCCGCGGCGCGATCCTCCGACCACGGCTGCTCCGACCCCATCCGAGAGGCCTATAGATCTGACCTCGATGCGTCCACGCCCGCCGTCGCTGCCCGCCCCCCCGCGACGAGGACGAGGAGGGGGAGGGCAGTGGAGGACGAGGACGAGGTCGAGGAGGAGGAGGGAGAGGAGGAGGGGAGGAGGAGGAGGGGAGGAGGAGGAGGAGGAGGAGGAGGAGGAGGACGAGGTCGAGGATGAGGAGGACGAGGTCGAGGGGAGGACGAGGTCGAGGACGAGGTCGAGGACGAGGGAGGGGAGGGCAGTGGAGGACGAGGTCGGGAGGAGGAGGAGGAGGAGGGAGTGGAGGAGAGGAGGGGGAGGAGGGGGAGGGGGAGAAGGAGGCCCTGGGGGTCGGCCAGCAGATGCGGACCCAACTCCAGGGGCCCAGGCGCCCGACCGAGGGAGGAGGGGCCCGAGCCGCGGGCAGGCGGCAACCCCGCCCGTGGGCGGGCACCGCGCGCGAAGGGCGCGCGCGCGGCGGGCGGGCCGTCTGCCGCGACTGGGCCGCCACGTCCTGGCCGCCCCGGGTGCTCATCTGGCGGGCCGCCGCCCCGGGCGCGGCTTCCGCTCGCCGCGCGCGGCGCGCGCGCGCGCGGCGGGCGCGCGCTCGGCCAGCGCCGCCGCCGACGCCGACGACCACGACGACGGCGGCGACGGCGGCGACGACGGCGACGACGGCGACGACGGCGGCGGCGGCGGCCACGGCGGCGGCGCCGTGGGAACGGGCGCGCGCGCACACGCAAGGGCGACGCGGCCCACTGCCCCCTCACACCACCATCTTTGTCAATACGCTGAAAAGGATCCTCCTCCTTCTTCTCCTTTTCCTCCTCCTCCTCATCCTCCTCCTCCTCGCCCTCTTCATCTTCCTCTTCCCCCCACCCCCCCTCATCCTTCTCTTCCTGGCCCTCCTCCTCCTCCGCCTCCTGCTTCTTGTCCTCCTCCTCGTCCTCTTCCTCCTCCTCGTCCTCCTCATCCTCCTCGTCCTCCTCTTCCTCCTCCTCCGTTTTTCCGTTTTCACCTTAGACAAATTCCGCCGACCTTGTTGGCGTGTGGAAGAGGCTTTTCTGTCTTCCCCACAACGTCGTCGCCTCTTCTACTTTCCGAGGGCTCCCTACACAAGTCAACACAAAAATGGAACAGCGTCGTCCTCCAGTCGAAGGGAAGCCCCTTCCCTTGATCGCTTCCCCGCCGGGGGGGGGTCCCGGGGCAACTCCCGGGGGGGGTCCCCTTTCGGATGCGCAGCCCCCCGTCTCTCATCCTCCTGCGTCCTGGGGTTCCGTTGGCCCTCCGAGGCCGTCTGCGGGCCCTTTCAGCATATCTTAAGGCTCCTTGGAGACCTTTCGCCAGTTTTAAGACTGGCAGCCGCTGGCGGCACTCTTGACAGCCTCTGCGGGCGCTTTTGGACTCGCTCGACGCCGTCTTGGAACCCTCTCGGGGCACTTGAGGGCGCTCTTTGCCTATCTTGGCACTCTCTGGAGCCGTTCCCGAACACTGAAGGAGGCTTCTTGAACTGTCTTCGGACGACCTTGCAAGCATCTGGCGCCGTGTTCGGGCCATCAGAGGGCAGCTTGGACTCGTCTACCTCCATTGTCTTCGTCATCGCTGCCTACAGGGTCGGCGGCGCCGGACGTCAGGCCTTCGCAATAAAAACAGCTGGGGCCGAAGAGAGCCCCAAGAGGGCCCCCAGAGGGCCCCAAGAGAGGGAACACGAACCGACAATTCGAGACTTCCGCCCCACGCAGCCCCCATGAGGCCCCAAGAGGCCAGCAAGAGACCCCAAGAGGCCTAAACAGAAGCCCCAAGAAGCCCCGCGACGGCCCCCAAGAGCCTTCAAAACTGCCTCCAAAGAAACACTCGAAAGGCCTGTCACGATATCTCAACGAACATCCAAGAGGCCTCTGACCTACAACCCAGGCACGGTGGCGGGATGGGCCGGAAACCACTAGATAGCCACTTCGTAAGACAGTAGAGGCCGAAGCCCCCACAACAAGCTCCAAACAAACTGCTTCACCCCCATGCGTTCTGCCGCAACGCCTCTGGAAAACGACCACGGCCCACCAGCGCCGCCTGGCTCGCGACCGCGCAAGCAAACGCCCGCGATGGCGCAATACGGGCCGGCGGAATGAGCGAAGCGATTCAATAAAAACAGCTGGGGCCGTTGCGTCAGTCTTCTCGTCCTCCTCCTCCTCCTCCTCCTTCGCCCTCCCTCCCTCCCTCCCTCCCTCTCTCCCTTCATTCCCTCTCTCCCCTCATTCCCTCCCTCCCTCCCCTCCTCCCTCCCTGCCACCTCCTCCAAGTCCTCGACCTCCGCCCTCCTCCTCCCTGAGTTCCACCTTCTCCGACCCTCCCTTCCTCGCCCGCGGCCGCGCCCCCGCCGCGCGCTGGAGCAGAGCACCGAGCGCGAGCCGCGAGGCGGGTGTGGAGGGCGCAGAAGACGCCCGGCCTGGACAGCGCCGGCCGTGGCCCCTGCAGTGGTGCGCGGATGTGGCGACGGCGCGCGCTCGTCCAGCTCGCCGGGAGGGGCGCGGGTCCCGAGGGAAGCGGATCCTTCTAGAGAACCAGCCACGTGCTCTTTGCCCCTATCCCTGGGATTGACAAGCACAACTGCGATGCCAATGTCAGGGAGGCGCCCTCAGAAACTGTGGGGATCCTGGAGATCGGCACCCACATCAGGCGATGCCAATCGTAGGGGTGGAGACACGTTCCAGGTGGCAAATGAGGATCGACAACGGCATAAACACAGACTTTCGCAGTTCCGCGCGGATTTCTTGGATCGGCGCTGGACCCCCTCTGGCGGCGCCTCGGGCGCCGCCCCCAGCGCGCTCCGCGCAGCGCAGATCCAAGAAATCCGCTCTCAGCTCCGAGCAATTACGTTTATACAGCCTTCTGTTAGTCACCTGATCTTGTTGCTGCTGTTCTCGACCTCTCGGGGCCCTCCACGCGGGCCCCGAGGATCGTTCCACGTCAATGCCCAGGGCAAACCGCCTGGCCTGGGGGCAGGCCCTGGGGCTCAAGGCCCGCTTCCCTCAGGACCCGCGGGTCGGGCGGGCGTCGGTGCGTGGAGGCGGGAGGGGGTGCGGTTGGGGGGGGTCGGGGGGGGCGGGGAGAGAAAAGCGCGCACCTGTCGCGCCCCTCTAGGGGGTGCGGTCGGGGGGGGAGGGGGGGGGAGGGGAGAGAAAAGCGCGCGCCTGTCGTGCCCCTCTTGGGGCCCCCTGCAGGGCACAGCAGACAGTGCACGTCTTCCCCCCCCGCAGTGCGCGGAGCCCCACAGCCCCGCAATGCGCGGAGCCCCAGGGCCGTCGGGAGGCGCGGACGGGAGGGCGGCGGCCGCAGGACGAGGAGCCAGAGCGCAGGCCGCCTCTCAGCCACTCCTCCACCTGCCGCCGCCTCCTCACCCTCCTCCTGCCGCCTGGCTCCTCCTCCTCGTCCTCGTCCTCGTCCTCCTCCTCCTCCTCCTCCTCCTCCTCCTCCTCCTCCTCCTCCTCCTCCTCCTCCTCCTCCTCCTCATCATCATCATCATCATCATCATCATCATCATCATCATCATCATCATCATCATCATCATCATCATCATCATCATCATCATCATCATCATCATCATCATCATCATCATCATCATCATCATCATCATCATCATCATCATCATCATCATCATCATCATCATCATCATCATCATCATCATCATCATCATCATCATCATCCCCCTCCCATCCCTAATCCGTCTCCTCCTCGTCGTCCTCCTCCCTCTCATCTTCCTCCTCCTTTTCTTCGTCCTCCTCCTCCTCCTCCTGCCCCCCCCCCCGCCCCATCCCCGTCAGTCGACGTTGAAATATCGCAACGTCGCATCAACATGGCCACAATACCAAAAACGATCGTCGCGCGTGATGTATCCCGAGCGAGACCAGACCGTGAGGCCCCCGGGACCTGACACGGCGAGGGCTCTCCCGCCGGGCGTAAGCTGCACGAGGCAGCCTGGCTGCACCGGTCCCGGCACCATCCTGGCCCGATGCCCGATCCGCGCCCAGCCCCCGCTCCCAGACGTGGGCCCTCGACCTGGGAGCATCGATCCTCGCTCTCTCCTCGGCCTCCTCGGACCGAGGTCGTGGAGCGCCCACCCGAGGGAGGGCGCGGGAGGGGGGAGCTGCGGGGCAACGAGAGAAGGGGCGGGGCCGGCTCAAGGGGGGGAGACGTCGGCCGTGAGTGAAGCGCCGATGCAGCTAGCCGACGCATCGGCGAACGGCTCCCGACGGCGAGTCCGCACGTCCCTGGGCGCGGTTGGCCATCGGGCTTCTGCCGGCGATGGGTGGGCGGTGGGGGGTCGAGGCGTGCCCCCGTGAGCCTACCGCGGCTCCCCGGGTGGTTTCCGGGCCAGGACTCGGGCCTCCGGCGGCCTCTCGGGACGGTCCGAGCACCCCCCAAAACGCCCTCGGCGAGGCGCAGCTGCCGGAAGGCACCCCGAGGCTGGAGAACCGACGGGAAGCGACGAGCACGTCCGCAAATCTCTCACGCTGAACTGGACAATTCCCCCGTTCTGAGCCTACTGGCGGCACGACCGTGCGACCCGAGGCTTCGGTCGGGCATGTCCTCCTAGAAGCGGACCTTGGACAAAAAATTAGAACAGACAATTGAAACAGAAAAATTGCCCCAATACCATGCTTTGACTATACTCCAATACGTTCCTCCTGTAGAGGGACACGCCCGACTTGCACCTGGGCAAAGAACGACCTTCGGCGCCGCGCGGGCCACGGGAGCGCGAGGTGGCGAAACCCCAGCGCGCACTCAGCTGCTATCGCGTCGCGCTCGGCGACCATCGCGCTCGGCGATCGGAGGGACTCCAGGGAGCCCGCACCAAAAGCCACTCTCGCGAGGGGTCACGCGTACGGGTAGTCGACATGGGACGTTCCCCCAGAACGCTGCCCCCGGGGAGCTCGCCCCCCCCCCCCCCCGCCGTGCGCCTGCAGCACGTGGACCACCGTCTTCCTCTCCTTGGTTCGGAGCTGTTCGGTGATGGAGGTTATCTTCTGCAGCCGGGTCCTGCCAGGAGGGGTCGAGGGAGCAAGCGTACGACGACGACGACGAGGACGAAGACGACGACGACGACGACGTCCCCGCCTACTCATCTGGCTTGGACAGCCTGGGGTCGCGTGGAGCGGCACGTGCAATGTCCTGCTGCACCTGTAAGCGGGAAGAGACCTCGGGAGGGAGGCGGAGATGGTGATAGATGTGAGACGCAATATAAACTTCGAGGGGTCCGGGGAGGAGGAGGAGGAGGAGGAGGAGGAGGATCACATCGGATCGGGAAAGATTGGGACCATCTCGAGCTCCCAATCAGTGGCCTGCATTCGCAAGCTCCCGAAAAGAGGCCCTCCCCGCGACGCCCAAGAGGCCGAACAACAACAGCCAGCAAAAAGAACATGCCTCGAGGCCTGGGCTGGGAGGAAGGCGACCGTCGGGCCCCCCGACGCAAGCCCCGCATGGGGAAAATGGCACGGCCCGACCTAGAACAGAATGACATCTTTCTAGAACATGAGGCCCTCCAAAAGCCAAACTGAATGAAGGGGCCCCAGGACACACAAATAAATACACACAAATAAAAATGTGCCCCATATTTTCACATATTTTCTGGGTTTTTGTCTTCCCCCCCACTTCCCATATTTTCCCATATTTTCTGGGGAATCGACGATTAATTGTGTCTGTGTGTTTCTTTCCCTCCTGAATGAGGCCCTCCAAAAGCCAAACTGAAGAACACTCGAGGGTAACCGGGTACCCTCCCCCAGGCTGCACAGCAGCATCCAGCAAACACGAAGAACATCAGGATGCCCTCCCCGAAACGACCTCGATCTTATATACATCGGTCCGACGGTACTGCGGGGGGAAGTTGGGAGGAGGAGACAGGGGAAGGAGAAGAGGCGGGAGAAATTCGGCGGAGAGAGAGAGGGGGGGGAACGAGGAGGAGAGCAAGAAGGGATGGAAGGAGGAAGAGATGGAGGAAGGACGGCGAGGAGATAAGAGTAATAGAGAGAGGAGGAAGAAGGAGGAGGAGGAGGAGTAGGAGAATGGGAGTAAGAAAGATGGCGAGGGTGGGACGAGCGGGGACAGCTCGAAGGTGGCTAAAAGAATGCGCAACGATCGATGGAACGACAAACATGCACAAGGACTTCCGAAATCTGCCGGCCCCCTCCTGGGGCCAGCAGACTGCTTGCTGCTCCCTGCGCCAGCTCCAGTTTCCAGTTTCCAATGTAATAATCCTGCTTCCTGCTTCCTACCATAAATGTTTAAGGCCGCGCGAGGGGGCTGAAGCTCAAAGCAGCTTTTACCACGCCCTCGGGGGGGGTCATAGAATTTTTTCGGGAGGTCGTGAGACACGTGATAATATATGATATTCGCGCTCCCGAGGCACTAAACCTCGGTGAATTTCACGATATTCGCGTGCCCAGGGATATAAGCCATCGGAAATTAAACGATAGTGCGCCCCCAAAGCCATCATCCTGAGTATATTGCGCCATATTTGCGTCGCCGAGGCCGTAAACCCTGAAGAAGTATACCATATTCGCGTCCACGAGGCAATAAGCCCTCGTAAATTACGCGATGCTCGCTTGCCCGAGGCGATAAAACCTGGCAAAGTTAGCCAAACTCGCATGCCCGAAGCCATAGTCTATCACACATTACGCGATACTTGCGTTCCCGAAGCCATAAACATTTGCAAATGACGTTGTATTCTCGCCCCCGAGATGATCCCTCGTAACTTACACCATGTTCACGTCCCCCCAGGCCACGATCCCGAGGACAGGGAGGAGGAACATGAGGCTGAAACGAGGAGAAGGAGGAGGCAAGAGAAGAGGTGAGGGAGAAGGTCCAGAGGAACGAGGAGGAGAAGGAGGAGGAGGAGGAAACAGAGGGGGAAAGGGAGGAGAAGGAGGGCGCAGCGGCAGGGCACGAACGCGAGGAGTGGGAGAGGAAGAACTGGCGGGAGGGGAAGAAGTGGCGGGATGGGGGAGGGAACGAGAGCAGCTCACGCCGCCAAGAACCAGGGGCAGGCCGGCCCGGCGCGCCCGCGCGGACGGCCGAGCGCACGCCGGGCGGGCTCCTCCAGAAGTCGAGCTCCGTGCGCGGGCCCGGGTCGCCGGACTCCTCCTTCTGGCCCTCGAGCGTCTCCTGGGGGGGAAGCGGCGATCACGTGAAGACTGGCGATCTTCTCCCCCCCCGTCCGCCTTCGCCGCCCCCTGCTCCTCCTCAAAAGCGCACTGACTCCTACCGCTTCCTCCTCCCTCGCCTTCTCCCTCGCGATCTGCCTCCTGGTCCCTCGTCCTCTCCCATCCTCCCCTCCCCCTCGTCCTCGTCAGTTTCGTCCTCCTCCGCGACCCTCTCCTCCTCCATCCGTATCCTCTTTTTTCCTTTCTCTCCCCTTCCTTTCCTCCTCCCTCCCTCAACCCTCCCTCTTCCACTCCGATTCGCCATACGGATCTCCATCCTCCTCCTGCTTCATCCTTCTCGCCCGCACCCCCATCCTGCGTATTGGAAGCACGTCTGGCGTGACTGCCCCTTCCCCCGCACACTTCGTGCGTCTCCTCCCCATTCTCAGCTGGCTCGTCGTTGGTCGTCACCTGCTCACCCCCTCGTTTTCCTGCACCTGCCCCTCATTCTCCCCCACCCTCGTGCCTCCCCCAGCTACTGCCGCAACTCCACCCTCCTCGACCTCATCCTCTTCCGCTTCTTCGTCCTCATCCACCTCCTCCTACCTCGCCGCCCCTCCTTGCTCATCCTCCTTGCCCGTCCATCCTCCATCAGTCCCTCCATCCATCGTCCCTGCCTGCGTCCATACACCCACCCCTCCCCACCACCACCCCTCATCCCACCTCGTACCTCGCCCTTCTCCTCCTCCCTCCCTCCGTCTCAGCGGGCTCCTCCATGCCGTCCTGCTCCTCAGCTGGTCACGATTGCGGTCGTCGCTGGGCCGTGGGTGCGCCGTACTCATCGAGGTAATGCTCTATCTTTGTGACGTCAATTCGGCGGTGGACAAACCTCCCTTTAGTAAACATCCCCTCAGTGAACACGGCCTGGAACCGAAACCGACGGACCTGGACCCGCAAAAACGACGGCCGCGACGCCCTCTCGCGTCGCGAAAACGGCCAATTCGCTAATCGACGCGTCAGGGTAGGAGGTCGATCCACCTCCGATCAATGGTACTGCCTCCTGCTTCCTCCCGCCTTCTCTCCCTCAAACGACTACCCGCGCCGCCACTCCCTGGACCCCTCCAGGGGCACGTTATTACAAGGACTTCGGGACGAACTCAGCCGTGGCGACGAAGGGCACCGGTATCGGCACCCTTTCCTCATCAGACCCCCGCCCTGCCTCCCCAACTCAAGAGAAGAGAACACTGCATACACAAAAACTTTCGGACGTCCGCGCGGCCCTCCGAAAATGTATGTGAATGCATTTGTGTTTTCTTCGACCGCTGCCTCACCTTTTTAGAAGCCCGACATGGGTACGGAAAACATGGGCACGATGCCCAGCAAATGGTGTCCGAAACCGACAATGGCTGCTGTTGGGCAACCGGCCGTCCGTCTCAAACGGACTACTTTCGCCGGGACGCCGACAGATCGTCCTGTGAAAAAAAACAAGAACTGCTGTCAGCCTATGTGCCCATTCTTGCCGTACCCATCTTGATCGTCCCGAACCTCCTCCTCCTCCTCCTCCTCCACCTCCTCCTCCTCCTCCTCCCCCACCTCTTTTCGGTGCAAGGGGTCCAGGGCCGCGGTCGCCTCCTCCTCCTTCTCCTCCCCCTCCTCCTCTCTCTCCTCCTCCTTCTCCTCCTTCTCCTCCTCCTCCTCTCCTCCTCCTCCTCCTCCTCCTCCTCCTCCTCCTCCTTTCTTCCTCCTCTTCCTTCCTCCTCCTCCTCCTCCTCCTCCTCCTCCTCCTCCTCCTCCTCCTCCTCCTCCTCCTCCTCCTCCCCCTCCTCAGTGCGGTGCAGCACGCACCTAGGCCGCGGTCGACGCCGGGCAGGCCGGCGCCGTCGGGCGCTCCTCGAGGTAGTGCTCGATCTTGCGGCACCAGTCCTCCACGAGGGCCTGCCGACCCCACCGCCTCCCCACCAGCTCCGCGCGCTGCTCTCCTGCCTCTTAGTGCTATGTATCCTCCTCCCCCTCCTCCTCCTCCTCCTCCTCCTCCTCCTCCACCTCCTCCTCCTCCTCCTCCCCCTCCTCCTCCTCCTCCTCCTCCTCCTCCTCCTCCTCCGTGAAAACGGCGAAGGACAGGCCGCAGAGGCAAGGCTACAAAAAGCATCCTAGATGAAGGCGCGTGTCCTTACTAGGCGAGTTGACTTTGCCATCTCTTTGTTGGTTTGGTTAGGGCTTCGTGCCTATGAACAAAGCGCGGGGGTGTCCTTATATGTGTGTTCCGTATGTTTGTTCTGACTGTCTGTGCCTATGTTGGTTTGCATTGTATTGTGTTGGAGTGTATTGCATTGTATTGTATTGTAGGATTGGATTGGTTTGTGTCGTATTCAGTGTAGCGTGATGTTATACATGGTAGTTTAAACGATTAAGTTTGTAGTGCAATGGATTGTTGTGTAGTGGGTTTTAATGTATTACAATATAGTGTCGTGCTTTGTTTTGGATTGTAGAACATTCGATTGTGTGCCTGTATGCATGTACGTATGTGTGTGTGCATGCATGTACGTGCGTACGTATGGTTGTGCATGCATGCATGTGTGTACGTATGCATGCATGTATGTATGTATGCATGCATGTGTGTAAACATGTTTATGTAACTGTGTACGTGTAGGTATCGTTGTGTGCATAGCAATACGTATGTACACATATAGGTGTGTGCATAGGCATGTGTGTGCGTATGTAAGCGTGTATGTATGTACGCATGCATGTATGCGAGCATGCATGCGTGGACGTATGTCTGTGAGCAAGTGTGTATGCGTGTATGTATGGCTGTACGTATGTATGTGTTCATGTATGCATGCAGGTATGCATGCACGTTGTACGTACATATGCATGTATATATCTATACTAGAACCACGCGCGCGCTTCGCGCGCGCTTAGGTTCTGTCGAGTCACAGACCCAGGAATCGTTGTGAGAAGAACTTGGTGACGCGAAGCGTCGTGGGGGCGTCCTTGGACGTCTGGGGTCTCCTGGGGCCTCTTGAGGGGCCTCCTGGGGGCCTCCTGGCGGCCTCTTGGGGCGGAAGGCTCGAGCTTGCGGTTCGTGGTCCCCCTCTGGGCCCCCTCTTGGGCCCGTCTTGGGGCCCTCTTGGGCCATCTTGGGCGCCTCTTGGGCCGTCTTGGGGCCCTCTTGGGCTGTCCTGGGGCCCTCTTGGAAGCTTCTTGGGCCGTCTTGGGGCGGTCTTGGGCGCCTCTTGGGCCGTCCTGTAACGTCGGAAAGCCCAAAAGACAACTTTGTGAAAAATGTACGTTTTACGAAGGGAATGGGCCAATTTTTGCGTCTAGGGGCCCTCTTGGGACGCATGTTGGAGGCTTCTTGGGGCCTCTTGGGGGCGTCCTTGGACGTTTGGAGGCCATCTTCAGCATCTCGGAGCCCTCTTGGAGGCCTCTTGGAAGTTTCTTGGGCCGTCTTGGGCGCTCCTGGGGCCGTCTTGTCTGACCGGGGAGGCCTCCGGCAAGCCCCGACGAGCCTCCGGGCCCCCCGGAGCCCACATTTGCGGTCGAGGTCCCGGCCCCGGGCCCCCGGACCCAGTGCGCCGTTATATGTACATAACTATATATATATATATATATATATATATATATATATACATATATGTGTATATATATATATATATATATAAAATCGGTGCATGCATGTGCGTGTGTATGCTATGCTTGTATGCATGCATGCACGCATGACTAAATGAATGCATGCATACATGCGTGCGTGCATGCATGCATAGGCACTGCGCTGAAACAAAAACCCAGAAGCCTGTGCAAAACGCCCAGGCGCGCAGAAGCCTCAGAAAACTCTGCGGAGCGGTCAGGCGCTCAGGCGCTCAGAAGCCTCTGCAGAGCGCTCAGGCGCTCAGAAACCTCTGCAGAGCGCTCAGGCGCTCTGAAGCCTCAGAAGCCTTTGCAGAACGCTCACGCGTTTCTGAAGGCTTGTTGTAACCGTTCTGGTTAAACCAGCCCCGTCTGGGAAGTGGGCCGCTCTGGTTGTAAAGCGGGCTGCTCTGGTTGCACAATGGTCTTTCTCAAAGGAAACCATAAAATTCGATCCTTTGCTGGTGGTAAAGTGACCTTTCTCGGTCGCAAAGTGTCGTTCGGGTTGTAAAGAGACCGAATGCCGGGTTTCCCCCATGGTGGTGTGGTCCTCCCCTCTCGCTCGGAACATCCCCTATCCCCAATCTCGGGGAGGCACCAGGAACCTCCTCGCTGGAGCTGGCCCCCCTGGTGGTGGTGGTGGTCACTTCTCCTTCTCCCGACTCCGGGTGGGGGGCTGCGGGGACACGGATGAACACTGCCGCGCGCAAGCGCCCTCGAGAGGTTGCCGCGGGTGTGGCGCCGAGGCGCCCTGGCTTCTGTGAGGGAGCAGGCCGCGCGGCGCGCTCCTTCGCGGCGCGCCACGAGATCCGGATTGCGGCCGCCGTGCTCGGTTGACGCATCGCTTACACATGATGTCAGTGTGCGGGCGCCTGGGGACGCACCTGCCTCTGCAGACCCCAGAGCCATCAGTCCGAGCCCGAGGAGGCGGAACACGAGGAATGGGAAGAGAAGGAGGAGGAGGAGAAAGAGGAGAAGACGGAGGAGCAGGAGGAGGAATTGGAAGGAGGAGGACGAGGTAACACATACTCGAAACGAGTTGCTGCGATCCACTCGCAGGGGCCAGAGATAACAGCAAAGAAAGGCACCATTGACGCTCTAACCACCTTCCTGGCGCCAGATACACTCTTTTGAACATGAAAGCGACACCCCCGAGCCCAAGACGGCGCCAAGTCGCACCTCAAACTCATATGGGTGCGTTTTGTTATTATGAGGGCCGCCTTCGAAATCAATCATCACAGCATCATATTTTTTATGATCATGATCACCCTCCGATCTGCGCTAGCAATCCCAACGCCCAAGAAGATCAGCTCAGAAAAAAAAACATAGGCACCCTGGGGAGGCGAGGGGAGAGGAACATAAGGGAGCGTCATGGGAAATACTTGCTTGATGGCGTCAAAGTTGCCCTGAATGTCTCAAAGCCTGCTTGGGGTTGCGCCAAGGAGTGGCCCATCGATGTCGCATTTCGAAGGAAGCGGAAGGGGGGATCTGACGGGAACTCATACCCCCACCGCAACAAGTTTTCAACCCGCTACCTGGCATGCGCTCTGCGTCTCTGGACACGGAGTGTGCTCGACAAGGGCCCCAGCAACAAAGCCACGCCTCGTGATTAGCAGCTCTATCTAGGCAAGGGCGCCAGCGGCCAACGTGGACACCGATCGTCGGCTTATCCACAACAAGGGCCGAGCCGAACCTCACCTCAAGCAGGCCACGCACCCGCGCCCACAAAGAGAGCGACGGAGGGCATGGGAAAAGCGACAGGGTACCCTTGCTCCCAACTCTCGCTCCCCTCCTCCTCCTCCTCCTCCTCCTCCTCCTCCTCCTCCTCCTCCTCCTCCTTCTCCCGCCGTGAATTCCTGCACCCTGGAAGCTCGTAAAGGATCCCTGCAGCCGCTGGGGGCTCCTCTAGACCTTTTCACCCTCCACAGCCCTTCTTCTGCTCCCTCCATCCATCATTCCTCCTTCTCTCCTTCTCCACCTTCCTCCTCCTCCTCCTCCTCCTCCTCCTCTCCTCCTCCTCCGCCTCCGCCTCCTCCTCCTCCTCCTCCTCCTCCTCCTCCTCCTCCTCCTCCTCCTCCTCCTCCTCCTCCTCATCATCATCATCATCATCATCATCATCATCATCAACATTATCATCAGCATCATCAGCAGCAGCATCATCCCCTTAATTTCTCCTCCACCCTCCTCCACCTCCTCCTCATCGTTTCCTTCCCCGCCCTCTGGCAACCTCCGGACACCTCACAGCAACGCATGGCCCCCGGCGCCCCCCCCAGCTCAGAAAGCCCGTTCCTCCTTCTCATCCAGCCCACTTGACGTGTTGCAGTCTTGCCTGTGCCCTCCTCCCGAGTACCATGCAGTGGAGGCCAGTCCACAGGAAACCTTCCACAAGAAACCCAACCCTGAGACCCCAGGACGTCCATTGAGTGTTGGTGTGGGAACGTCACGCCTTCCATCGCAAAACCATCGAAACCCAAGAAACCCAGGGCACCCTGGAGGCGAGCAGGGTGGTTCTTGGCATGGGTCTCCATCATGACCTGGCGATTCTGACAAGATCTTTTTGTCGCGCAGCCTCTCCACGCCTTCCCTAGAGCTTCGAGCATCGCAGGCACAGCGTCAAGCATGAGCCGCCGTTCGACGGCAACCCCTCGTTCTCCTTCCCTCCTCCTCCCCCTCCTCCTTCACGCAGAGCTGCCTGCCTGCTTCCCTAGTGGTCCTTGGCAGCGTCGCTGGTCATCGGCCAGCGCTGGATCTCCAATTCTGCCGCGTCTGGGCAGGGCAAGTCGATGCCGCTGGACAGGGACTTGATGCCTGAGGAAGGAGGCGGCGGAGGGAGGACGTTTCATGTGGTTTCCGGAGACTCAGGGGAACCGCTCTGAGGGCTTTGTTGAGTGTGTTCGGGGATGCATGCTCGGGGTGGGGGGTCCTGGGGGATCCGACTGCTTTCGGACGTTTCGGGAAATCTCGAAAATCTTCGGTGGTTCTGAAGGCCGCTCGAAGCCCACGGGGAGAGAGAGGAGGAGAAGCAGCACCGGGAGGCGGAAGAGGAGGAGCGGGCCAGGAAGGGTGGATGGGGGCGGGTGAGGAAGAGACAGCTGGAGGCGCGGGGAGAGGAGAAGGGGAGAGGAGGAGGAGGGAGAAGGTGGAGGAGAAGGGGAGAGGAGGAGGAGGAGGAGGAGGAGGAGAAGGGGAGAGGAGGGGGAGGGAGCCGAGGAGCGGTGAGGGAGGCTTGGGGCGGGCTGTGCAGTCGATTGGGCGATGCGTCGCCTCGGTACACGCAGGGCGGTGCACGCTCGGAGCGGTGCCTTCCTGCTCGGCCGTCTTAGATGCAGGAGAGCCCAGAATCGAATCGATAAGTCGAATCGGCGATCGAAATTAATCGGATCGGCGGAAATCGGCAGCCAAGTCGGAAGGAATCGAATCGGCTGAAATCGGCAGGCTTGTACGCATCCAGTGAGAAATCGGAACCCAAATCGGAATCCAAAGTCGAATCGAATCGGAATCGGAATCCATCGAAATCGAATCGAATCGAATCGGGGCAATCGAAATGAGCCCTGTAGATGTGGGGTGTGCGGCCTGCGTCGCGGGGCCGGGCCCGCATATCAGGACAATCGCGTATGGTCTTAAGTCGGGCCGGTCCCCCTACAGGGGGATTTTCGACGAAAAATAAAACATGC
This sequence comes from Prorocentrum cordatum, assembly GCA_963575745.1. Classification (NCBI taxonomy): domain Eukaryota; class Dinophyceae; order Prorocentrales; family Prorocentraceae; genus Prorocentrum; species Prorocentrum cordatum. The sequence continues at coordinate 94,110 of CAUYUJ010019912.1, read as the reverse complement.
CCCCAACATAATCAAGCAATAGTCCACACATAGTCTGTGGAGTATTTTTTAGCATTGTTGGACCTTTTTGGGGCATTTTTGGGTACTTTTTATTTTTCGTCCAAAGCCCCCTCTGTAGGGGGACAGGCCCGACATAAGCATATCAGGACAATCGCGTATGGTCATGGCCGACGTCTCCAAACCATGGGGGCGCAGCCACATGCACCCACCTCTGCGCACAGTGTGGGCTCGCTGGGCAACACCGGTGTCGCTAACAAAAACTCTCAAGTGGCTCAGGACGCGTGCAAGGCATACGTAGCAAGTCGTCCTGAGTTGTTCCGGGTGTGAGGTACGAAGTAGGTGTGAAACCGGGTGAGGGACATGGTACGGGGCTTGGCTGCGCGTCGCCATGTGAGCGAAAGCACCTTGTGTCGCGCTTGACAGCACGAGGGAGCAGTGGCTGCGAACGGAAAGACACACCACATCAAACTGGGGGGATATTGCTAAGAGCAGGGGAAGCCACCATGTCCAGGGGGGACCTGTTGACCAGGGGTCCCGAAGATGCAACTGCCAACGATGGAGTGTGAGGTTTGGCTGGCCAGTGGATTCTCCTGTAGCTCCCATGAGGCCGGGCATACGGCGGCGTGAACGGAGATCAGGGAGCAGGCGAGAAGAAGAGAGAAGCGAAGGAGAGCACAGGCGAGGGAAGAGCAACTGGGCCACAGGGGGGGGAGATGTGCGGGGAAGATTGGGGGGGAACGCGAGGGAGACGAGGATGGGGGACGTCAAGCTCCGACGTCTGGGCACGGCCAAGATGGGGGTGGCCACGGAGCTGCTCCTCCCGCCCGCTCTGGCAGCAGGCTCCGGGCTGCGCACGTACAGCCTCCGCCCCACCCTGAGATCGGACGTAGCAAACAACAGGGGCTCCCAACTTCGCGCTTCGGGCTGCGCGAAGCGCGAACAACTTCGCGCTCTCGCGCCGCCCCCAAAGGGGAAGAGAGGAGGACGAGGAGGGGGAGGAGGAACGAGGCCCGCGAAGCGCGAAGCGCGACTCACTTCGCGCCCTCGTGGGAGCCCTTGAGAAAAGCTGCAGCACCGTGAGAAAATCACGCCCAGAGCCCTGGGCCCCCTCCCTCTGCGCCATCCTTCGAGCCGGGTCGATCCGTGAGGGTCCAGGGGCCCGAGAGAAGGCTCCTCCTCCTCCTCCTCCTCCTCCTCCTCCTCCTCCCCTTCCCAGTTTCCTGCCGCTGAACACGCCCGGCTCGAAAAACTGAGACGCAGGATCTCAGGGCGGGCAGTCCTGGCTGGCCTCAACCGGCCCCCCGAACAGTGCGGGGCGGTCTCGACAGCCCAACCTGAGACGAAACCAACACGAGGACGCAATCTGGCGAGGACAAGTCGGAAATCTTTGAGATCCGGCGGCTCTGACGGATGTCTCGGGCGCCGCGGCCTTCCCAGAGCGTTCTGGAACGGAGTTGTCCTCGTCCTAGCCTAGGTCGGGCATGTCCCTGTACAGGCGGACTTGGGAAGAAAACTTGAAAATGGCCAACACATGAACAATCATAGCGAGAAGAGCACGACAAATCGTCCCCATAAATTTGTTTTTAAACTATTTGGGAATGTTCCTGACGTGCTCGACTTAATCCTAGCCCCGTCCGACCAGACCCGGCGCCAGCGCACCGGGGCGCAACCGCAAGCGGCGCTGCAGGGTGAGACCGCCCCGGACTGCTCGCGGTGCCAGCTGGGGGCGCTGTCTGTACGCCGCCCGAAGCCTTACACCATCCTGCCTGCCCTTTCCTGCCCTCCTTTCCAGCCCTTCGTCCTCCCATTCTTGTTCCTTGTCCTCGTCCTTATCCTTTCTCTCTTCTCCTTCAAGCCCTTTTTCCTTCCATTATGTTCCTTGTCCTTGTCCTTATCCTTTTTCTCTTCTCCTCCCTGCCAGTCACCCCAAAAGGGAGGAGAGGGAGGGCGCCGTCTGACAGCTCGGTGGAGAAGCGGTCCATGACGGTGCAGAACTCCGTGGCCTCGCCCAGAGGGCCGGGGGAGCGCCGAGCTCGCGGAAGGGTAGGGGGGGGGAGGAGTAGGAGTAGGAGTAGGAGTAGGAGTAGGAGTAGGAGTAGGAGTAGGAGTAGGAGTAGGAGTAGGAGGAGGAGGAGGAGGAGGAGGAGGAGGAGGAGGAGGAGGAGGAGGAGGAGGCCGAGGAGGAGGACCAATGGAAACCCAAAAAGCATTCACGATGTTGCAGCAAAACCTCCCTCCCACTTCCCTCTTCGTAACATGAAGGGGCCCAGCCGAACCGAGAACCGATAATCGACAACCGTTAACCGAACGGAGCCGATCTGGGCCAAGACAGTGAACTCACAAACCGACCCGGACCGAACCGAACTGTCGCAGAACCGAACCAATTGGGACCGAGCTGGGCCAGACCGAGCCAGAACTGGACGCCCCCTCCACCGAACCGACAGGAACCGAACCAGACGCCGCCCCGCCCCATACAAAACTGACACCCCCTGCAGGGACCCCTGCAGGGGGTGTCAGATTTGGGAAGGGGGGGGGCCCAGGGGCTGACACCCCCTGCAGAAGAGGTCATGACCTCACTTTTAAGCCCTCCCCCGGCCCGCCCCAACCCCCCACTGGACTCCCGTGGGCCCCCCATGGACCCTCCCAAACCCGCCTGACCTCTCCAAGCCCCCCACCCCGGACCCCCCCGGGGACCCGGGCGGACCCGCCCGGCCGTACATACCGACCGTCACCAGCACCGCGTGCTCCTGCCACCATCCGCCGAGTGCTGGTTGGCAGTAGTATCGACCCGGTCGACCTGGATCAAGATGGCGAGCGGGAATGAGATCGAAAACGGTGAAAAATATTAGAGCTCGAACGAACTGTTGAATCTCGAAAAAAAAACGATGTTGAACCGACCCAAATTATGCAGAACTTCCGTCGAGATTGGTCGAGCTGACCGTGCCACGGGGCACGGAGTGGGCGCGCCCTCGGGTCCTGCGCCTTCTCCTCGAAGCCGCAATCTCCACCCCTGGGGGCCCAGACCCCGCGTTGCGAGATCTGGCCCCGGAGGCCCCCGCGGCCCCTGGGGCCCAAACCCTAAACCCTAAGAACTAAGAGCCTATGAATAGTTTAGTCCTGGAGCTCTCACGACCGCCCTTCGGCGCCCCTTTATGCCGCCCCCCATTTCGGCGCACCCCTCACGCGGATTCTTGGCCTCGGAATGCCAGGAGTGGCGTTCTGGGAGGAGATGCTGGCATCGGAATGCCAGACATGGCGTCGTTAGTCCTTTGCGAAAGGTGCGGGCGCGACCTCGACCCTTTCGGGTTGAGCGCCGCCCCCATGCCCTTCCCCAGGGGCCGCCCCGTGGAGGCTGGAGATGGCCCGCTGGGTTTCCGAGCGGCCATGGCCGCCCCGTCGCGCTGACACTCCGCGGCGCGCTCAAGCGCCACGGAACCAGCGCGGCAGGACGACCACGGCCGCCCAGAAGCCCCCCTCCTTCGGGAGCCTCTCGCCGAGAAGCCCCCGGAGGAAGGCGCAGCTGCGCCTCGTCGGCGCTTTTCTGGGGGCGCCGCGGTGGGCGGCGGTGGTGAACGGCGCAAGCCGGGACTCAACGCATCGCTACGATTCCGCCGTGACGCGGTGGAGGGCTCGGCCCAGCGCCAGCGACACGGTGTGGAGACAACACCGTCGTCGTTTTGAGATCAACATGTCTTGGGTCATGGGTGGGTGGGACACGCCCAACAGGCTGCGAGTCTAAGAGACCCTAAACCCTAAATTCTTAATCCTATAATTACTAAGCCCCGAGCGCCGAAAAACTCTGCACATGCGGGCACATACGGGTACATACGGTCACATACGACCCCGCATGTAAACCGGCACCAGCCCTTGCAAAAAAAACATTCTTTCCTGATCATGCGTGCATAATCCACTGCAATTTACAATGCAAATGCGCGTCCGCGGACGTAAACCCTAGCCATCCCTCTGGAAATAAAAAGGATTTCCTGATCATGCGTGCATAATGCGTTGCGATTCACAATACAAATGCGCGTCCGCGGACGTCAACCCTCGCCATCCCTTGCAAAAATTCGCCGGCCCAGCGGGCCAGAGGCGTGCTAAGATCTCCGGCAACTGCTAAATAATACTTCTACTTCGCGCGCGCGGGGCGGCCCGTGGGGGTCTCCGGACGAAAAGTACCCCGGGCGATCCCCGGCAGACTCGGGTCAGACATGGTTTTCCTCCTGGGCGCCGCCCCCGTGGCCCTCCAGGGAGCCCCAAGAAGGGCCACGAGGCCGCCAAGAGCCCTCCAAGATGGTTCAAGAGTTTTCCGAGATGCCACACGATCGTTCCAAGACGCCCAAGATGGCCCCCAGACGCCCCAAGAGGCCTCCAAGAGCACTCCCCAGAGAGCCCCAAGAGGCAAAATTCATTATTTTTCCTTAGGTTTTGGGCAGATTTTGGCGTATCCATCTTTTCGGCTTCCCGACGCCCCAAGACGGCCCAAGAGGCCCCCAAGATCGCCCCAAGAGGGCCCAAGAAGCTCCCAAAAAGGCCTCAAGATGGCCCAAGAGGGCTCCAAGACGGCCCCAGAGGCATCCAAGACGGCCCAAGAGGGGCCCAAGAGGGCCCCAAGCGATGCCCCAAAGGGGGAGCACAAAACAAAACTTCGAACCCTCGGCCTTAAGAAGCCCCCAGGAGGCCTCAAGAGGCCCCTGAGAGGCCCCAAAAGCCCCCAAGAGGCCCTCAGGAGGCCCCCAAGCGACGCTGAAGAGGCCCCCCAGCGGCCCCAACAGGCTGAGTCATGCGAAATGGGCCGGCGGAGTGAGCGAAGCGATTCAATAAAATGTTCAGAGTGTGCGCTCATACATCTATGAGACTTTCCTTACCAAGTGCGCCGCTGTCGCAGAATCCTATTTTTACAACATGACTTCCATGACGTTTCAGGCGCTCACAACGCTCCCAGGCGCTCCGAAGCGCTCCAGGCGCTCCCAAGCGCTCCCAGGCGCCCCCAAGCGCTCCCAGGCGCTTCCAAGCGTCCCAGGCGCTCCCAAGCGCTCCCAGCGCTCCCAGGCGCTCCCATGCGCTTCCAAGCGCTCCCATTCGTTGTACGTGCAACGAGGGGAGAGATGATCTTTATGGTCGGGTGGTTTGCGGGTGGGACTGGCAGCCACCGCAGGTGGGCTCCTAGGCAGGAGGGGATCAGCTGCGGCAGAGCTTGTAGACCCTAAACCCTTGACCCAAACCGCGGTTCCCGGAAGTGTTGTCGCAGAACATGTTTTCCAGGGCCAAGAGAAGGCCCCAGATCGGCCCCAGAGAGCCCCTTCTGAGGCCCCCAAGACGGCCCAAGATAATCCCGAGACGCCCAAAGATCGGCCCAAGACGCCCAAGATGGCTTCAGGATGTCCCTAGGAGCTTCCAAGACGACCCAAGAGGCCCCCAAATGGCCTCCCAAGAGGCACAAATCAATGAGATTGATGGGTATAGGCGTTCTCGCCTTTTCGGCTTTCCAGCGCTCCAAAACGGCACAAAAGGCCCCCAAGACAACCACAAAACTGCACAAGTGGCCTCCAACAGGGCCCCAAGACGGCCTAAGAGCGCCCCAAGACGGCCCAAGAGGCGCCCAAGACGGCCCAAGAGGGCCCAAGAGGGCCCCAAGACGGCCCCAAAAGAAGACTCAGAGAGAGAACACGAACCGAAAATCCAAGTCTTCCGCCCCACGAGCCGTCCAGGAGGCCCCAAGAGGCAGGAGACCCCAAGAGGCCCCCAAGAGGCCCCCAAGAGGCCCAAAAGAGCCCCCCAAAGGCCCCCAAACAGCCCCCAAGACGCCTCCGAACTGCCTCCAAGAGGCCCTCGAGAGGCCTCCCACGAGATCCGAACGAACATTCAATAAGCTGCGTACCCACAGCCCAGGCACGGTGGCAGGATAGGCCGAAGGTCATTCGATCGGCCGCCCCCTTTTGATTTATCAGAGAAAGCGTGCTCCACCACCGCCGCTTTGCTGTGGAAAATTGGCAACCTTTTCCTCCGGAGCCCGGGGGTCGCCCCCCCCCCCCCCTCCGAAAATCCCCCCCCCCCCCGGCTGGGACCCCCCCCCCCTCCTCCCCCAGCAAAACCCCCCCCCCCCTCCCTAACCCTCCCCCCCCCCCCTCCCCCTCGAAAGCCGGGGGGGGTCACTACCGGTTCGAACCCACTCCCCCCCCCCCCCCCTCCGGATCTGGAAAACCAAGGGGGGTCACCACCGGTTCGAACCCCCCCCCTCGAAAACCGGAGGGGGGTCACTACCGGTTCGACCCCCCCCCCCCACGCACCGCCAGCAAACGACTCCCGGTCCCTACCACCGTCCGCATCACATCCCCCACTGTTGTTCCCAGCACCACTGTCCTCACCACCACTGTCCCCACTGGTTCCACCACCGTCCCTACTGTCCCCACCAGTGCCCCCACCACTGTCGCACTGTCCCCACTGTCCCCACCACTGTTCCCACCACGGTTCCACTCTCCCCACTGTCTCCACGGCCCCAACCACTGCCCGACTATCCCCACTGTCCCCACTGTCCCACTGACTCCTCCGCTGTCCCACTGAGCTGTCCCACTGTTCCCACCACTGTCCCCACTGTCCCCACCACTGTCCCCACTGTACCTCTGTCCCATTGTCCCACCGCCGTCCTCGCCACCGCCTTCACCACTGTCCCCACCACCATTGTACCCTCCACTGTCCCACTGTTTCCACCTCATTCCCACTGTCCCCACACCACTGTCCCCACCACCACCGTCCCCACCACTGTCCACTGTCCCCCCTGTTCCCACCATTGTCCCCACCACTGTCCCCACCACTACCGTCCCCACCACTGTCCCACTGTCCCACTGTCCCCACCACTGTCCCGCTGTCCCCTCACCACTGTCCCCACCAACACCGTCGTCCTCACCACTGTCCGCACCCCCACTCGGTTTTCGAGGGGGGGGGGGGGGGGTTCGAACCGTAGTGACCCCCCCCCGGTTCGAACCGGTAGTACCCCCCCCCTTTTCATGATGAACTGGGGGGGGGGGGAGGGGTTCGAACCGGTAGTGACCCCCCCCGGTTTTCCAGAGGGGGGGGGGGAGGGGTTCGAACCGGCAGTGACCCCCCCCGGTTTTCCGCCAGCAGCGGTAGAACACGCTCTTTCATTTATCAAAAGGGGGGTGCCCGGCGTGCCAAACTATATGGCTCTTGGTTTTGGTTCTTTTTCAAAAAAAAAAAACACCCCTGGGGATTCGGCCCGTCCCGCCGGCTACCCGGAAAGGATCTCAAAACGCGTCCGTCGTGCCTCTGGTTCCTCCAGTTGGCCTTAGATGGCGTCCAAGACTGCCAAGATGGCCCAGGATGGTCTCCAAGACGTCTCCAAGACGGCCCAAGATGGCCTCCAAGACGGCTAAGATGGCCCCAAGATGCCTCCAAGACTGCCCAAAATGGCCTCAAGATGGTCTACGACGGCCCAACAGGCCTGCAAGAGGCCTCCAAGACGGCCCAAGAGGTCTCCAAGACGTCCTCCAGGAAGGCCCGAAAAGGCCAAAATCATTGATTTTCCGTGAGTGTTTGAAGGATTTGGGCATTTGCGCCTTTTCGGCTTTCCGACGGCCCAAGACGGCCCAAGAGGCCCCCAAGATCGCCCAAGAGGCCCCCAAAGGTCCCCATAACGGCCCAAGTGGCCCCAAGACGGCCCCAAGAGGGCCCCAAGACGGCCCAAGAGGCCTCCAACACGCCCAAGATGGCCTCCAAGACGCCCAAGATAGCTTCCAAGACGGCCCCGAAGCGCCCCAAGTCGGCCCAGAAGGCCCCCAAGACAGCTCCCGACGGCGTCAGACGTGCGAGGAACCCACCAAGATGGCCGAAGTTGGCTCGAAGCTGGCCCAAGACGGCCCAAGAGGCCCCTCAGAGGGCCTCCAGGAAGGCCAGAAGAGGCCCAAAGCATTGATGTTCCATTGGTTTTTGACGGAGTTTGACATTTGCTTCTTTTCGGCCTTCCGACGGCCCGAGACGGCCCAAGAGCCCCCGAAGATCGCCGAAAGATCGCTTCAGAGGCCTTCAAGATGGCCCCAGAATGGCCCAAGAGGCCCCCTAGACGGCCCAAGAGGCATGTAAGACGCCCAAGCTGGGCCTCTAAGACGGCCCTGGAGCATTCCAAGAGGGCCCCAAGTTGGCCCATAGAGGCCCCCCAAACGGCTTCCGACGGCGTCAGACGGGCCAGGAGCCCACCAAGATGGCCGAAGATGGCCCTAAGATGGCCCAAGACGGCCCAAGACGCCTCCAAGAGGGCCTCCAGGACGGCCCGAAAAGTCCAAAATCATTGATTTCCCATGATTTTGTTTAAAGATTTTGGCATTTGCAGTTCTTCTGCCTTCCGGCTGCCCGAGACGGCCCAAGTGCCCCCAAAGATCGCCTAAGAGGCCCAAGACACGGCCCCAAGAGGTCCAAGGGGTCTCCAAGACGCTCAAGATGGCCTCCAAGACGGCCAAAGAGCACTCCAAGACGTCCTCCAAGAAGGCCCGAAAGGGTCAAAATGGCCTCCCGACGGCCAAGATGACCTTCAAGATGCCCACGTGCTCCCCGAAGGCTATCCAAACCGACTCGGGGAACACATGGTCCGATAGCTTGGCAGGTCTGGCCTCAACGTTCGGCCACATAGGCGCTTCCAAAAAGGCAGGGGCTGGCGGTGATTCGCCGTAGGCGTCTTCGATCCGCCGCCCCCTGTCGTGTATCGCAGGGGTGCCTGGCGTGCTGAATCCTCGGTTCTTTTTCCAAAGGACCCCCCCTGTGGCTCCGGCCATCCCGCCGGCCACTCGGAAGACCTGGTTGCAAACGGTTTTCCTGCCCTAGACGGCCCCAAGATGGCTTACAAGACGGCCAAGATGGCCCCAATCTGCCTCCAAGACAGCCCAAGATGCACCTGAGACGGCCCAAGATAGCCTCAAGATGGCCTAAAACGGCCCACGGGGCCCCCAAGGGGCCTCCCAGACGCTCCAGGAGCTCCTCCAGGAAGGCCCGAAGAGGCCAAAATCATTGATTTCCTTGCCGTGGGTTTTTGACGGATCTTGGCGTTTGCCTCTTCTCGGCATCCCGACGGCTCAAGATGACCCACGAGGCCGCCAAGATCGCCCCAAGATCGCCCACGAGGCCTCCAAGAGGGCCCCATGACGGCCCAAGAGGCCCCCAAGACGGCCCCAAGACTGCCCCGAAGCGCCCAAAGAGGACCCCAAGTCGGTTCAGAGAGGCCTCCAAGACTGCTCCCGACGGCGTCAGACGGGCCAGGAACCCACCAAGATGGTCGAAGTTGGCTCGAAGCTGGCCCAAGACGGCCCAGGAGGCCTCCAAGAGGGCCTCCAGGAAGGCCAGGAGAAGCCAAAAACACTGAGTTCCCCTACGGTTTTTGAAGGATTTTGACATTTGCTTCTCTTCGGCCTTCCGACGGCCCGAGACGGCCCCAGAGCCCCCAAAGATCGCCCACAGATCACCCGAGAGGCCTCCAAGATGGCCCCAGAACGGCCCAAGAGGCCCCCAAGACGGCCCCAAGAGGCCCCCTAGACGGCCCAGGAGGCATGTAAGACGCCCAAGATGGGCCTCCAAGACGGCCCTGGAGCATTCCAAGAGGGCCCCAAGTCGGCCCAGAGGGGCCCCCCAAACGGCTCCCGACGGCGTCAGACGGGCCAGGAGCTCACCAAGACGGCCGAAGATGGCCCTAAGATGGCCCAAGACGGCCCAGAAGGCCTCCAAGAGGGCCTCCACGAAGGCCCGAAGAGGCCAAAATCATTGAATTCCCATGGGTTTTTGAAGGATTGTCGCATTTGTTTTTTTTTGTTGGCCTTCCGACGGCCCGAGATTGCCCAAGTGCCCCCAAAGATCGCCCAAGACAGCCCCAAGAGGCTCCCAAGACGGCCCAAGAGGCCTCCAAGGCGGCCTCCAAGAAGGCCCGAAAGGGTCAAAATGGCCTCCCGACGGCCAAGATGTCCTTCAAGATGCCCACGTGCTCCCCGAAGGCTATCCAAACCGATTCGGGGAACACATGGTCCGATAGCTTGGCAGGTCTGGCCTCAACGTTCGGCCACATAGGCGCTTCCAAAAAGGCAGGGGGTGGCGGTGATTCGCCGTAGGCGTCTTCGATCCGCCGCCCCCTGTCGTTCATCGCAGGGGTGCCTGGCGTGCTAGACCCTTTGTGTTTTGGTTTTGGTTCTTTTTCCAAATGAACTCCCCCGGGGGCTTCGGCTCGTCCCCCTGGGGTCCCGGAAATACACGGGGGGTACTATAGTTTTGACCATAAGACGTCATGCTCTCGACGCCCCCTGCCCCCCCGTAGAATCATAGCGACATGTTTTGGGTCGGGCGGCGGTTCGACTCCGATGGGCTCTCACCCTGTAAGAATATAATAATATATATTTAAAACAGGGTGATAATTACTCCGTCCCATTTAAAATAGGGCCGGAAAACACTCCGACTTGAACCCATTCACAGTAAACCACTCCGCTTGGGTCACGTTTGATCGTCCGTGTCATCATCCCCATCGACCCTGTCCTTATCATGCCAACGCGATGTTTCATTGTATTCCTTGTTGCATTGATGTTGTGAGACCCTGGGCATCCTTCTCTAATGCGGTCGCTCTCGGTTCACTGGTTGGCCGTCCCAGAGGGCCCACAAAGGCTCGCGAATCCGCATCAAGGCACCTTTGCATCCTGATCGGTCCGCCGCGGCACGCGTGACCAGCGAGGCAATTCTCATCTTATGGTCAAAAACTTTAGTACCCCCGAAGTATTGCCCATGACCTCAATCCAACAATGTTTCGCTCAAGATGGCCCAAGATGGCCTCCAAGATGCCTCCAAGACGGCCAAGATGGCCTCCAAGACGGCTAAGATGGCCCCCAAATGCCTCCAAGACGGCCGAAGATGCACCAACAACGGTGTAAGATGGCCTCCAGATGGCCCACGACGGCCCAAGAGCCCCCTAAGAGGTCTCCAAGACAGACCAAGAGGCCTCAAAGAAGTCCTCCAGGAAGGTCTGAAGAGGCCAATCTCATTGTTTTCCTTTAGGTTTTTGAAGGATATTGGCATTTTCGGCCTTCCGACGGCCCAAGGGGCCCCCAAGATCGCCCAAGAGGTCTCCAAGATGGCCCCATGACGGCCCAAGAAGCCTCCAAGACAGTCCTAAGAGGGCCCCAAGACGGCCCAAGAGGCCTCCAAGACGGTCAAGATGCCTCAAAGACGGCTAAGGTGGCCCCAAGATGCCTCCAAGGCGGCCCAAGATGCACCCAAGACGGCCTAAGATGGCCTCAAGATGGCCTAAGACTGCCCAATAGGCTCCCAAGACGGCTCCAAGAGGGCCCCAAGAGGCCTCCAAAAGGTCCTCCAGGAGGGCCCGAAGATGCCCAAATCATGAAATGTCCATTGGTTTTTGAAGGATTCTGGCATTTGCTTCTTTTCGGCCTTCTGACGGCTCCAGACGGCCCAAGAGGCCCCCAAGATCGCACACGAGGACTCCAAGATGGCCCTATGACGGCCCAAGAGGCCCCCAAGAGGGCCCAAGAGGCCTCCAAGACGGTCAAGGCCCCAAGATGCCTCCAAGACGGCCCAAGATGCACCAAAGACGGCCTAAGATGGCCTCCAGATGGCCTAAGACGGCCCAAGAGGCCCCCAAGAGGCCTCCAAGACGGCCCCAGAGGCCCCCAAGAGGTCCTCCAGGAGGGCCCGAAGAGGCCAAAATCATTGATTTTCCATTGGTTGTTGAAGGATTCTGGCATTTGCTTCTTTTCGGCCTTCTGACGGCTCAAGACGGCCCAAGAGGCCCCTAAGATCGCACACGAGGACTCCAAGATGGCCCCACGACGGCCCAAGAGGCCCCCAAGACGCCCCCAAGAGGGCCCAAGAGGCCTCCAAGACGGCCAACATTGCCTCCAAGACGGCTAAGATGGCCCCAAGATGCCTCTAAGACGGCCCAAGATGCACCCAAGACGGCCTAAGACGGCCTCAAGATGGCCCAAGACGGCCCAAGAGGCCCCCAAGAGGCCTCCAAGACGGCCCAAAAGGCGTCCAGGAGGTCTGCCAGGAGGGCACGAAAAGGCCAAGATCATTGATTTGTCACCGATGTTTGAAGGATTATGGCATTTACTACTTCTTGGCATTCCGACAGCTCAAGACAGCGCAAGAGGCTCCCAAGATCGCCCACTGTGCCTCCAAGATGGCCCCATGACGGCCCAAAAGGCTCCCAAGACGGCTCCAAGAGGGCCCCAAGAGGCCTCCAAGACGCCCAAGATGGCCTCTAAAAACCCCTGATATGCCCCAAGAGGGCCCCAAGACGACCCAGACAGGCCCCAAAGACGGCTCCCGACGGCGTCAGGCAAACCAGGAACGCCCTAAGACGGCCAAAAACGCCCCCAGGAAGCCCCCACAGGCCCCCAAAAACAATCCAAGAGGTCCCCACGAAGCTCCCAGGAGGTCCTAAGAGTGCCCCAAGAGGCGCCCAAGACGCCTCCTCCTCCTCCTCCTCTTCTTTTTTCCTCTTGTTTCATCATCCTCCCCCTCCTCCTCTTCTTGCTCCCCCATGCGTTCCCCGAAGACTTTCCAAGCTGACTCGGGAAACAACTGGCCCGATAGCTTGGCCAAGCTCTGGCCCAGCTGTCGGCCACAGAGGCGCTTCCAAAGGGGCAGGGGGCGGCGGTGATTCGCCGTAGGCGAGCCGCCCCCTGTTAGCTTGCCACACGGGTGCCCGGCGTGCTAGACCCTTTCGGTTTTGGTCTTGGTTCTTTTCCAAAAGAACTCCCCCTGGGGCTTCGGCCCGTCCCGCTGGCCGCCCGAAAGGGATCTCAATCCCCCAAAAAATCCTCCAAGACGGCTCAAGATGGACTCCAAGATGGTCACGTTGGCCCAAGATGGCCTCCAAGATGGTTCAGGATGGCTTCCAAGTCCGCCCGAGATGGTCCAAGACGGCCTCGAAGACGGCCCAAGAGAGTCCAAGATATCTCCAAGTTCGCCCAAGAAGCCTCCAAGACGGCCCAACACGACCCAAGAGGTCTCCAAGAGGTCCTCCAGGAGGGCCCGAAGAGGCCAACATCATTGATTTTCCTTAGGTTTTTGAAGGATGTTGGCATTTCCTTCTTTTCGGCCTTCCGAAGACCCCAAGACGACCCAGACAGGCCCCAAAGACGGCTCCCGACGGCGTCAGGCAAACCAGGAACGCCCTAAGACGGCCAAAAACGCCCCCAGGAAGCCCCCACAGGCCCCCAAAAACAATCCAAGAGGTCCCCACGAAGCTCCCAGGAGGCCCTAAGAGTGCCCCAAGAGGCGCCCAAGACGCCTCCTCCTCCTCCTCCTCTTCTTTTTTCCTCTTGTTTCATCATCCTCCCCCTCCTCCTCTTCTTGCTCCCCCATGCGTTCCCCGAAGACTTTCCAAGCTGACTCGGGAAACAACTGGCCCGATAGCTTGGCCAAGCTCTGGCCCAGCTGTCGGCCACAGAGGCGCTTCCAAAGGGGCAGGGGGCGGCGGTGATTCGCCGTAGGCGAGCCGCCCCCTGTTAGCTTGCCACACGGGTGCCCGGCGTGCTAGACCCTTTCGGTTTTGGTCTTGGTTCTTTTCCAAAAGAACTCCCCCTGGGGCTTCGGCCCGTCCCGCTGGCCGCCCGAAAGGGATCTCAATCCCCCAAAAAATCCTCCAAGACGGCTCAAGATGGACTCCAAGATGGTCACGTTGGCCCAAGATGGCCTCCAAGATGGTTCAGGATGGCTTCCAAGTCCGCCCGAGATGGTCCAAGACGGCCTCGAAGACGGCCCAAGAGAGTCCAAGATATCTCCAAGTTCGCCCAAGAAGCCTCCAAGACGGCCCAACACGACCCAAGAGGTCTCCAAGAGGTCCTCCAGGAGGGCCCGAAGAGGCCAACATCATTGATTTTCCTTAGGTTTTTGAAGGATGTTGGCATTTCCTTCTTTTCGGCCTTCCGAAGACCTCAAGACGACCCAAGAAGCCCCCAAGATCGCCCCCAAATCGCCCACCAGGCCTCCAAGATGGCCCCATGACGGCCCAAGAGGCCCCCAAGAAGGCCCCAAGTGGGCCCCAAGACGGCCCAAGAGGCCTCCAAGACGCCCAAGCTGGCCTCAAAGACGGACCCGAAGCGCCCCAAGAGAGCCCCAAGTCGGTTCAGAGAGGCCCCAAAGACGGCTCCCGACGGCGTCAGACGGGCCAGGATCGCCCTAAGACGGCCAAAGAGGCCCCCAAGATGCCCCCAAGAAGCCCACAAGAGGCCCAAGGAGTCCCCCAAGATGCCTCAAAGAGGTCCCCAGGAAGCTCCCAGGAGGCCCCAAGAGTGCCCCAAGAGGCTCACAAGATGCCTCCTCCCTTCCTCCTCCTCCTTCTCCTCCTTATTCTCCTCTTTTTTCCTGGCCGTCTTTGTCCTCCTCCTCCTCCTCCTCCTTCTCCTCCTCCTCCTCCTCCTCTTCCTCCACCCCCATGTGTTCCCCGAAGGCTTTCCACAACGGCTTGGGGAACATTTAGCCCGATATTTAAGGCAAGCTCTGGCCCGACTTTCGGCCACAGAGGCGCCTTCCGAAAAGGCAGGGGCCGGCGTCAGACGGGCCAGAAAAGCTTCAAAACTACCAAAAAAGGCCCTCAAGAAACCTTAAAGGCCCCAAGAACCCCGAGGAAGGAGGCTCCCGAGAGGCCTCCAAAAGACCCTCAGAGAGCTGTCAGGAGTGCCCACAAATCACCCAAGAGGCCCCCAGAAGGTATCTTCCTCCTGCTCATCCTCTTCCTCATATTCCTCTTCTACCTGTTCCTCCCTAAGGCTTTCCAAACCGAGTCGGAGAACACACGGTCCGATAACTTGGCCAAGCTTTGACCCAAGTTTCGGCCACAGAAGCGTTTTGAGAAATTCCTGGGACGGTCAAAAGGTTTCCCCAGAGGCCTCCTCCTCCCTTCTCCTTGCTCCTCCCTCTCCCCCTCCCTGAGCCGACTCGGGGAACTCATGGTCCGTGTCCAGAAAAGGCAGGGGGCGGCGGTGATTTGCCGCAGGCGTCTTCGATCCGCCGTCCCCTGTCGATTCATCGCAAGGTTCCCTGGCGTGCTAGATCCTTTCGGTTTTGGTTTTGGTTCTTTTTCCCAAAGAACTTCCCCGGGGGCTTCGGCCCCCCGTCCCGCCGGCCACCCGGAAAGATTGCCCAGAGGTGGTTACCAAAGGTTGTTCCTGCTTTAGACGGCTCCAAGACGGCCCAAGATGGCCTCAAAGACACCTCCAAGACGGCCACCATGGACTGCAAGACGACTCAGATGGCCCCAAGATACCTCCAAGATGGCCCAAGATGCCTCCAAGACGGCCTAAGATAGCCTCAAGATGGTTCAAGACGGCCCAAGAGGCCTCCAAGAGCCCCCCAAGACGCCTCCAAGAGGTCTTGAAGGAGAGCCCGAAGAGGCCAACATCATTGATTTTCCTGAGGTTTTTGAAGGATGTTGGCATTTCCTTCTTTTCGGCCTTCCGAAGACCTCAAGACGGCCCAAGAGGCCCCAAAGATCGCCCCAAGATCGCTCACGAGGCCTCCAAGATGGCCCCATGACGGCCCAAGAGGCCCCCAAGAAGGCCCCAAGAGGGCCCCAAGGTGGCCCAAGAGGCCTCCAAGACGGCCAAGCTGGCCTCCAAGACGGACCCGAAGCGCCCCAAGAGAGCCCCAAGTCGGTTCAGAGAGGCCCCGAAGACGGCTCCCGACGGCGTCAGACGGGCCAGGAACGCCATAAGACGGCCAAAGAAGCCCCCGAGACGCCCCCAAATGGCCACATGAGGCCCTCAAGAGGCCCCAAGAGAGCCCAAGATAGCCCCAACATGGTCTCCAAGACGGTCCAAAGATGGCCCAATCGAGCCCAAGAGTGCCTCAAGAGGCTCCGAAGAGGCATCCTCCCCCTTCTCCTTTTTCCTCCGTCTCCTCCTCCTCCTCCTCCTCCCCTTCCTCCCCCCCGCGTTCCCCGAAACCTTTCCAAACCGACTCGGTAGCTTGGCCAAGCTCTAGCCCAGCTGTCGGACACATAGGCGCTTCCACAAGGACAGGGGGCGGCGGTGGTTCGCCCTCGGCGTCTTCGATCCGCCGCCCCGTTGGATTGCCACAGGGGTGCCCGGCGTGCTAGATCCCTCCTGTTTTTGTTCTTTTAGAAAACTCCCTGGGACTTCAGCCCGTCCCGCCAGGGTCACAGAAAGTCCGGAAAACTCTCCCAGAGCCGGTTGCCGAGGTTTTTCCTGCTCCAGACGGCTCCAAGATGGCCTCAAAGATGGCCAAGATGGCTTCCAGGTTCGTCCAAGATGGTCCAAGATGGCCTCCAAAACGGCCCAGGAGAGTCCAAGATGCCTCCAAGTTCGTACAAGAAACCTCTCAGACGGCCCAAGACGGCCCCAGAGGTCTCCAAGAGGCCTCCAAGACGGCCCAAGAGGCCTCCAAGATGTCCTCCACGAGAGCCCGAAGAGGTCAAAATTCATTGATTTTTGTTAAGTTAGGTTATTGAAGGATTTGGGCAATGGTTCTTTTCGAGCCTTCCGACGGCTCAAGACAGCCCAAAAGGCCCCCCAAATCGCTCCAAGATCACCCACGAGGCCACCAAGGTGGCCCCATGACGGCCCAAGAGGCTCCGGAGACGGCGCCAAGTGGGCCCCAAGAGGCCTCCAAGACGGCCAAGAATGGCCTCCAAGACGGCTCCAGGACGAGGAGGAGGAGGAGGAGGAGGAGGAGGAGGAGGAGGAGGAGGAGGAGGAGGAGGAGGGAGGAGGGGCAGGAGGAGGAGGAAAGGGAGGAGGAGGAGGAGGAGGAGGAGGAGGAAGAGGAGGAGGAGGAGGTTCGTGCAAGCCTCCCACCCCCTGGCCGCGCTCCCCGAGGGCCTCACTCCTGTTCGAACCACCTCGGCCCCGTGGGGGTGTATTCAGACCAGTGATTGCGTGCGGGGGTGGATGGCGCGTGAGAACGTTTGGCTGCGATCATGCACCGAACTCTGGGTGCGATGCGTGGCCCAGGCCGTTCCAGCCGGCTGGATCCTCCCTGTGTCCCCGTCTGTCGACCCTGCTGCCCCTGTCGCGGGAATGCCCCCCGAAGTGGCGGCCCTCCCAAGGCTTCCTGGATGTCGAGGGACCCTGCTGGACACGGGCCCGCCTGTCGATCCTGGCGTCGCCCCCTCTGTGGCCATCTGGGGGGGGCTTGGCCTGATGGCGTGCCCACTCCCCCCCCCCCTCGAGTCCTGGGCGGTTCTCTCATGCTGATCCGCTGCGATGCCTCAACCATCGACTCCGCCTCTCTTGCTTTCGCGAACGGGCGGGCGGGGATACGGCGCCATCGGCAAGTTCAAGACCGCTCGGGGACACTGTGGGAATTGTTGCCAGCTTGTGCATTGCCGCCAGCATGCGAGTGCGCGACGCCTCGATTGTGCCTACCATGCGGGGGTGCGAGGGAGGGGCAGTGCGCAGTGAAGATGGGGAGGGGGCCGCCCCTGACTGGGTTTCCGACCGCACTGCGGCGGGAGCTTGCACGATACGGGTTCGAAGTGCCCCCGATGTTCAGCAGAGCGCCTGCCCCTCAGTTGCACAGCCACTGCATGAGGCCCCGCATCTGGTGACTGGAGGTGTTCGATGGGGGAACGGAGTCGTGTTCACCCACGACCCAGCTGTCCAGGGGGCGCGTCTGGACGCTTGCTGGGGAGGGGAGGCCGCCTGGGGTATGGTGTCGGGTATGACCCCTGGCCCGACCCCCTCGCCGACAGGACCGCCTTTACCTGGCGTGGCAGTCGGGCACTCTGAAGGGGACTCGCTGGCTGCTCCCACGTTTAGGTCGCCCTGACCCCCCCCCTCTTGCATGAATTCGGAATTCTATGCATGACTTTCACCTTTTCATCTTCTGGCACGGGCTCAAACTTTTAAGCCCCAAGGAGCGAGCGACCGAGCGAGGAGGACGAGGAGGAGGAGGAGGAGGAGGAGAACGAGGAGGAGGAGAACGAGGAGGATACGAGGAGGAGGAGGAGGAGGAGGAGGAGGAGGAGGAGTGAGGGGGATGGAGGAGGTGGAGGAGGAGGAGGAGCAGGAGGAGGAGGAGGAGGAGGGAGGAGGAGGAGGGAGGAGGAGGAGGGTTCGCAGGATTCGCCTGCGCGGCGCAGTCGCAGCCCGCACAACGCGGAGAGGCCGCCCCGCTAAGCAGCGGAGGCAGCGCGTCAGACGACGCGGTCGACGTGGAAGTCAAGGAAGGCGCCCCGACTCACGACGAAGGGGGAATTGCCGAAGACGTACTCCACGGTCTGATGGGGCCGCGGCTGCGTGCCCCTTTAGGCGCTGAGCAACTGGTGCTCAGTCGCCTGGGGCGTCAGCGCGCCCCGCTGGCGGTTCCGTTGCCATGTCCGCGTTGTCGAGGTGGAAACCCCGTCGTACGCGGTCAGTGGAGGTTAGCTGTGCCCTCCTTGTGGTCGGGTTGGTGGCGAAGCCGTCGCAATTCTTGCGAAGCTTCCGTGCTGCCGATGGCCGCTGAACCTCGCGTGTTCCTGCGCAACGCTCGCAGCATAAGACCCCGTGTGGCTCGAACATGGAGTGGCCCAGCTCCTCGAAAGCGATCTTTAGCCTGTCAATGGCGAGGCCGTCGTCGCTCCGTGTGTCGCCTTCGGTGCGGTGGGACTGGCTCGCCGTCACCGCGGGTGTACCGCCGGAAGGAGGAGGAGGAGGAGGAGGAGGAGGAGGCGGAGGAGGAGGAGGAGGAGGAGGAAGAGGAAAGGGGGGGGGGTGCTCCTCGGGACGGGTGGCGCCTGGCCGCCGTCGACAGGTCGGGAGGGGGGGGTGGAGGGCGTTTCTCTCCGAGGACCCTCAGCGCAGGCGTGTGAGAGGGGGTGCGGGAGGCTGGTCGGAAGGGTTCCGTAAGCTGGGCACTCTGTCAGGGAGTGTAGCAGGGAGCCGACTGGGTTACTCCCGCCCCTGCGGGCCACTAGTCTTTGCGAGGCCTCGTAGTACTGCTGCCTCTGCCCCCGTCCGCTGCCTAAGTTGCTTGCTGCTTCGCCCGGGTCGGCGCGATTCGATTATTTGTTCCACCTCCCCTAACGCTTCAGGCATCGGCCCTGAGCCCGCGCAGCGTCAAACAGTAGGGAGCCAGACCATCAACAG
Organism: Prorocentrum cordatum; assembly: GCA_963575745.1. Taxonomy (NCBI): domain Eukaryota; class Dinophyceae; order Prorocentrales; family Prorocentraceae; genus Prorocentrum; species Prorocentrum cordatum. The sequence goes on along the minus strand of CAUYUJ010019912.1, from coordinate 75,016 downwards.
TGCTGAATCCAACGGGGCCATAGAGCTCCTTAGGCACACAAGCGGCGACATCAGAGTGGTCACCGACATTTCTACCTCATCGAAGGACACCACAAAGTGCCACGTAGGCGGCAGAATTCCTACAGTAGGCTCTGACAAGACCTCTGGTCAGTAGTCCAGGCATGCTCTCACCAGGTATTTCATTCCAGAGTGAAGACCTATCTCTCAGAAGAGGATCGTGACAAGTATCCAGTCTGGGCCAGAAAGGCCATCGAATTGACAGATCGTTTATCTGATGATGCCACCGCTCGGTTTCTGGTGTCCGAAGGGCTTCATTTCCCAGCCAGTGTTTGCAGTGGATGTGTTGGGTGAGCAAACTCGAGGGCGGCTCGCGCAGCATTCCCGATGTTGTGACGGGCTCACTGCCCAGTCCAAGAGCTCCCCGCAGAGGCCAGGAGGGCCGCGCGTATGGGACAGAGCGGAGCAAGCGCTCACGCACCCCTTGAGCACGACCACGCACTGGCCAGTGCTGGAAAGAGATCCGGTTTTTGCAGCAGGTGCCCGTGCAGGACACGGAATTGGAGATGCGGCAGGTGACTCCGGGAGCTGCGTGCGCCGCCGCCGCCGCCGCCACCCACGTCGCGGCCCCGAGGACAGGCGGCGCCACATGCGGAACATGCGCAGGCCAACACCGCGGCACGCCACACCGGAAACGAGGGCGCTTCCGCGCGACCTTGCGCGGGCAGCTTACGCGCCAATGTAGGTGAAGACGACTCGTTCTTCTGCATCGCTCAGATGGAAGCCAGCACGTCCACCCCGCGCACCACCAACATCTGCCTGTGCGCCGCGGTGTTCCGTGGTGACGGCGGCGTGGGTTCTGACGCGTTCGGGCCCCAAAAGGATTCGGGGAAGCTTGCCTGCCCCCACCCGCCCACCAGAGCGGGGGGCATGAAGCCATCAACGAGCTCGCCAAAGGGCAGCTCCCCCCAGGCCTCAAACAGTGGCCCCCAGGGAGCTCATGAGCTCATGCAAGACTCCTGAGCGCGAAACGGTTAGGACCGCAGGTTCACAGTCGCTCGTGGAGGAGGGAGAACGAGAGAAGGAGGAGGAGGAGGAGGAGGAGGAGGAGGAGGAGGAGGAGGAGGAGGGGGAGGAGGAGGAGGAGGAGGAGGAGGAGGAGGAGGAGCAGCCCACGCCCCGCAGCTTTCCGAGAAGGCCTCCCCCCTCTCCCTTCCCTCTGTGCGCGCCGCCCCAGCAGGAGAAAGCAGAGCGGGGGCGGCCTGCTCGTTGTCGCAGGCGGCCCAGTCTATGCTGCGGGGAGTGCTGACTATCGGCCGGAACACGGACATGAGCCTGCCCTTGGCTCTGCCGGCGAAGCCGGAGAGGCAGAAAGGGGGGGGAGGAAGGACCGAATATGGGGCGAAGGTTGCGAAAGGGGCTGAGGAGGAGTCTGTGTGGAAGGGACTGGAGTGGGGAATGACCGAGGAGCACGGAGCAGGGAGGATGAGGAGGGGGAATGGCGAGACAGAGAGAGGGGAGAGGGGAGGAGGAAGAGGAGGAGGAATAGGAGGAGGAGGCGGCGGCGGCGGATCGATATCGGGTCGAAGGTTGAAGCTACGCCACAACTAACACATCGCGAGGTGAAAACCCGGCGACGAGCGACCTCCCGTGCGCTGCACCCAGCGATTTATGAGTGCCCACTCCCCTGATGGGAGCCCCGAGTTGTCTTCGCTCGAAAACGTGCCGAAACACAAACCAGGACAAAACCTCGAAGGCTCAAATCAGAAGCGTGAAACATGATCGACCCACGAACCCGGAAAGGAATATAGAAATGTAAGGCATTGCAACATTCCAAAGACACCTGATTGGGCGACGGGCACATGCAATGCTGAATGTATCGATGATGATGTACTGTGCCGAGGGCTGTGCTGTGCTACGCCGTGCTGAACTGCGATGTGCCATGCCGCGATTGTGCTCTATATAGCGTTGTGGATCGAGTCCTCCCTGGCATCCGAGTCCTCACCGAACTGATCTGGAGCGTAAGCTCGAGCTGCCTGAGCAGATGGTAGCTGCCCCAGAACTAATCGACAGAGGGAACATGCCAGGAGGACGCGCCGCGGAACGTCCCAAGGGACGCGCCAGGCGACGTGCCAGGGGACGTGCCATGGGCACGCACCGCGGGACGTGCCAAGGGGACGCGCTACGGAACGTTCCAATGGACGTGCAGAGGGACGTGCCAGGGGACGCGCCGCGCGACGTGCCAGGTGGACTCGCCACGGAACGCACGGCTGTGCTGTGCTGGGCCGTGCTGAACTGCGATGTGCCATGCCGCGATTGTGCTCTTGTGCTCTATATAGCGTTGTGGATCGAGTCCTCCCTGGCATCCGAGTCCTCACCGAACTGATCTGGATCGTAAGCTCGAGCTGCCTGAGCAGATGGTAGCTGCCCCAGAACTAATCGACAGAGGGAACATGCCAAGAGGACGCGCCGCGGAACGTCCCAAGGGACGCGCCAGGCGACGTGCCAGGGGACGTGCCATGGGCACGCACCGCGGGACGTGCCAAGGGGACGCGCTACGGAACGTGCCAACGGACGTGCACCGCGCGACGTGCCAGGGGGACTCGCCACGGGACGCTCCGCGGAACGTGCCAGGCAACATGCCATGCTGCAATGCTAAGGGTATCGATATTGATGTACCATGCCGAGGGCTGTGCTGTGCCTGGGCGACCTGGACACGTGAAACACGCGTTTCGCTCAAGACGTTGTCAGCACATCCTCATGCTAGAAATCCGCCTGGGCAACCTGGACACGTGCAAACAAGCGTCTCGCTCGAGACATCCTCAACAAATCCTCATGCTAGACATCCGCCTGGGCGACCTGGACACGTGAAAACAGGCCTCTGGTTCGAGACAGCCTCAACAAATCCTCATGCTAGACATCGGTCTGGGCCACCTGGAGGCGTGAAACCAAGCGTCTCGCTCGAGACATCCTCAAGACCTGGGCACGTGAAAACAAGCAATCCACTAGAGAGATCCTCAGAATTCAGGTCCCCACGAGAGGACAATCTATAACACAAAACAAGCGTCTCGCTCGAGACATCCTCAACACATTCTGAAAAACAAGCGTTTCGCTCGAGACATCCTCAACAATTAATTCGCTGGCCCTCTTCCCACTCGTCATTTATCGCAAAAGAAATCCGCCGGCCCTCTCCCCGTCAAAACCAGGGGTAAACCTACTAAAAGAGAACCATGGGCCTACGCCCTTTCCGGGAAAAACGTCCCGTGACCGCTTCAGGCCCCAGAACCTCGCACAGACTGGCTCAGAACCTTGTGGCGTAGGCTACCAGCAATTTGAAGGAGGGGGGCAGGCGAGCCGACGGGAGGTTCGAACGAGGGGGGATCGGAGGAAGGGGAGGAGGAGGAGAAGGAGGAGGAGGAGGAGGAGGGGGAGGAGGAGAAGGAGCGGGAGGAGTAGGAGGAGCAGGAGCAGGAGGAGGAGGAGGAGGAGGAGGAGGAGGGGGAGGAGGAGGGGGAGGGGGAGGCGGAGGAGGAGGAGGAGGAGGCGGAGGAGGAGGCGGAGGAGGAAGCGAAGGAGGAGGAGAAGAAAGAGGAGGAAAGGGGAGTCCGGAGGAGGGAGAAGGGAGGGGAAGTGAGGGGGAGCATCTGGACGACAAGGGCACCTCGGCGCAGGAGGCGGGGGGAACGACGAGCAAGCGCGGGCAGCGTCGGCGCAGGCCCACGAGGGCCACGTTTCACGGCCTGCCTGGCCTGCCTGGCAGCGGCAGCACGCATCCCGAGGGCCTCCTGGAGTTTTGCGGAACAGCAGCCCGAAGGGCTCCTCGTGTCTCCCGAGACTATCTCGCAGGCTTCCAAGAAGGTTCCTGGATCTACTATCTACTCGCAACCCTCTGGTCTGTGCTCATTTTGCGACGGGCGCCCCAGGCACTCGCCACAGACTCAGAGGTCTGCCACCGACACGCCTGAGAGCGGGATCGTCCGCAAGACTGGCAGGGCAGTTCCAACCTCACTCAAGTCAGTGCAGAATGGCTGCGGCCTTGCTCCCCAGACAAATGTTTGCACTAAGGGGCTCTTCACTTGCTTTGGTAATATGCGATGGCCCTGGCTGGCGGGAGCCTCTGCCATTGTCAGCCTCTAGCCAGCCGGAGGGTCCCAAAGCATTCGAACTTGCCATCAGATGAGGAGGCCGCTCGAGTGCTCGCATTTTCGAACAAATTGCATGGGGCCCTTATGAACTCAAATGTGAGGATGACTTCGCAACATTTCCTCATCTGCGACTGGATGATCGGATCCCCGTAACAGGCTTCTGTTCGCGATCATTCGATCGGGCCCCAAGCATTCCCCGTTAGCGGCAAGATAAAAAGAGCCCCCTGAGCACTCACATACATGAGATCTTACGGTAGGATCTCCTAAATAGCTTCCTGCTCTGCCCGATCAGAAGATCCCCAAAGCAACCACCAATCTGCGATCAGGCCACGGAATGTGATCAACATCTCCCAATGGGCGATCAGATGCTGGGGCCTCTCAGGGACTTCTGGCCTGTGGCCGGGCGATGGGTCCCCCCCCCTCAGAGAAGCCGCCCACATGCGTAGTGACGAAAGCAATGCTTACATGGACCATGAAGCTGGACACACACACACATGGCTGGATTTACATGTGGACGCTGCGAAGGCCGCTGGCCACATTCGAGCGCTGCGAGGGCATGTGGCCGAGCTTGTATCCAGCTCTCGCCCAGGCCAGCCGCGCCACGTGCATTCAGCTTCCTGACCTTGGCTGCTGAGGAATTAAACCGCGGCTCCGTTTCCGTCCTTTCCTGGTCTGCCCCTGGCTGGTGCCCTGTGCGTTGGTGACTACGCTCAAGCCGTCTGTGTCGCAGACGGCCTTTCCAGTCGGAGCCATGCAACTGGTGGCATAATTACGGCCGGACCTAGGACAGAAAACCATCCTGCAAGAACATACGAGCCCCTCCGCCGGCCAGAACACCCCAGGCCGGGAGATCACTCGAGAGCACCCTCCCCCAGGATGCCCAAGAGGTCCAACAAGCACGAAGACCATGAGGGATAGCCTCCCCGACCTGGCCTCGACCGCATGCCTCGGTCCAACCCTACTCTTGGGTCGGGCATGATCTCCTACAGGGGGATTTGGGACGAGAACAAAAAAAATACCCCCAACAAAACACAAAAAGAGTCAAGACATGCTCCACAAATCGTCCCCAGACTATTTTTTGACTATTTCTGAACATGCCCCCTGTAGAGGCACAGGCCCAACTTTTGAGCAGGGACCGACCGTCCCGGCATTCCTATAGTCCTACCACGAAATGTTCTTAGAACCCAAACATGTTCTAAGTGCAAGAACCATGTTCTTCGAACACAAGCCCGATGTGCTAACACAAGACAACCTCAACCAGAACTGTTCTGAGAACATGTCGTGGAAACCACAAAAGGTCCTTAGAACATTGTCTGGTAGGGCTAATAGGCGAGCCAGGACACCTCGCCACTGCTTGAAACCTAACCCTGCTCCATGTTTGGGCGCCCGAGTTATCCGGGGTAGCTCGGGTCCGGGGTAACTCGGGTTTGGATTCCCGGACAAGGAACCCGAGGTAGCCCTGACCCGAGTTATCCCTGATGATTCGGGGCTCTGGACGCCCGAGTTATCCGGGGTAACTCGGGTCCGGGGTAACTCGGGTTTGGATTCCCGAGAAACGAACCCGAGTTATCCCTGACCCGAGTTACCCCTGATGATTCGGGGCTCTGACCATGTGTGGCTGGGCCACCGGGGCGACGTCGGCCTCTCCGGGCCCGTGCCCCGTGGCCGGTGCCCTGCGAGCCGGTGCCCCGCGGCTGGCCCTCGCTGAGTCGCGGCCGGGGGTCCTCTGGCCGGTGCCCTGCACTCGGCTGGCGCCCTGCTTCGGCGGCGAGGGCGGGGGGGGGGAGGGGAACAGGGGGCCACATGCGAACCCTACCCCTACCCCCCACGATTTCTGACGGGGGAGGGCGGGGTTCACTTCGCTCGAGAGCTCCCGAACGAAGTGAACCCCACCCTGCCCCTCAGAGATCGTGGGGGGTAGGGGCAGGGTTCGCATGTGGCCCCCTAGGGAAGGAGACGGCCTTCTCAGGAGGCGGCGGGACTGCTCAGAAGCCCCCGCGCCTTCTTGGTAGAGGTTTCCTGTGCCTTCGGGGAAGGCATTCGAGGACTGCTGAGAAGGCCGGGGGACTTCCGAGCCTTCTGATAAGGCCCGCACCTTCTCTCTCCGCCCCCTCGGGCTCGCCGCCGACTGCTTGTTGATGCTCTATGGTTGGCCCTCTGCGTCGCAGTCGGCAATTCAGGGTCGGTGCACGACAGCGGGTGCCTTGTGCGTCGGTGCCCGGTGATTGGGACCAACCTGAAGGGGACTAGCCATGTGGCACCGCATAGGTTGCACCACATCGGCTGGCTGGGCCGCATTTCCACATACAAACTTGGCACCACGTAGATATTGCATCACGCATGTTGCACCACCTAGATTGTTCTACCGAGAATGCACCGTGGACAGAATTCGCCACATGGATAACGCGTCGGCAGTGCTAGAACCTACTGTTTGGGATCAAAGCGCTGGCGAAACTTATTCGGATGCTGGTTTGCTCTCGGCAATTGCCGCAACTTATCGCTGAGGCCCTATCGATGGCGTTCGCCCCCTTCTCGCTGGGAGCATGTCGGTAAAATTCCCAAACGATGGGGTCCCACACGATCGGACCCCACACGGTAGGGTTCCACACGGTAGGGTCCCAAACAAGGTAATCCCAAGTGATTGGGTCCCACGGTCCCACACGATAGGGCCCCCTACATCTCACCCCGTAGATTGCACCTCTTACACAAAAAAGGAGTCGCTGTGTAAGGGTCCGCGACCTCTTCAATTTACCAGCTCTCGTTTTCTTCTTTTTCCCAACCATCCTGTGGTGTTGGGTCCTCTTTTTGAAAAGACAGCGCCCCACGTTCCTCGCCTCACCTCCCGCGCTCCTCCCCCTCCTCCCTCCTCCCATCCCTACCTCTGCCGTCCGCACCCAGTACACCGCTTCGTTGCCCCATAGGGAGCTCCACCGAAGGCCCCAGTGGCAGCGCCCGCATGCAGTTCCACCTCCTCGTCGGTGTGCCCCTCACACGCTTCGTAGCCCCATAGGGAGCTCCACCAAGCGCACCAGTGGCAGCGCCCGCGTGCGGTTCCACAGCCCAATTTCGGCACACCTCTCACACGCTTCGTGGCCCCATAGGGAGCTCAAACGAAGGCCCCAGTAGCAGCGCACGCGCGCAGATCCACCCCCATGTATGTGCACCCCTCTCACGTTTCGTGGCCCCATAGGGAGCTCCACCGAAGCCTCCGGTGGCAGCGCCTGCATGCGGTTCCACCCTGAATTCCGGTGTGCTCCTCACACGTTTCGTGGTCCCATAAAGAGCTCCACCTGAGGCCCCAGTGGCAGCGCCCGCATGCAGTTCCACCTCGGTCCATGTCTGTGCACCCCTCACACGTGTCGTGGCCCCACAGGGAGCTCAAACGAAGGCCCCAGTGGCAGCGACCGCATGCAATTCAACCCCCCATCTCGGCACACCCCTCACACGTGTCGTGGCCTCACAGGGAGCTCAAACGAAGGCCCCAGTGGCAGCGCACGCATGCATATCCACCCCCATGTCTGTGCACCCCTCACACGTTTCGTGGCACCATGGGGAGCTCCACCGACGGCCCCAGTGGCAGCGCCCGCATGCAGTTCCACCCACGATTTCGGCACAACCCTCACACGTTGCGTGGCCCCATAGGGAGCCCCACCGAAAGCCCAAGTGGCAGCGCCCGCATGCAGTTCCATCCCCATTTCTGTGCACCCCTCACACGTTTCGTGGCCACTTGTAAGGCGCTCCACGGAAGGTCTCAAAGGCAGCGCCCGCATGCGGTTCCACCCCGGTTTCGGTGCACTCCTCACACGTGTCGTGGCCCCGCAAGGAGCTCAAACGAAGGCCCTAGTGGCAGCGCCCGCATGCGGTTCCACCATATTTCCGCGAACCACTCACACGTGTCATGGCCCCATAGAAGGCCACAATGGCAACGCCCGCATGGCGGTCCCGCTATATTTTGGCACACCCTTCACGCGCTCCGTGGCCCTATCAGAGGATCCACCGACGGCAAGATTCACAACGACGGCACCCACAACTGCATATGGTTGGGCCCATCGCCAAGCTACATGTTTTTGTTGCTGCTTTCCTCTCTCTCTCTCCCAATCTATACACATGTATACATATGTATCGTTCTGGCGCGCTGGTCAGCTCAAGACAACCACACCCTCGCGCAGGGCCCGAAGTCCGAAGTAGAACAATGACAGACTGAATAATCTGTCTCGCGCAGAGTGCCCAGAAGAGCAGGCAGCGAACACATGCTGCAGCCAAGCCGTTCTCGCACGGCGCTCCAGGAGTAGGAAGACGGAGGGGGCAGCGACAAAAACCTCGCACGCTCACGAAGAGCAGTGCTAGGTGCGACAGTCGAGCAGTCGAACCGAAAAGGCAGCGGAAGCTGAAATCCATTAGGCCAGAGGCTACGGACAGACACACGCCCACGCTCGCATATAGACGCAAGCGCTGTCGTTGAGCAGCGAGCGTATCGAAACAAGCATGCACAGACGATAGAGTCCTTGAGAGGCGCAGGCCAAGCTACTACCATCCCCTGCCCCTCCCTTCTCCCAAATCGTCCTCCACCTCCTCCTCCTCCTTGTCGTTCTCCTCCTTCTCCCTCCTTCTCCTCCTTCTCGTCACCCTCCGCTGCATCCTCGTCGCTTTGTCTTCCTCGACGTCGTCGTCGTCGTCTTCCTCCTCCTCCTCCTCCTCCTCCTTCTCTTCCTCCTCCTCCTCCTCCTCATTGTTCTCCTCCTCGTCCTGCTCCCTCCTCCTCCTCCTCCTCCTCCTCCTCCTCCTCCTACCGCCCCTCCCCCTCCTCCTCCTCCTCCTCCTCCTCCTCCTCCTCCTCCTCCTCTCTCTCTCTCTCTGCTTCTCTCTCTATCTCCTGCTCGGACTCCTTCCTCCTCCTTCTCCTCCTCCTCCTCCTCCTCTTCATCGTCCTCCTCCTCCTCCTCCTCCTCCTCCTCCTCCTCCTCCTCCTCCCCCTCTCTCTCACTCTCCTCCTCGTCCTCTTTGTGTGATGCTGTTTTGTGTGTTTCTTTCCCTCTATACATATACATGTACATACATACATATATATACATATATATAAATATGTATGTCCACACATATGTTAACAGACACATCTATGCGAATAGACATACAGGATGGTACATACATAGTGTTCCCACTCTCTGCCTCCAACACCCTTCGCTCACATTCTTCTCTCTATCCCGTTATTTCCACTCTCTAGGTGTTACTCTCTGTCTCTCTTCCTCCTCCTCCTCCTCCGCCTCCTCCTCCTCCGCCTCCGCCTCCGCATCCTCCTCCTCCTCCTCCTCCTCCTCCTCCTCCTCCTACTCCTACTCCTCCTCCTCCTCCTCCTCCTCCATTCTCTCCCTCTCTCCCTGTGCCCTACTCATTATATACTCTCTACTCTGGGACCCCAACAACCCGGCCGCCCACCAGAACCAGTGGGTAACGCTCACCATTACACGGAGCCCGGCACCCTGGCACCCAGCCGCCTGCCGAAGTCTAGAGATACGGGATCCCCAGGACCCAGAACTCAGACTTCGGGAACCCAGCCGCCCACCAAAATCGGCCAAGGACTCGCACCAGAAGTCCTCACCACTTCCGCGAGGACCCCTTCGGCGCCAGCGCTCTCTCGCTATCTTCGGGCATCGCGAGACGACGCGCTGGAGAGCCTCGTCCCCCAGGAGGTCCCACGAAGCGCCCCCGCGAAGGCACGCAGAGGCGCGCGAGCCTTCGGGAGGCCTGGGGCGGCCCAACGAGGAGGAGAGCAGCGGAGAGCAGCGGCAGGACGTCGCGTCGGCCAGGCCAACTAGACGCAGCACAGGCGGCCAGGGGGCCGCAGCCTCAGGGGAGGCCAGTGATGCCGATCACGTCGACGGACGCGAAGGGCGGCGCGCTGGGGCCAGACCGCCGCGCAGCGCCTTGCGGCGAGCCGCTGGGGCCAGAACGCCACGCAGCGGCTGCCCGTGCCAGGAGAGGCCGACCCTCAACCACTTCTCCGTCGCCTCCTGCGTCCCGCATTCCACGGCACCGAAGGCGCTCTGAGCGGGCCAATGGGCGGTGGCTGCCCTTCCCGCCGCAGCTCGGCCAGCCACGTCCGCAGGCACACGTAGTCGTAGCGCCGCATGCAGTCCGACACGATCCTCTGCGACCGCGTCAGCGTGTGGCGCCACCTGTAGTAGGCCCGCCTCGCGGGCATGCCAGTCCCCCAGGCCCGCTCGCAGATCTCCTCGGCCATCTCCTCGGCCGTCCTCCCACGCGCCCGCAGCCTGGTGGCGAAGCGCGGCTGGGACAGGATCTGCGTGACGTAGCCGACGCAGTGGTCGAGCCACTCGCTGTGGCACTCCATCGTCTCGCCGACCTCGGGAGCCTGGGTCCAGTACCGCGCCCATCCAGCGACCTGCAGCTCAAGCCTGGGCGCGACGCTGCGCCTCGGCTGCGCTGGCTCAGGCCGAGCCACCGCAACTCTGCCAGCACTCAGGGCGGGGCCGCACACACGGTCGGCACTTGCAGGTCCCCTGCCACCCCTGGTGCTGGCCATGCACATGCCGTCGCGGTCCGCGTCGCTTCCTGGGCTCAGGGCGGGGCCGCACTCACGCACGCACATTGCAGGTCCCCTGCCACCCCTGGCCCAGGCCGTAATCCGTCGCCGCTCGGGGTGGGTGCTGGTGCTCAGGGCGGGGCCGCACTCAGGACCGCAAACTGCAGGTCCCCTGCCACCCCTGGCACCAGCCGTAGCTGCACGTGGACGCGCCTCCCCAGAAGCCAGCTGCGGCTGCCGCTGGTCCTCCTCAGGCGACGCCGCTGCCAGAGACCCGCTGCCAGTGCCCAGGGCGGGGCCGCACACAGGACTGCACTTTGCAGGTCCCCTGCCACCCCTGGCGCTGGCCATGCCCTTGCCGTCGCGGTCCTCGTCGCATCCTGGGCTCAGGGCGGGGCCGCACTCACGCACGCACATTGCAGGTCCCCTGCCACCCCTGGCCCAGGCCGTAAATCGTCGCCGCACGCGGTGGGCCTGGCTGCCGTCGCCGCCAGTGCCCAAGGTGGGGCCGCACTCAGGGTCGCGGCTTGCAGGCCTCCTGCCACCCTTGTCACTGGCCATGCCTGGCAGCGCCCGCTGCGAGTTGTCAGACCTGCCAGCACTCAGGGCGGGGCCGCATTCGCGACCGCACTTTGCAGGTCCCCTGCCACCCCTGGTGCTGGCCATATCGGTAGTCGAGAACGGCTGCGGCGGGCTGCTCATGTCCTGAGGGCTGGTCACGGCGCCCTCCTGGTGGTCCGTGGTCAGCGTCACCTCGTGTGCCAGGTCACACCTCAAGGGCGCAGGCAGCCGCGACGGCCCCGCCGCCAGACAGGCATCGACCACCCCCACGTCTGGGGCAGCTGGCGGCGGCTGGAGCGTCACCAGTCCAGTGGTGCCCCCGTCGGGGCATTGGTGCGCTCCATAGGCCGAGGGCAAGCTGCCGTCGGCCATGTCTCCCTCATCACGCTGCGCGCCGCTGGCGGCTGCTGGACCACGCTCGGCTAGCAGATGCTGCTGCCTTCGCTGCATCCGTTCCAGGAGCTCCTGCCGTCGCACCCGCCAAGCAGGCTTCTTGGTCTGGACTGCGTCGGAACCTCCAGCCCCTGCAGGCACCTCGCGCGTCTCGTGGTCCTGGCCAGGCCTGGTCGCCTCGCCCTGTTCCTTCTGCGCGTGCCTGCCGCTTGGCCGCTCTGCAGCGCCGTCGCCCCCAGAGGCCATGTCGCCCGCGGCCGCGCTGGCCGCCGCTGTGGCCCATGTTCTGGGGCCGTCTGGAGCCTCGCCTGCACCTCCCCAAGTGAGCACCTTTCCTGTCTTGGGGTGCAGCCCTTGGCTGAGCTTCTTGAGCCGCGCCCTGAGGTTGGACAGGTAGGTGCGCTGGTTCTTGCCCTCGGCGCTGGGCGGGCCAGCGCAGGGCGCAGCCAGGGCCAGTGAGGAGCCTGTCGCCGCCCACGCCACGCATACCTCGCAGTAGATGGTGGGCCCTGCGCGCCTCAGCCTGTGCCCCTGCATCTCGATGGTGCCGTCCCCTGAGCCCCAGGGGGCAGGCTCGGCTGGCCTGGGCCCCGCATCTTCGGGGCACGCCGCGCGCTCGATCGCCTGCATAGCGAACTCGCCCGCCTCCGAGACCACAATGGGCTGCGCGCCGACGTGCGCGATGATGGCCTCGGCCCGCAGCGCGGTGTACTGGCTGGCCTCGCAAGCTGAACGCGCGAACTGCGTCCATGTGGGCCCCGTCTGCCCGCTGGTCTGCCTGCAGCAAGCGCGGCACAGCACCACCGCCGTCCCGTTCAGGCGAACCAGGGAGTGGCTGATCACAGTCGCCGCCTGCACCTTGGGCACCTTTGGCGGGCGGGCTGTCTGCTCGGGCGCATCCCAGCGGCCTGCGTGCATCGTCCTCTGCATCGCCCAGCCGACGTACTTTGCCAGGCTCTTGTAGTGTTGCAGCTCGATGTTGTAGAACTCCTCGTACACCTTCGACACGGTGTGCTGCATGGCTCCTTGCCGAGCGAACCAGTCGGCCCACATGTTGCCAGAGTACAGCAGCGGGTGGAGGCCTCGGTCCAAGTACGCATCCATGTCCTGATGCGCGGGGATCCATCTCACTTCAGGCCGCGCTGGCTGGGCACGAATCCGTCTCCACACTGTGGCATGTGCCGCTCGCGCCTCCTCTAGCTCCTGCCCCCAGTGGCTGCATTCCTTCTCCATCGACAGAAGGTCGGTGAAGACGAACTCGAGCTGCGGCCCCGCGAGCCGCAATGCCTGCAGCAGCGCGTGCCTCTCCGCGCGCCCGACCGTCTGGAGCGGCCCTGGCAGCGCCCCGAACGCCGCCCGAACAGGCAGTCCCTGGAGGGAAAGCTGCACGAAGGCCCATCCGCAGCGCCTCAGCTCGGGCATGCTGGACGCGAAGCCTGAGCCATCGGTGAAGACGGCGTTGCTGCAGGAAGCCGTGTCCGCCCCTTGGCTAGGCCAGCAGCCCCAGAACTTCACCTCGGCCTGCTCCGCGGCGGGCGGCACGAATGGCGGCATGCAGGGCAAGCACATTTGGAAGTCGGCGCTCTCGAAGCTGCCGCCCTCCTGCAGGCCTTTGTCGCACATGAAGGTGCGGATGGCCTGCATCGGCTCGGGCGGCAGCTGCTCGTCCTGCTCCTCCTCTGTGAGCGGCTGCACGAGTACCTCGCAGCCGAAAAATCTGTGCCCAGGCGAGTCGGACGGATGTCCGCAGGCCCTGCAATTCGGCGCCGCCGCCAGCCCAAGGTCGTGCTGGGCCTGTTGCGTCCAGGCCACCGTCGCCCAGTGGTGACGCAGGCTGGTGGCCGACGGGCCCTCCGCCAACGCCGCGCGCCCGTCGCCCACGCAGAGCCGCATGGCCCGCACCCAAGGCTTGACCTCGCCGTGCTGGCGGTGGTGCGCCGCGATCTGCCTCGCCTGCCAGCGTTGCACGCCGCCGGTCAGATGCATCCTGACGTCCTTCGGGCACGTGGTGAGGAGGTTGATCGCCGTATCCTGGTCGGTGACCAGGGTCGTGCTGGAGTACATGTGCCATCCGATGCGCCAGAGCGTCAGCGTGACGGAGGCGATGGGACCGCGAGCCCCTGCCAAGGACGGGCGCCCCACGAGCCGCTCCGTGACCTTGGCCCAGGCCCTGTGGAGCCTAGCCAGGGAGGTGCGTTGTTCCCAGATCCAGCTGGCGTATCGGCAAACGATGTCGCAGGTGGCGCCGTAGATGGGGTCGTACTCGCGCGCCTTCTGCGTGGCTAAATACACCGTGACGCTCGATGCACCTGGCCGAGCCCCTGCAAGCCTGCCAGCCTCGGCCCTCAGCACCTGCAGCGTATCGTCGGTGAGCCCTGACACCCCAGCACCGTGCGCCGCACTCGGCATGAGGCCCGTCTTCCACAGGCAGGTAGCGCGCCTGCCCACTGCCCCTTTGAAAGCTGCCAACTTGCCGCGCCGCTCCTTGAGCTGCCGCACCCGCTTTGCCGTCTGGAGCCTAGCGATTCTGCGCCCGCCCAGATCGTGCCCCAGGTTGCGGGCCCAGCGCATCTTGGTCAGCTTGCGGGCCGCCGCGTGTCGGGCACACTCGCGAGCAGCCGCGTCCGATGAGACCAAGTAGCCCGACTTGGTGGGCTGCACGACAATGCCTCGCTCCTGGGCGCCCTCGCGGAACCTGGTGGTGGCCGCCCAAAGCACGCCCAGTTATGAGAGCCACCTCCCGCGCCACTGCAAGGTGACGTCGTCGATGAGGGCCCTCGGGGTGACGCCTGCATCTCGCACCTGCTCGAGCAGCCTGAACATGAGCAAGGTGACCATGGCACAGGCGTGAGTGCATCCTGCGAGCACGCCCTGATGTGACACGACCGCGTAGGACACCGAGCCGAAAGCTTGCAGCCGCCTCGGCTGCCTGTATAGCTCAATCAACATCCAGACCAACCGCAGCGGCATGCCCAGCAGCCGCGCCTCGATGAGTAGCCACTCGGGCTTAATCGTCTCAAAGAACTTCCAGGCGTCCAGCATGACGATTACGACGTGCTCGTCCAGGCAGTCCGATACCTCCGTCTCAAGGTTGAGGTCGAAGGCGGAGTCGGAGGAAGATCTGCCGCCGCCCATGCCCCAAATGCTGGCATTGGGGTGCGCCGTCAGCCACGCCTTGGACGTCGAGGCACGAGCCCTCGACCACCATCGGATTAGCGAGTGCATCAGCGTGATCAGCCTGCAGCCGCCAGAGGCCTTGGGGATGCGGCACATAGCGTGCCACAGCCTTTCGCTGGGCCAAGCCCCCAGCGCCTCGCACTTCATGAAGAGCTGGCCGCAGGTGTAAACGCCGTCGTCCGTGAGAAAGGTGAGCGCGCGCATGCCGATCTGCGCTGGGCCGAGCGCCGTGGTGGTGGGGAAGCTGCAGGCGGCCCGCTGCAGCGCCTCCACGGTGAGGTCTTCGAGGTCGTCCCATTCGTCGAAGTCAGCTGGCCTTTCCAGCGCCTCGAGCTTGTGGCACGACCAGACGTCCTCCCAGGCCTTCATCTCCCGGTCGCAGATCAGGTGCTGGCTGGCGACCTGCTGCTGCGGGACGAAGGTCTGGGCGAGCCGTCCAGTGGTGAGCTCGGTGCGGGTGCCCTGCCATTGCGCCAGCACCTCCTGCATCGCCCGCAGCTTGGTGAAGCGGTGCGCCTTGCCAGCGCCGTTCCGCAGGCTGTCGTTGGCCCACTGGATCCAGCTCTGCTGCCTGACCTTGAGCGCGTCCGCGTGGGCGTCCTTGGCGAACTGGACGATGCGGCCCGCCTGCTCCAGGAAGTCGGTGTTGCCGATCACGCGAAAGCCCTGCTCGAAGAAGGACCTCACCCAATGCGGGAGCAGTGCCAGCGTCTTCTTGCTGTCCATAACCACGCGCCCATACTCCAAAGCCCTCGCGACGAAGTCCGCCAGCTCGTGGTACTGCTCAGGGACAAGGGAGCACTGCAGGCTGGCGGTTTGCAGCCTCCTGCTGGCCTTCGCGAGGAACGCGCTGACCCCCATGAAGTGACGCGCCCATCGGCCCGCGACCTTGGCCGCGATGACATCAGGCCCCAATCGGACACGCTGCCCTTGCGGCTTCCACTTGACTGGCGCCAGCTTGGTCGCAATGGGCCCCGCACGTCCTTCGAACCGCCTGCGCGCTTCGCCAACCTGGTCGTAGCGGTCCAACAGCTCCTGCTCCAAGGTGCTGACGACGGCGTCCCAGGCTGCTGGCAGCTCCTCGGCGCTGGCTGTGGCGCGCACCTGGGCCAAAGTGGGCGCCCAGTCCTCGACGCCGCGGCTGCAGCCGATGGGCGGCACCGCTGGAATCGCCCTGGGGGCGATCGGGATCCTCGCGCGCATGTCCAGGTCGGCGGCACGCAGCTCCATGTTGACAGGGAGGTGCGGGGAGGTGATGCCCAACTCATCCACTCTCGGAGCCGAGATGCGGCTGGCCAGGTTTGCACCGACCAGAAAGTAGTCCAGCACCGAGCCGCTGCCCGCCTGTGGGCGGCAGGTGTCGGCCGACGGCGCTAGCCAGAGGCCCCCCGCCTTTTCCAACTGCGCCAGGGGCAGGCAGCTGGGAGGCCCATTGAAGTCGCCGCCGACGATCCAATCGATGCCCGAGGCCGTGAGCTTCGTGAGGTAGCGAGTGAGCGCGCCGAAGATGCTTCGGTTCACGTCGTTCATGCCAACGCTGTCGACCAGGTAGGCCGACACGAAGACAATGCCGCCACGGACTCCCCAGTGCACGTGGGCGGCCACCAGTCGCCCTGGCCACAGTGTCGCCGAGGGCAGCAGCGGCGGGGCCGTGACGGGGATGTTCTTGCGGGCCAAGACCGCGACGCCGCCCGTAGTGCCCTCCGCGGAGGTGGGGCCTGCCACTGCTGGCGCCCAGATGCCCGCGAACCCGTGATCCAGCACCTCGTGCTGCAGGTCGGCGAGCTTCGCCTCGTCCCGTCGGTGATGCTCCTGGACGAGAACGACGTGCGACTCGAGGGTCTCTAGGCACGGCGCCAATGAACCCCAGGAAGTCACGTTGCTGGTAGTGATAGTGCCTTTCGCCATCGCAAGTGTGCAGGACATCGCGATGATGAGCTTAGTAAGGATTGAAGCCCCTGACGGCCAGCTCCGTGGCGCGCGCCAGCATGGCGTCGCTGGTCTCCTCTGCTGGCCCTGGCGAGAACTCCGCCATGGTCTGCCGCAGCTTCTCGGGCTCCATCGCGGCGGGATCCCAGCGCGGCGCTGCGGCTGCAGGGGCGGCGCCGCCTGCAGTGCCTGCGCCATGCGCGGCGGCGGCGGCGTCGTCTCCCTCGACGGACGCTGCAGGGGTGCGAGGGGCGCTCGCTGCCTCCGTGGCGGCGGCCCGCTCGCGCTGCCGCCGCAGCATGAGCTCCTGGAGGGGCCCGCCGAGCGCCGAGGCCAGCCGCTGCGGCAAATCGCCCGCGGTCTGCATGGTGTCGTCGGGGTGAGCGGCCAGCGCACCGCTGAGAGCCTGCGCCAGGTCGCCGAGGGTGAGGCCGCCCGTGTTCTTGATGACGTCGTGCTCCATGGACTGCCCAGGCGGACGATCCTCTGGCGCGACTGGGACCTGCTGCTGGAGTGCCGACTGCTCCGCCTGGAGGGCCACCTGCTGCGCCTTGAGCTCTCTGACACCATGCCGCTTGAGCTCCAGCTCGTCTTGCGCCTTCTTGACACGGTCCTCCGCCTCGCGCTCGGCCAGCTCCATCTTGCTGAGTTTGTCCGCCAGATTCTTCTGCCTGTGGGCCAGCGCCTGCACCCGCGCGTGGAGCGGCTTGGCGGCGAAGAGCCTGTCCTTGGCGGCGGCGAGCCTGCGCTTGAGATCCTCCCGCGGGCCCGTGGCCCAGTCGTGCTGCACGTCCTTGAGCGTGGCCAGGCCTGCCTCGCACACCTTGATCTCGCTCGCAGCCGAGGCGTCCTCGCCTGACTTGCCGTCGTCCACGTGCATGGCCGCGGCCCCGCCCTGGTCGGACTCCTGCGTACGAAGCTTCTTCCTGGCAGCGTCGAGCTCCGCCCGCATGGCCGCGAGCTCGCCCTCGAGCTTGCCCTCGGCCGTCCACGGGGCCCGCTTCTTGCCCTTGGCTGGGGCCCGCATCGAGGGCTCCTTCGGCGGCACAGGCCCGCCGTACACGTCCTTCTTGTGGAGCCTGCACCCTTGGCACTTGAGCGAGGTCCCGAAGTTGATGAGCGGCTTGCCGCGCTTCGTCGTACAGCTCCTGCAAGCCCAGTCCTGGCGTTCCTTTCGGCCGGCGCCAGCCATGGTGCTGCAGTCTGCACTTGGGATCGAGAAGGGGCTGTCGGGCTCAAGAGCCCTGGCACTGGCCGCGGACTAGCGGTATCCACTTGTTCCACTGTGGAACTAGGCATCTTGAGCCAAAATGGCTACGGAGCCCAACGAGGAGGAGGAGGAGGAGGAGGAGGAGGAGGAGGAGAAGGAGGAGGAGGGGGCGAAGGAGGAAAAGGAGGAGGAGGAGGAGGAGGAGGAGGAGGAGGAGGAGGAGGAGGAGGAGGATGGAGGAGGGAGGAGGACGAGGAGGAGGAGGAGGAGAAGGAGGAGGGAGGAGGATGAGGAGGAGGATGGAGGAGGAGGGGGTGGAGGAGGAGGAGGAGGAGCAGGAGGGGGTGGAGGAGGAGGAGGATTAGGAGGAGGAGAAGGGCCACAGCGTCCGCCAGTCTCGATCCTCGATCCTCGAATGGGATGGGGACCCGGGGCGGCCCCGCCCCGCCCCGCGCTCAGGCTCTCGAGGGGCGAGGCGGCCACCTCCCCGAAGAGCAGCTCGCCTGGCGCCGCCCTCGCGGCCGGGGGGGGGTGCTCGGGGTGCCCCCTGGCCCAAGGTGCCCCCAGGACTTCCCAGCAGGCACCCCACGGCCTCCAGAGCACCCCTCACGAGCCCCAGGGGCTCCGACACGGAGCGGAAGGCCGGGGGCAGCTTGGGCCAGGGGCACCTCCGGCAACCGACGATTCACAGGGGCGCGAGCGCGCCCCACCACGAGCCGGGCGGCCGAAGCCCTGGGGGCTTGACGACGTTTCGCCATTCGACTTGTGGGGATCGAGCCAAGTAAGTCCAAGCAACTGCAGATATCGATCGAGGTATATCCCAGTGTGAATCTTAGCAAATCCAGGTAGATCCAGGGATATCCAGGGACATGTGAGGCAAATCGCGGCCGCTCCATCCAGCGCGAGTCGACGGACAACAGAAGTCGTTCAGAAGTCCCCGAAAGGCCCTCGTCCTCCTACGCAAGGTGGAGGGAGGGCCTTTCAGCCGCACCGCAGGGAACAAACAGGAGGAGAGGGCGGCTGGAAGGCCCTCTGCGGAAGCCTCCTCCTAAGAAGAAGGCTTTCGCGGACCCGACTTCCTCGGGGCAAATGCTGCCTTGGTTTGTGCCTAACCCCAGAGGCCATCAGAACGCGACCCGGGACAAAAAAACTGGCCCCCCAAGAACCGTCGAGAGGCCCGTGGGCCCCCGTCACACAATTGCAACGTCGGGGTAATTATGGATTCTTCCTCCTTCTCCTCCTCCTCCTCCTCCTCGTCCTCCACCTCGTCGGGGTCTGCGAACGCGGGTCAACCAAATCCAGGTCAGCAGGAAACCAAAAAACTGCAATGCAAGAAAACAAAAACTGCAACGCAGGGCTTCGCGAACCCGGGTCAGCCAATATGCGCGGCCGCCTCGTGGCCACGAGCGGCTCGCTGACCCGGGTCAGCCAGAGGGGGTCTTCGCAGGATCCTGCAGGACCCGGTGCCCTGGCTGACCCCAGTTTGCATGGACCCCCGTCTCCTGAGCCCCGACCTCGTGCCCCTCCGCCTCCTCCGGCTTCTCACACACATTACGTCCCTAATACACCTGATCGTCACCATCCTCCCATCCCTGCCTCCCTACCTCCCTCCTCCCGATTCGCCTGGACACTCACCCCAAAACCTGTCCACCCCGATCATCATCATCATCATCATCATCATCATCATCATCATCATCATCATCATCATCATCATCATCATCATCATCATCATCATCAGCATCGTCATCATCAGCATCGTCATCATCACCATCAGCAGCAACACCATCAACATCGTCGTCGTCATCATCATCATCATCAACAACAATATCATCACAACAACCGTCATCATCATCAGCAGCAGCATCATCACCATCACCATCACCATCACCATCACCATCATCATCATCATCATCATCATCATCATCATCATCATCATCAAAAGCATCATCATCATCATCAGCAGCAGCAGCATCATGACCATCACCAGTATCAGCATAAACTTTAAGCAGCATCATCATAAACAGCATCAGCATCACCATCATCATCATCACCACCACCAATAG